>JANUFT010000006.1:47440508-47575691 GCA_037127435.1 Epinephelus malabaricus | reverse complement strand
CTATAAGCTTTATCAAAGAGGAAAGTCTTAAGTCTAGTCTTAAATGTGGAGACGGTGTCTGCCTCCCGGACCGTAACAGGAAGATCAATCAATCAATCAATTTTATTTATAAAGCCCAATATCACAAATCACAATTTGCCTCACAGGGCTTTACAGCATACGACATCCCTCTGTCCTTAAGACCCTCACAGCGGATAAGGAAAAACTCCCCCAAAAAAACCCTTTTAACGGGGGAAAAAAAACAAAACGGGAGAAACCTCAGGAAGAGCAACTGAGGAGGGATCCCTCTTCCAGGACGGACAGACGTGCAATAGGAGTCGTACAGAACAGATCAGCATAATAAATTAACAGTAATCCATATGACACAATGAGAGAGAGAGAGAGAGAGAGAGAGAGAGAGAGAGAGAGAGAGAGATATGCAGGTAATGACAGTAGCTTACAACAACATTAATGAAAGTAATAATATTATAGTTATAGTTCTGGCTACTGTGGTACAATATGTTGAATATCACATTTTTTTAACAAACTATACTATGACGTTTTTTCAGTTTTTTTGACTATTATATTTTTTTTTTACTATGATGGTTTTATTACCTTTTTGTCATACTACACTATGACGTTTTTATCAGTATTTTTCGCCATACTATACTATGATGTTTTTACTATCATTTTCGTCATACTATACTATGATGGTTTTATTACCTTTTCGTCATACTATACTATGGTGTTTTTATTACCTTTTCATCATACTATACTATGACGTTGTTATCACTATTTTTCGCCATACTATACTATGATGTTTTTATTACCTTTTCGCCGTACTATACTATGATGTTTTTATTACCTTTTCGTCATACTATACTATGATGTTTTTATTACCTTTTCATCATACTATATTATGATGTTTTTATCACTATAATGTATACTATGTATACTATGATGTTTTTATCTCTTTTTTTCGCCATACTATACTATGACGTTTTTAGCACTATTTTTCGCTATACTATACTATGATGGTTTTATTACCTTTTTGCCATACTATACTATGATGTTTTTATCACTATTTTTCACCATACTATACTATGATGTTTTCATCACTATTTTTCACCATACTATACTATGTTTTCATCCCTATTTTTCGCTATACTATACTATGATGTTTTCATCCCTATTTTTCGCTATACTATGATGTTTTTATTACCTTTTCGTCATACTATACTATGATGTTTTCATTACTATTTTTCAACATACTATACTATGATGTTTTTATTACCTTTTCGTCATACTATACTATGATGTATTTATTACTATTTTCGCCATACTAACTATGATGTTTTCATCACTATTTTTCGCCATACTATACTATGATTTTTTCATTACTATTTTTCGCTATACTATGATGTTTTTATCACTATTTTTCACCATACTATACTATGATGTTTTTCTTACCTTTTCACCATACTATACTATGATGGTTTTATTACCTTTTCGTCCTTACTATATTATGACGGTTTTATTACCTTTTCGCCATACTATACTATGATGTTTTCATCACTATTTTTCAACATACTATACTATGATGTTTTTATTACCTTTTCATCATACTATACTATGACGTTGTTATCACTATTTTTCGCCATACTATACTATGATGTTTTTATTACCTTTTCGCCATACCATACTATGATGGTTTTATTACCTTTTCGCCATACTATACTATGATGTTTTTCTTACCTTTTCACCATACTATACTATGATGTTTTTATTACCTTTTCGTCATACTATACTATGATGTTTTCATCACTATTTTTCAACATACTATACTATGATGTTTTTATTACCTTTTCGTCATACTATACTATGATATTTTTATCACTATTTTTCGCCATACTATACTATGATGTTTTCATCACTATTTTTCGTCATACTATACTATGATGTTTTCATCCCTATTTTTCGCTATACTATACTATGATGTTTTTATCACTATTTTTCACCATACTATAGCATGATGTTTTCATCACTATTTTTCGCCATACTATACTATGATGTTTTCATTACTATTTTTCGCTATACTATGATGTTTTTATTACTTTTTCGTCATACTATACTATGACGTCTTGATCACTATTTTTCGCCATACTATACTATGATGTTTTTATTACCTTTTCGTCATACTATACTATGATGGTTTTATTACCTTTTCGTCATACTATACTATGATGGTTTTATTACCTTTTCGTCATACTATACTATGATGTTTTTATTACCTTTTCATCATACTATACTATGACGTTGTTATCACTATTTTTCGCCATACTATACTATGATGTTTTTATTACCTTTTCGCCATACTATACTATGACGTTTTTATCACTATTTTTCGCCATACTATACTATGTTTTTATTACCTTTTCGCCATACTATAGTATGACGTTTTTAGCACTATTTTTCGCTATACTATACTATGATGGTTTTATTACCTTTTCGCCATACTATACTATGATGTTTTTATCACTATTTTTCGCCATACTATACTATGATGTTTTTATCACTATTTTTCGCCATACTATACTATGATGTTTTCATCCCTATTTTTCGCTATACTATGATGTTTTTATTACCTTTTCGTCATACTATACTATGACGTCTTGATCACTATTTTTCGCCATACTATACTATGATGTTTTCATCCCTATTTTTCGCTATACTATACTATGTTTTTATCACTATTTTTCGCCATACTATACTATGATGTTTTCATCACTATTTTTCGCCATACTATACTATGTTTTCATCCCTATTTTTCGCTATACTATACTATGTTTTCATCACTATTTTTCGTCATACTATACTACGATGTTTTTATTACTTTTTCGTCATACTATACTATGATGGTTTTAATCACTATTTTTCGCCATACTATACTATGATGTTTTCATCACTATTTTTTGCCATACTATACTATGATGTTTTTCATTACTATTTTTCGCTATACTATGATGTTATTATCACTATTTTTTCACCATACTATACTATGATGGTTTTATTACCTTTTCACCATACTATACCATGATGTTTTCATCCCTATTTTTCGCCATACTATGATGTTTTTATCACTATTTTTCGCCATACTATACTATGATGTTTTCATCACTATTTTTCGCTATACTATGATGTTTTTATTACCTTTTCGTCATACTATACTATGATGGTTTTATTACCTTTTCGTCATACTATACTACGATGTTTTCATCACTATTTTTCGCCATACTATACTATGTTTTCATCCCTATTTTTCGCTATACTATACTATGTTTTCATCACTATTTTTCGTCATACTATACTATGATGTTTTCATCCCTATTTTTCGCTATACTATACTATGATGTTTTTATCACTATTTTTCGCCATACTATACCATGATGTTTTCATCACTATTTTTTCGCCATACTATACTATGTTTTCATCCCTATTTTTCGCTATACTATACTATGATGTTTTCATCACTATTTTTCGCCATACTATACTATGATGTTTTTATTACTTTTTCGTCATACCATACTATGATGGTTTTAATCACTATTTTTCGCCATACTATACTATGATGTTTTCATTACTATTTTTCGCTATACTATGATGTTTTTATCACTATTTTTTGCCATACTATACTATGATGTTTTTATTACCTTTTCACCATACTATACTATGTTGGTTTTATTACCTTTTCACCATACTATACTATGATGTTTTCATCACTATTTTTCAACATACTATACTATGATGGTTTTATTACCTTTTCGTCATACTATACTATGATGTTTTTATTACCTTTTCATCATACTATACTATGACGTTATCACTATTTTTCGCCATACTATACTATGATGTTTTTATTACCTTTTCGCCATACTATACTATGACGTTTTTATCACTATTTTTCGCCATACTATACTATGTTTTTATTACCTTTTCGCCATACTATAGTATGACGTTTTTAGCACTATTTTTCGCTATACTATACTATGATGGTTTTATTACCTTTTCGCCATACTATACTATGATGTTTTTATCACTATTTTTCGCCATACTATACTATGATGTTTTCATCCCTATTTTTCGCTATACTATGATGTTTTTATTACCTTTTCGTCATACTATACTATGACGTCTTGATCACTATTTTTTCGCCATACTATACTATGATGTTTTCATCCCTATTTTTCGCTATACTATACTATGTTTTCATCACTATTTTTCGCCATACTATACTATGATGTTTTTATCATGTTTTACTATCACTATTTTTCGCCATACTATACTATGATGTTTTCATCACTATTTTTCGCCATATTTTTCGCTATACTATACTATGTTTTCATCACTATTTTTCGTCATACTATACTATGATGTTTTTATTACTTTTTCGTCATACTATACTATGATGGTTTTAATCACTATTTTTCGCCATACTATACTATGATGTTTTCATCACTATTTTTTGCCATACTATACTATGATGTTTTCATTACTATTTTTCGCTATACTATGATGTTTTTATCACTATTTTTCACCATACTATACTATAATGGTTTTATTACCTTTTCACCATTCTATACTATGATGTTTTTCATCCCTATTTTTCGCCATACTATGATGTTTTTATCACTATTTTTTGCCATACTATACTATGATGTTTTCATCACTAGTTTTCGCTATACTATGATGTTTTTATTACCTTTTCGTCATACTATACTATGATGGTTTTATTACCTTATCGTCATACTATACTATGATGTTTTTATTACCTTTTCATCATACTATACTAAGATGTTTTTATCACTATTTTTCGCCATACTATACTATGATGTTTTTATTACCTTTTCGTCATACTATACTATGATGTTTTTATCACTATTTTTCGCCATACTATACTATGATGTTTTTATCACTATTTTTCGCCATACTATACTATGTTTTTATTACCTTTTCGTCATACTATACTATGATGTTTTTATCACTATTTTTCGCCATACTATACTATGATGTTTTTATTACCTTTTCGTCATACTATACCATGATGTTTTTATCACTATTTTCGCCATACTATACTGTTTTTTATCATTCTTTTTCGCTATACTATACTATGATGTTTTTATTACCTTTTCGTCATACTATACTATGATGTTTTCATCACTATTTTTCGCCATTACTATACTGTTTTTATTACCTTTTCGTCATACTATACTATGATGTTTTTATCAGTATTTTTTGCCATACTATACTATGATGTTTTTATCACTATTTTTCGCTATACTATACTATACTATTTTTTGATACTATACTATGATGTTTTCATCATCACTTTTCATTTTTCGCCATACTATACTCCCTATTTTTCGCTATACTATACTATGATTTTTTATTACCTTTTCGTCATACTATACTATGATGTTTTTATCATACAATACTATGATATTTTTTTCGCCATACTATACTATGATGTTTTCATATACTATGATGTTTTCATTATCACTATTTTTTTATCACTATTTTTTGCCATACTATACTAAGTTTTTATTACCTTTTCACCATACTATACTATGATGGTTTTATTACCTTTTCACCATACTATACTATGATGTTTTTATTACCTTTTCATCATACTATACTATGACGTTGTTATCATACTATATACTATGATGTGTTTTTATCACCTATTTTTGACGCACTATTTTTCGCCACACTACTATACTATGATGTTTTTATCACTATTTTGGTTTTATTACCTTTTCGCCATACTATACTATGTTTTTTCATCCCTATTTTTCCTACTATTGTTTTTATTACCTTTTCGTCATACTATACTATGACGTCTTGATCACTATTTTTCGCCATACTATACTATGATGTTTTCATCCCTATTTTTCGCTGTACTATACTATGATGTTTTTATCACTATTTTTTCGCCATACTATACTATGATGTTTTTTTATCATATTTTTCGCCATACCTGATTTTTTATCACTCGCCATATACTATACTATGATACTATTACTGTTTTTATCAGTTTTTTCGCCATACTCACTATTTTTCGCCATACTATACCATGATGTTTTCATCACTATTTTTTCGCCATACTATACTATGTTTTCATCCCTATTTTTCGCTATACTATACTATGTTTTCATCACTATTTTTCGCCATACTATACCATGATGTTTTCATCCCTATTTTTCGTCTATACTATACTATGATGGTTTTAATCACTATTTTTCGCCATACTATACTATACTATGATGTGTTTTCATTACTATTTTTCGCTATTTGATGTTTTTATCACTCGCCATACTATACTATGATGGTTTTATTACCTTTTCGTCATACTATACTATGATGTTTTTATCACTATTTTTTTATCGCCACCATACTATACTATGTTTTTATTACCTTTTCACCATACTATACTATGATGTTTTTATTACCTTTTCATTTTTAAGATGTTTTTATCACCATTTTTCGCCATACTATACTATGATGTTTTTATTACCTTTTCGTCATACTATACTATGATGTTTTTATCACTATTTTTCGCCATACTATACTATGATGTTTTTATCACTATTTTTCGCCATACTATACTATGTTTTTATTACCTTTTCGTCATACTATACTATGATGTTTTTATCACTATTTTTCGCCATACTATACTATGATGTTTTTATCACTATTTTTTGCCTACTTTATGTTTTTATTACGCACCATACTATACTATGATGGTTTTATTACCTTTTCACTACTTTATGATGTTTTTATTACGCCATACTATACTATGATGTTTTTATCACTATTTTTCGCCATACTATACTATGATGTTTTTATTTTCGCCATACTATACTATGATGGTATTACCTTTTCGTCATACTATACTATGATGTTTTTATCACTATTTTTCGCCACACATACTATACTTTTCGCCATACTATAGATGTTTTTAGCACTATTTTTTGCTACACTATACTATGATATTTACCTTTTCGCCATACTATACTATTGATGTTTTTATCACTATTTTTCGCCATACTATACTATGATGTTTTCATCACTATTTTTCGCCATACTATACTATGATGTTTTCATCCCTATTTTTCGCTTATACTATACTATGATGTTTTTATCACTATTTTTCGCCATACTATACTATGATGTTTTTATCACTATTTTTCGCCATACTATACTATGATGTTTTTATCACTATTTTTCGCCATACTATACTATGATGTTTTCATCACTATTTTTCGCCATACTATACTATGATGTTTTCATTACTATTTTTCGCTATACTATGATGTTTTTCATTACTATTTTTCGTCATACTATACTATGATCCCTATTTTTCGTATACTTACTATGTTTTCATCACTATTTTTCGCCATACTATACTATGATGTTTTTATTACCTTTTCGTCATACTATACTATGATGTTTTTATCACTATTTTTCGCCATACTATACTATGATGTTTTTATCACTATTTTTCGCCATACTATACTATGATGTTTTCATTACTATTTTTCGTATACTATGATGTTTTCATTACTATTTTTCGCTATACTATGATGTTTTTATCACTATTTTTCGCCATACTATACTATGATGTTTTTATTACCTTTTACTATGATCATCCCTATATACTATGATGTTTTTATCACTATTTTTCACCATACTATACTATGTTTTTATCACCTTTTTCGCCATACTATACTATGATGTTTTTATTACCTTTTCGTCATACTATACTATGATGTTTTTATCACTATTTTTCGCCATACTATACTATGATGTTTTTATTACCTTTTCGTCATACTATACTATGATGTTTTTATCACTATTTTTCGCCATACTATACTATGTTTTTATTACCTTTTCGTCATACTATACTATGATGTTTTTATCACTATTTTTCGCCATACTATACTATGATGTTTTTATTACCTTTTCGTCATACTATACTATGTTTTTATCAGTATTTTCGCCATACTATACTATGTTTTTATCATTCTTTTTCGCTATACTATACTATGATGTTTTTATTACCTTTTCGTCATACTATACTATGATGTTTTCATCACTATTTTTCGCCATACTATACTGTTTTTATTACCTTTTCGTCATACTATACTATGATGTTTTTATCAGTATTTTTTGCCATACTATACTATGATGTTTTTATCACTATTTTTCGCTATACTATACTATGATTTTTATCAGTATTTTTCGCCATACTATACTATGATGGTTTTATCACTATTTTCGTCATACTATACTATGATGTTTTTATCACTATTTTCGCCATACTATACTATGATGGTTTTATCACTATTTTCGCCATACTATACTATGATGTTTTTATTACTATTGTCGCCATACTATACTATGATGTTTTTATTACTATTGTCGCCATACTATACTATGATGTTTTTATCACTATTTTCGCAATACTATACTATGATGTTTTTATCACTGTTTTTGCCATACTATACTATGATGTTTTTATTACTATTGTCGCCATACTATACTATGATGTTTTTATCACTCTTTTTCGCTATACTATACTATGATGTTTTTATCACTATTTTTGCCATACTATACTATGATGTTTTTATTACTATTGTCGCCATACTATACTATGATGTTTTTATCACTATTTTTGCCATACTATACTATGACCTTTTTATTATCTTTTTCAACATACTATACTATGACGTGTTTATCACTTTTTACCTCCACCAAGGAGGTTATATTTTCGCCGGCGTTTGTCTGTTTGTCTGCAAAATAACTCGAAAAGTTCTGAGTGGATTTTGATGTAATTTTCAGGAAAGGTTGATAATGGGACAAGAAACAGAACAACAATAATAAAATGGCGGGAAATCTGAGCTGCTTGGCAGAGATCTGCACTCTCTGAGTGCTCTAGTTTTTGACATACTATAGTATGATCTTTTTTCCTTTTTTTTATTTTTGTGGGCTTTTTTGTCTTTGATGACAGGACAGAGAGTGAAATGGGGAGACTGAGAGAGAGTGGGGACTGACATGCAGCAGAGGGCCACGAGCCGAATTCGAACCTGTGGCCGCTGCAGCGAGGCAGTGTCTCCGTACGTGGCGTGCTGGCACTATCTACTACTCTACCGACGTCCCTATGATTTCTTTTTTATAATTTTTCATCATGTCACTAACTTGGCCCCATGTCCAAGTCTCACAGGTGGTTTGGCAGCTCATCCTGGACAGCGTGACGTGTGTGGTTGTGCTGCTGCCGTGGTCCTGCCAGATGCCTCCTACTGCTGTTATCATTAGTCATACTTCTACTGTTATTATACACATGATTGTCACACGTGTACTATCAGATATTAATATATATACATACTATCATATATTAATTTATATACTTACAACATATCGTACCACAATTATTATTATTATAATATGATGACTAACATTAATGTTCTTGTACATGTTGTTATCACTGTCTGTCCTGCTTCTCTCTGTCTCTCTCCATGTCTCACTGTACATTTATTATGTTCATCTGTTCTGTGATTTTGACCTGTATAAATAAAGTGGAATTTATTTTATAACGACAAATCGACATATTTTCGGACATTTTACCTTTTGATAAACTATTTTCTGTCACTCAGACTGGAAGAAGTCACACTCACACAGTTTGTGTGCAAACAGTTTTTGTTGTGCACTGGTTTTACTGGGCAGTTAAATATTGTGTGATGAGTTCAGGCTACAGTCATCCAGCAGAGAGGCACCAAGAACACCCACCCCTCCCCCAAAATCGGTTTGGTTCAGGTTCTGGCTCTGATGCTGACGTCACACCTTAGGCTCCATCATCTTCACAGACGAGGAGCTGATCAGCTGGTCCATGGTGCGCTCAGGGGATCATATGACCGCTACAGGAATAACAAAGTTGGACTCAGATTTCAAGTCGCCATGGATACCAGATTAATCGATCACTGATCAAACACGTCTGATCAACCTTCTGTACTCTCTGTCTACTCCTTCAGTCTCTGAACATTTCTAAAAGGATCGTCATCCTGAAACGACTTGTGACCTGGCGTCTGACGTGTCAGCATGATTGTGATATAAACATCCTGTGTGTGTTTCTGTGTGTGTGTGTGTGTGTGTGTGTGTGAGGATTCATCTCTGAGCCTTTCGCCTGGACATGTTGTTTGTTTAAGTGTGTTTACGTGTTGTTGATCTGACCTGACTTTGACTTTGTTGAACAATGTCTGAATTAAGAAAAAGAAGTGATTATTTCCTGCAGGAAGTGACGTAACAACAGCAGGAAACAGATCTGAGGTCAGCAGCACCACACAACTGACACTCACATCTACGAGCTGACAGGCAGTACCTGAACGCACCTGCAGACCTGTCACTGTGAGAGCACCGGCAGTTTCTGCCTCCCAACCCCTGAACGCATCACAGTGACAGGCCACTCCCTCTAGCAGGAGGCGGGGCCTGAGGTGTGACATAGCTGGCATCATATTGCACAATCAATCAGTTCACTCCGCTGCTGACAGTCTGAGGATTATTGATAAGGCATCCATTCTGACAAAAAGTCCTGATCGATCAGTCCGACCGCCGCGATGCTCCAAAACCACTTCCTGTTGTCAGAGTCTTTGTCTTCAAAATAAAAGTTGATGGAAACAGAAAGCAACACAGTTCAGAGGCTGTGCTTCAGTCTGTCAGAATCAGGGCTGATCGATCACAGCTGATCAATAACTGATCATCAGGGTCCATCATGAGGGGTCGACATGCGTCGAGTGATTTAAATGATCGGTCCAGTGTGTTTCTAAATGTCACTGACTTCCTGTCTGTGTCTCTGAGCTCTCATTGGTTCCTACTGAAGACCTTTAAAAACACTAATCAATAGATTGATCACTGATGTCATCAATCAGCTGATCACAAACAGACGGGGACTATTTTCAGCGGTGGATTAATCCATGTTTGGAGCTGCAGTGAGTGTGAACATGTGACTTGGTTATCAGGTGACTCATTCAGTGTCGAGTCTCAGCAGCAGATTGAATGGATGAGTTACAGACGAGTTGGAGATCATGTGACCGGGTCAACGGTGCGTTCACGTGCCTGTAAAAATAAAACGACGTCCACAGACATGAAACAGACTGACAGAAACAAAAAGAAACGCTGCAGACACAGAACTGAGAATCACAAACATGGTGGGAGGAACCAGTGGAGGCCTCGCCATATGATGTCATCATTATTATCCCAGGAAAAATGACATTTATGAATCATTACATCAGAGCTGTTAACGGAGGGAAAAGAGTCAGCAGTGCTCGTGAATTTCATAGATTTTCATAAATGTTTTCAGGCGTGTGCGAGATCTGTTAAAGCTGTGAATCTGCAGAGGTTTCTTATTTGTGGTTTCTAAGTTTACACGTTTCACTGTTTGTGTTGTTCACACATCTCACATTTTAACAGCCGACATGTTTGATGACTTCACAGGAAATGTCACATCCTGAGTGACAGAACGAATCATCTGAAGTCTGAAGAGTTTCTGTGTCGAGTTAAATTGAATCTGAGATGAAAGTCAGAATGGTTGTGAATGAGCTGTTTATATCTACACAGGGAGCAGGTCCTCGTCATCACCATGTTGCACCGCCATGTTTCTACAGTAGCCCAGAACGGACAAACCAAACACTGACTCTTGATAGAGACATTCATGTGTTCATAATCAGCTGGTGTGTGTGTTTCTGAGAGGAAGAGACCTCTGAGGATAACTCAGCTCCTCAACAATCAACACTGAAGGAATTCTGACCAGGAGAAGTTTCAACTGGTTATAATCTGTAATCTGTAATCCTGAATGACAAACAACACACTGGACGTTTGGAGCTGAAACAATCAGCTGGTTAATCAATAAGTGACAGATTATTAATGAGATGAATAATCTTTGGATCGATGACGTCAGACTGATCATGTGACTGATCATCTGAGGAGCGTCGCTCTGTCTTGACCTCACACTCAGTTGATTGATCAATCTGACATTGGTTTAAAACAGGAAATAAAATGTGATTGGTTCAGCTGATCTGAGGTCAGTGACAGACCGATCACTGATCAATCACCCTGATTGGCTGACAGACTGAGGTACCGATGATGTCAGCAGGACGACACCTGGACTCTCAGGACGGGCTCTGTGCTGCTCTGCAGTCCCAGTCTGTACCTGCACTCTGTGAGGGGGGGGCAGTCTGTCTGTGGGGGGTGTGGCCTCTGATGGCCCCGCCTCCTCTGCCTGAAGCCCTCTGATAGGAGGGCTGGCTTGAGGATCGGCTCCTCCTGCTGTGCTTTTAATTTCAACTGAAACAATGTTGGGATCTTCACCTCCTGCTCCTCCTCCTCCTGTTGCTCCTCCTCCTGCTGCTGCTCCTCCTCCTCCTCCCATCCAGAACTCAGCCACCACACTGACCTCTGCCACTCCTGCTGACCCCTGACCTCCAGACACACCTCCTCCTCCATCAGAGGGCTGGCTGGAGGAGGACAGAGCTTCAGTGATGATGGCGGCCGTCTGAGCAACCCAGTTTAGCTCCGCCCTTACTTCTCCTGCACCTGCTGCTGCAGATGCAGGAGAGGAGGAGGACGAAGAGGAGGAGGTCTGGGGGTCGGTGTGAGGTCCCGGCTGGATGGTGTTGGGTCCTGGTTGGGTGGTGCTGGCAGGTGCAGCTGTCGCCACCGCAGCAGCAGCGGTGTTGTTGTTGTTGGCGTTATCCTGCAGGGCCGTCTGATTGGCCTGACCCGCCTGCTGGTTCTGCAGCAGCATCTCCTGAATCCGAATCTGCTGCAGGATGGCAGGAAGCTCATAATGATGGAAGAAGTAGATCATGGAGTGCTGAAGGAGAAGAGGATAAGGAAAATGTTAGTGACAGGAAGCCATTTAAACCCTGCAGTGGAAACAGTCCTCCAAGGCCTACGCTGGTATTTATGCTTATTGTGATGTCATTTCCTGCATTGGTTCATACACAGAAAATCTGTACAGCTAAAAACTTGTGTGAGTCAATAAACACTGATTAAAGTATTGAAAATGTGTCACAGGAAAAAAATTACATAACAATCTGATGTTTTCGATCAACATCTGGAACCGCTTATCCTGTTCACAGGGGGGCGGAGCCGATCCCAGCTGACAATGGGTGAGAGGCAGGGTTCACCTGGACAGGTCACCAGACTATCACAGGACTGACACATAGAGACAAACAACCATTCACACTCACATCCACACCTACGGACAATTTAGAGTCACCAATTAACCTGCATGTCTTTGGACTGTGGGAGGAAGCCGGAGTGCCCGGAGAGAACCCACGCTGACACAGGGAGAACATGTCAGAGCACCTGGAGGAAACCCACACTGACACGGGGGAGAACATGTCAGAGCACCTGGAGGAAACCCGCACTGACACGGGGAGAACATGTCAGAGCACCTGGAGGAAACCCACGCTGACACGGGGAGAACATGTCGGAGCACCTGGAAGAAACCCACGCTGACACGGGGAGAATATGTCAGAGCACCTGGAGAAAACCCACGCTGACACAAGAAGAACATGTCGGAGCGCCAAGAGGAAACCCACGCTGAGACGGGGAGAACATGTCAGAGCACCTGGAGGAAACCCACGCTGACACAGGAAGAACATGTCAGAGCACCTGGAGAAAACCCACGCTGACACAGGAAGAACATGTCAGAGCACCTGGAGGAAACCCACGCTGACACAGGGAGAACATGTCAGAGCACCTGGAGGAAACCCACGCTGACACGGGGAGAACATGTCAGAGCACCTGGAGGAAACCCCACGCTGACACGGGGAGAACATGTCAGAGCACCTGGAGGAAACCCACACTGACACGGGGAGAACATGTCGGAGGACCTGGAGGAAACCCACGCTGACACAGGGAGAACATGTCAGAGCACCTGGAGGAAACCCACGCTGACACGGGGAGAACATGTCAGAGCACCTGGAGGAAACCCACGCTGACACGGGGAGAACATGTCAGAGCACCTGGAGGAAACCCACGCTGACACGGGGAGAACATGTCAGAGCACCTGGAGGAAACCCACGCTGACACAGGGAGAACATGTCAGAGCACCTGGAGAAAACCCACGCTGACACAGGAAGAACATGTCAGAGCACCTGGAGGAAACCCACGCTGACACAGTGAGAACATGTCAGAGCACCTGGAGGAAACCCACGCTGACATGGGGAGAACATGTCGGAGGACCTGGATTAAACCCGCGCTGACACGGGGAGAACATGTGGGAGCACCTGGAGGAAACCCACACTGACACAGGGAGAACATGTCAGAGCACCTGGAGGAAACCCACGCTGACACAGTGAGAACATGTCAGAGCACCTGGAGGAAACCCACGCTGACATGGGGAGAACATGTGGGAACACCTGGAGGAAACCCACGCTGAGACGGGGAGAACATGTCAGAGCACCTGGAGGAAACCCACGCTGAGACGGGGAGAACATGTCAGAGCACCTGGAGGAAACCCACGCTGACACAGGGAAAACATGTCAGAGCACCTGCAGGAAACCCACGCTGACACGGGGAGAACATGTCAGAGCACCTGGAGGAAACCCACACTGACACGGGGAGAACATGTCAGAGCACCTGGAGGAAACCCACGCTGACACGGGGAGAACATGTCAGAGCACCTGCAGGAAACCCACGCTGACACAGGGAGAACATGTCAGAGCACCTGGAGGAAACCCACGCTGACACAGGGAGAACATGTCGGAGCACAACTCCACACAGAAGGGCTCCCCCACTCCCCCAACGTAGTGAAATGACATCATTAAGAGTGTACAACGTGATAGAAGATACGTAATAGAACATATGTTCTGTTTGTTATGGTTCTGATTTTAGATCTACTTCAACAGCAATATGTAAACCACGACCTCCTGCCGCTGTTGAACTTTCCATCCTGTGAGAACAGGTCATGTGACACAGATTATGTTACCTGAACCTCACTGACACATTATTTTCAGACTAAAAACGTTTATACTCTCTGAGGGCTGAGTTTTTAATCTAACATCAGTGCTCTTATTTTAAAATGTACGAGGATGATGATGATGATGGTTCTGACCTGGATGAAGAGCCAGGAGGTGACCAGCGCCAGGCTGCTGTACTGACCATTGAAGCGGTAGTGATAGGCGTAGAAGGCAAAGTGGTACAGATAGAAAAACCTGAGGAACACAAACACATCACAATTAATACACTCACTTTAATGAATTTTGTTTTTACCTATAAAAACCCTTACCACACTGGGGTCCACGAGTGTTTCAGTTCATGAGATTCAGATCCGTGTCGACTCATTAAACATCTGGATACTGACAGCATTATAATTCATATTTAATTAAAAAGAGTCATCACATAAAACAAAATCCCTCAGCCTTATAAACACCTTAAGCTCATCATTAAGAGAATCATTAAATGTTTCACACTGATGTGAAAGTCAGGACATTAACCCTTAAACTCTACTACCTCTATTAATTAAGGTTTTTTTCATGTCTATTTTTAAATTAAAATGAAGGATCTTAAGATAATTAATGGGTTTGATGTGTTTCAGGGTTAATTAAGAGTTAATTAAGAATATCTTGAGGGAGTGTCTGTGGGCATGGTCAGAAATGAGACGCTGTTGGTCATATGACTCACCTCAGCCAGTGGCGTTTGCTGGTGTTGGTGTGGCAGCAGATGGCGTCGTACTGGTCGGCCAACCAGACGATGAGGATGATGTAGAAGGCTGTTGTCGTGTCGTTGAAGAACTCTGACATGATGGCCTCCATGCCTGATGACAGGAAATGACATCAGAGGGTCAATATTTAACTCTTCACGCTGCACAAAACCTCCAACTAATCACAACCTAACCAGCTGCCCGGGACTCGACAGTTATGACTTGGGACTGTTTCGACTTGGGACTTGACTGCCTCGACAATCTGAGCTCTCAGGACACAGACTCACCAACGAGGGCCAGGATGACAGTGAGTAGAGGGGCTGCTGGGAAGGCGATGGTCATGTTCATCTCCAACATCTGCAGCAGGTCCACTGAGGGGGGACAGACGGAGACCAGATCAACACTTAGATCATGTGTCAGATACATGTTTCATATGTTCAGTGTTCTGATAATATCAGTGTTCTGTGCTCGGACCAATCCTATTTACTCTGTAGATGCTTGCTTTAGGCAACATCATTAGAAATCACTCTATAAATTTCCATTGTTATGCGGATGAAGCCAGAAGAAAGTAATCAATTAACTAAACTCCATAACTGCCTTAAAGACATAAAAACCTGGATGAGCACCAATTTCCTGATGTTAAATTCAGACAAAACTGAAGTTATTGTTCTTGGCCCCAAACAACTCAGAGACTCTTTATCTGATGACATAGTTTCTCTAGATGGCATTGCTCTGGCCTCTAGCACTACCGTAAGAAACCTCGGAGTAACATTTGATCAAGATTTGTCTTTTAATTCTCATTTAAAACAAACCTCACGGACTGCATTTTTTCATCTGCTGTTCTAGCTTCTCTGCACTGGCTCCCTGTAAAATCCAGAATTGAATTTAAAATCCTACTGTTAACTTATAAAGCTCTAAATGGTCAAGCTCCATCATATCTTAGAGAGCTCATAGTGCCATATTATCCCACCAGAACACTGCACTCTGAGAACGCAGGCTTACTCGTGGTCCCTAAAGTCTCCAAAAGCAGATCAGGAGCCAGAGCCTTCAGCTATCAGGCTCCTCTCCTGTGGAATCATCTTCCTGTTACGGTCCGGGAGGCAGACACCGTCTCCACATTTAAGACTAGACTTAAGACTTTCCTCTTTGATAAAGCTTATAGTTAGGGCTGGCTCAGGCTTGCCCTGTACCAGCCCCTAGTTAGGCTGACTTAGGCCTAGTCTGCCGGAGGACCCCCCTATAATACTCCGGGCACCTTCTCTCTCTCTCTCTCTCTCTCTATTACTGCATCTTGCTAACTCGGCCATTCTGGATGTCACTAACTCGGCTTCTTCTCCGGAGCCTTTGTGCTCCACTGTCTCTCAGATTAACTCATATCACAGCGGTGCCTGGACTGCGTGACGTGTGTGGTTGTGCTGCTGCCGTGGTCCTGCCAGATGCCTCCTGCTGCTGCTGCTGCCATCATTAGTCATTAGTCATACTTCTACTGTTATTATACACATATGACTGTTTTCACACATGTATACTGTCAGATATTAATACACACTTTCAACATATTGTACCACAGTAGCCAGAACTATAACTATAATATTATTACTTTCATTAATGTTGTTGTAAGCTGCATCTCTCTCTGTGTGTCTCTCTGTGTCTCTCTCTCTCTCTCTCTCTCTCTCTCATTGTGTCATATGGATTACTGTTAATTTATCATGTTGGTCTGTTCTGTACGACATCTATTGCACGTCTGTCCGTCCTGGAAGAGGGATCCCTCCTCAGTTGCTCTTCCTGAGGTTTCTACCGTTTTTACCCCGTTAAAGATTTTTTGGGGAGTTTTTCCTGATCAGCTGTGAGGGTCATAAGGACAGAGGGATGTCGTATGCTGTAAAGCCCTGTGAGGCAAATTGTGATTTGTGCTATTGGGCTTTATAAATAAAATTGAAGTGAATTGAATTGAATCATATGTCAGACACGTGTTTGACGTGCTCAGTGTTCTGATCATGTGTCAGACACGTTTGACATGTTCAGTGTTCTGATCATGTGTCAGACATGTTTGACATGTTCAGTGTTCTGATCATGTGTCAGACACGTTTGACATGTTCAGTGTTCTGATCATGTGTCAGACATGTTTGACATGTTCAGTGTTCTGATCATGTGTCAGACACATGTCTGACATGTTCAGTGTTCTGATCATGCGTCAGACACATGTTGGACGGGTTCAGTGTTCTGATCATGTGTCAGATACTTAAAGGAGTCAGAGCTCCTGCTGCTGAGTGGATGTGAGGTCTGAGAGGACACTGACCGATGAAGACGAAGATCTGATGGTGAGAATATCTGAGCAGCATGGAGACGGACAGAGTCTGAAAACACAGAACAGAAACAAATGATTAAATGACTCAAGTAAATGTTTTGGTTTGTTCTTTACAGACGTTCTCCTGCGACGCTCTGACTGTGCGGTCTCATCTTCAACATTCAGCTGCTGTAAAACATCACAACTTCTTCACTTACGAATATGACCATGATGACGAAGGCTGCCAGGTACGAGGTTCTGGCCATCCACATGCTGACGAAGCGGGTAATGTTCTCCAGACACCACGTTTCTTAAGAACCCTGGAGAGAACCAAATTATGACATCACCAACCTACTGATGACTCAAATTTCAAATATCAACACAATGTTACTGCCTGAGCAAGTTATTTATTCACAACAGGAAGAGGAACTCAGGCTGTGAGATCCGAGTGGGGGATTAAAGGAACTAAGGCTCTGTAAGTGAAGTAGGACATAAGAGGAACAGTGGTTCTGGAACTGGAGTATATGATCAGAGGAACCCAGGTTTGGTATTTGGAGTTGGAGATCAGAGGAACTCGGGTTTGGTATTTGGAGTTGGAGATCAGAGGAACTCGAGCTTGGTATTTGGAGTTGGAGATCAGAGGAACTCTTGGTATTTGGAGTGGGGATCAGTGGAACTCGGGTTTGGTATTTGGAGTGGGGGATCAGAGGAACTCGGGTTTGGTATTTGGAGTGGGGGATCAGAGGAACTCGGGTTTGGTATTTGGAGTGGGGGATCAGAGGAACTCAAGTATGGTAACTGAAGGAGGAATTCAAAGAACCAAAACTCTGTCTTTATTTTCAGTGTATCTTTACCTTTGTTTTCCTCATTCTCAGCGAGCGCTTTCACGCTGGACATCAGGATGTCGTCATACCCCAAAAACTCATCAAGCAGGAAGCGACTGAAGCCGTCGCCAAAACACTCGTCCTTCATGGGATCTATACAGGTTTATATCACAGGTGTTAGAGTCATGTGACTGTGATGCAGACAGGTTTTAGAGTCATGTGTCTGTGATGCAGACAGGTGTTAAGAGTCATGTGACTGATGCAGACAGGTGTTAGAGTCATGTGACTGATGTAGACAGGTGTTAGAGTCATGTGACTGTGATGCAGACAGGTGTTAGAGTCATGTGACTGATGCAGACAGGTGTGACAGGTCTCTCTCTCTCTCTCTCTCTCTCTCGTATTCTATTACTGCATCTTGCTAACTCGGCCATTCAGGATGTCACTAACTCGGCTTCTTCTCCGGAGCCTTTGTGCTCCACTGTCTCTCAGATTAACTCATATCACAGCGGTGCCTGGACAGCGTGACGTGTGTGGTTGTGCTGCTGCCGTGGTCCTGCCAGATGCCTCCTGCTGCTGCTGCCATCATTAGTCATTAGTCTTACTTCTACTGTTATTATACACATATGACTATTGTCACACATGTATACTGCCAGATATTAATACATACTTTCAACATATTGTACCACAGTAGCCAGAACTATAACTATAATATTATTACTTTCATTAACGTTGTTGTAAGCTACTGTCATTACCTGCATATATCTCTCTGTCTCTCTCTCTCTCTCTCTCTGTGTCTCATTGTGTCATGCGGATTACTGTTAATTTATTATGTTGATCTGTTCTGTACGACATCTATTGCATGTCTGTCTGTCCTGGAAGAGGGATCCCTCCTCAGTTGCTCTTCCTGAGGTTTCTACCGTTTTTTTTTCCCCCGTTAAGGGTTTTTTTGGGGGAGTTTTTCCTGATCAGCTGTGAGGGTCATAAGGACAGAGGGATGTCGTATGCTGTAAAGCCCTGTGAGGCAAATTGTGATTTGTGATATTGGGCTATATAAATAAAATTGATTGATTGATTGATTGATTGTTAGAGTCATGTGACTGATGCAGACAGGTTTTAGAGTCATGTGACTGTTGCAGACAGGTGTTCGAGTCATGTGACTGCGATGCAGACAGGTGTTAGAGTCATGTGACTGATGCAGAGAGGTGTTAGAGTCATTTCAATTGAGCGTCTCACCCAGAGTGACGACCATGACGGGGATGTTGAGTCTCTGTCTGGTGCTCTGAGACAGACGCAGGAAGCCGTACTCCAGAGAATACTCCACGATGTACTCCTCCTGAGGCCACACTAAAACAACAACAACAACAACAACAAACAATAAACATCAACAACACAGGCAGGACTGATTACATGCTCCATTAATCACAGTATCTGGAGGGAAACACAGGAAGCTTAGTATGTTTGCGTGTAAGCAGCAGCTTCAGTGCTCTGTCTGTGAGACACACGATGCATTCAGGAAAGTTCAGTGAAACTGAGTTGTTCCTCTGCCTTTGTAGACAGCTGGACAGATTAACCTCTTGGGTCCTCCAGGGCCTATGCTGGTATTTTTGTTTATTGTGATGTCATTTCCTGGAGTATCTTCAAATGTGTCATATCAATAAAATCTGTCCAACCTGAGCTAAAAGATTATGAGTCATAAATCAAAGAACTGAAACTTTGTAATCAAAAATATATAAACAAATATCAGATGTTTTTCAACAGATTTCACAAAATAAAAACACAAAACATTTTTATATGTATAAACCATTTCTGAGCTCTCCATCTATGATCTGTGTTCATCATTTAGTTTTTGAGCAGAGTGAAAAGGTGTTTGTCATTCCTCTGCCGCCATATTGCGTGAGGTACGTACACAACATAATGCAATGACATCATTGTGAGCGTACAACATGATGACGGGGAAGACAGAAGTCTGAACCTTCTGCTACTAAAAGAGTGAGACTGAGTGTTCTGGTTATTATGGTTTTCATTTTACATCTATATCTAGAATATTTACAGAATAA
Organism: Epinephelus malabaricus; assembly: GCA_037127435.1. Lineage (NCBI taxonomy): Eukaryota > Metazoa > Chordata > Actinopteri > Perciformes > Serranidae > Epinephelus > Epinephelus malabaricus. The sequence continues at coordinate 47,554,787 of JANUFT010000006.1, read as the reverse complement.
TGGAAACAATGATCTCCTGCAGCCATTAGGGCTCATTTATGCTCCCTTTACGTATGAATATGTATACGTCCGTTTCAAACGATGTTACCGTCACTGCCCACACACTTCCATGCGCCCTTTACGTTGGCATGGATGTTAACCAATATATCCACCAGGAGGCAGCCCAGCGTCAAAAGTTTATGACAACAACAAACTCACAAACAAACATGGCGACTGCTGTGGAGATATTGATAATGTACCTCTTTTATAAAAGACAAAAACAGAGGCAGCGTTGTAGGAGGCAGTGGTCGGTGACGCCGTTAAATACATCGCGACTGGAGAGCGGAGAATTCTTTTCTCTAGTACTGCCGATGAGAGAAATTGAATTGTTATTTCGTCTTCGTGTCTCACTAGAGCTACGTATCGGGTAGTGACAGCAACACTGCCCCCATGGTTTCCGGTGGTACTGCTCCGTTTGGCCCGTATCCGTAAGCTTTATGGAAACGTGCAGAAATACGGACGAAATGAACGCAGAGCACGGACAGAAAGCTCCGTCCGTATCCGGATCCGTATTTAACTTTGAGCATAAATGAGCCCTTACAGGGAAATACTGTGTTTACACCACCGTAAAGTACGGTGATGACGTGATGAGGGGGAATGCAGTATGCATACTATTGGGACACACTACATCCGCCATCACATCGCTCCCTGAACTCCGACCCTCTTGCTCACTTCCGCCGCCGTCCGTAGCGCCACATTTGAATATTTTGTGTTGTTGTACTTCGGAGATGCAGCAAATCTCCTCTCGTCGAGCTCGCCAGAGTCGTGCATATCGTCGAAGGTGCCGGAGAGCTCTGTTGCTGTTATGTCGTCATGTATGTTGTTGTTTCTAACAGTCCCAAGCCTATTAGTGACCTGTCTATTGAACTAGTCACCAGTAGGCATATTAACCCCCTTCACACACAGCTCTCTGTTGCTGGCAGATGTTTGATGTTAAATACATTTACAGCTATGCAGCTGCTAGCACTATATTCTGTCTGCACGTGAAGCAGCCTTACATTCACATTACTTTTATTTGTAGTGTAACATACCTGCACATTCTTACTACATTACTTAATATGTGTTTGACTTTTACTATTTATATATTTACTAGTCTATACGGCTCATACCTGGCCCATAGTGTATTCATATTTAGTCATATTCATTCATTATTTATACCACACTTAACCCACTGCCTGTACTGGTAGAATCTTCTATATTGTAGTCATAGTTGAATTCTAACATTGATCATACAGTAAAGTTGAATGTTGTAACCGTGTTCTTGCAAAACTGTATGATATGTGACAGTATATAATCAGATCATTGCAGTCCTAATATGTAGTGTCTTAGTATCTCAAATTAAATAAACCATGTATGAAAGGAAGTGTGGGCGTTGGTTGTACACGCAGCTCAGTCAGTGTGATGTAACTTCTGCTGCACAAAGGATTGTGGGTCAGAATGACCAAAGAAGCATGCTGACATGCATACTGCGAAATATGACCGGATGTAGTAGAACATCCTGGTACTTTTGGCATACTGCATCTGACATACTATGTATTGGGACACACTAATTCTTTTTCTGGCATACTAAATTTTTCTTTAAACATACTCAGACTAACCAGCTGGTATCAGGATGAACTCCTCGAGGTGACCTCTGACCTGTATGCTCTGCATCAACACTGATACTGATAACCGAGTGACTTCTCAGGTGGTCGAATGAGTCACTCCTAGAGCTGGGAGGTATGACAAAATTTTCATGTCACGTTTTTTTAAAAGTCGTATCGGTTTCATGATATTTGATGGTATTTTGCTCGGGTTCGGCCCACTTGACATGCTGCTCTGTGGTGCTATAGCCTATTCAAGTGCTGGTATTTGTTATTTACGTGACAACGCCTGAATGCAACACAGGCTCTGCTCCATTAATGTCGTGCTTGGTTATAATTGTCTCGGACTCGGGTCGACTTTGGTCAGGAAATTGCAGCCCGAGCCATGCTCTATTGTGCTCACCTGTGTGTGTGTGTTTGTGTGTGTGTGTGTGAGCGCGTATATTATATATTTATGTATATATATATATATATATATATATATATATATATATATATATGTATGTACACATATATATATATATATATAAATAAATATAACAAAAAATATTGAACTTATTATGATATTGTAAATGATGGTGATGCACCTGTATGTTGTACACTAGATTTGATTGAGGTGGGTATTTGATAGCCTAGAACTTGATAATAATCACATGCAATAATTCAAACCCTTCATTCCAAATTATCTTCAACCATTAAAATGTAATGTAATCAATAAGGTCTAATCAACCTCCTTGACTGAAAAACTATCACCTCACTGTATAGGATTATTATGTGCAGCCTACTATAAAGTAGCTGCTTTCTAGAGTGGTCCAAACCGATGTTAAAATGCTTCTTCTTTTTTTGTCAAATAATGTGAACATTTTCTGCAGCTGGACCTCACTAATTTCAAAACCCTGGCTACGGCCCTGGCTATTTAATTTGTTTAATAAAAGGACAAGGTATGGACCTGTTCTATAGGCCTGGTTATGAAGCGTCTGTAGCGCCAAATAATATAACAGTAATTTCTAAAGAGCTAAAACAAAAAAACAAAAACAAAAAAAAAAAAAATCTGCAGCGGTATATACTGAGCCCCCCAAAATCCTCTGGACACTAAAACACTGTGGGGACAGTCAAACACCGTGGGGACAGTAAAACACCGTGGAGACAGTGAAACACTGTGAGGACAGTGACACACCGTGGGGACAGTGACACACTGTGGGGACAGTAAAAGACCATGGGGACAGTGACACACTGTGGGGACAGTAAAATACCGTGGAGACAGTGAAACACTGTGAGGACAGTGACACACCGTGGGGACAGTGACACACTGTGTGGACAGTGACACACCGTGGGGACAGTAAAACACCGTGGGGGCAGTAAAACACACCGTGGGGACAGTGACACACCGTGGGGACAGTGACACACCGTGGGGACAGTGACACATTGTAGGGACAGTAAAACACTGTGGGGACAGTGACACTGTGAGGACAGTGACACACTGTGGGGATAGTAAAACACTGTGGGGACAGTAAAACACACTGTGAGGACAGTACAACACTGTGGGGACAGTAAAACACAGTGGGGACAGTGACACACCACTGGGACAGTAAAACACTGTGGGGACAGTAAAACACAGTGGGGACAGTGACACTGTGGGGACAGTAAATCACACTGTGAGGACAGTAAAACACTGAGGACAGTGACACACCGTGGGGACAGTGACACACCACTGGGACAGTAAAACACTGTGGGGACAGTGACACACCGTGGGGACAGTGACACACTGTGAGGACAGTGACACACCATGGGGACAGTGACACACCACTGGGTCAGTAAAACACTGTGAGGACAGTGACACACAATGGGGACAGTGACACACCGTGGGGACAGTGACACACCACAGGGACAGTGACACACCACAGGGACAGTAAAACACTGTGGGGAAAGTAAAACACAGTGGGGACAGTGACACACTGTGAGGACAGTGACACACCACTGGGACAGTAAAACACTGTGGGGACAGTGACACACCGTGGGGACAGTGACACACCATGGGGACAGTAAAACACACAGTGGGGACAGTGACATACCGTGGGGACAGTGACACACCATGGGGACAGTGATACCATGCAAGGTCAGATAAGCCTTTATCAGTTATGGTGTGTCCTTCAGCTGAGCTGCTCACAGTCTGACAGTCAGTGTAACTGAACAACAGCTGAACTCAGAGTTCATTAACCTGCAGCTACAATGTTCCTGATATCAACTGTTCAAACTACAATGTGGAGGTGAAAGGAGGAGGAGGCAGAGGAGGAGGAGGCAGAGGAGGAGGAGGTAGAGGAGGCAGAGGAGGAGGAGAAGGCAAAGGAGGAAGAGGCGGAGGAGGCAGAGGAGGAGGAGGAGGAGGAGGCAGAAGAGGCAGAAGAAGAGGAGGAGGAGGAGGCAGAAGAAGAGGAGGAGGAGGAGGAGGAGGAGGAGGGTTTACCTGCTCTGGTCATCATCTCCAGCTCAGACACTGAGTCCTTCAGCGGCTGCATACCTTTAGTGGTCTGACTGAAGGAGACGTCCTGACTGTCGTTCACTCCTCCTCCTCCTCCTCCTCCTCCTGCTGCTGCTGCTCTGCCTCCTCCAACACCTCCTCCAATCAGAGACGGCTTCAGACGAGGCTCCATATCAAGCTCAAACTGCAGCATAAAAAAAAAACTACTCAGGGAACTCCAGGAAGTCATCAAACAACAACGGGAAGTCATCAGAAAAGTACAGGAAGTCATCAGAGAAGTACAGGAATCCATCAGAGAACTACAGGAAGTCATTAGAAAACTACAAGAAGTCATCAGAGAACTACAGAAAGCCATCAGAGAACTACAGGAAGTCATTAGAAAACTACAAGACGTCATCAGAGGACTACAGGAAGTCACCAGAGAAGTACAGGAAGTCTTTAGAGAACTACAGGAAGTCACAAGAAAAGTACAGGAACTCATCCTAACTCCTGCTGACCACTGGTGACCCCTGTTGGCTGTGGAGCAAACCACACCTGTGCCATCTCTGCTCACCTGCACTGAGCTGTTGTCGAACATCTCCAGGGTCATCTCCTCCTCTTCCTCGTCTTCCTCCTGCAGCGCCGCCAGGCTTAGTCCTGGAACCCCTCCTGCTCCTCCTCCCCCTTCCTCAGCCTCCAGCTCCTCCTGGAGGCCTGTGGAGTCGTAGTACTGCAGGAAGACGGGGGCTCGGCTGGAGTTCCTCTGGATCTCCACCCGCAGGATGCCATCACGAGGCCAGCGCTCCCTCACCACCTCCAGACAGTTGATGGGTGAGCGAGAGAAGGCGATGTGGATGTAGGCGAGGATGAAGAGGACGAAGAGCGCCTGACCAGGAGCACAGGAGAAGAAAGGAGTCAGAGTGTGACAGGTTCCTCCTGTGACAGGTTGTCAGTGGAGCTCTGTCACTGCACTTACCGTCGAATCAGCAGTCTGTATTATATGACTCAGCAGTCTGTATCATATGACTCAGCAGTCTATATGATACAATTCAGCAGCCTGTATCATGACTCAGCAATCTATATCGTGACTCAGCAGTCTGTAGCGTGACTCAGCTCAACAGTCTGTATCCTGACTCAGCAGTCTGTATAGTGACTTGGCAGTCTGTATCCTGACAGAGCGGTCTGCATTGTTACCCAGCAGTCTGTATCATATAACTCAGCAGTCTGTATCACGACTCAGCGGTCTGTATAATACAATTCAGCAGTCTGTATCGTGACTCAGCAGTCTGTATCATATGACTCAGCAGTCTGTATCCTGACTCAGCAGTCTGTATAGTGACTCGGCAGTCTGTATCCTGACTCAGCTCAACAGTCTGTATCCTGACTCAGCGGTCTGCATTGTTACCCAGCGGTCTGTATCATATGACTCAGCAGTCTGTATCATAACTCAGCAGTCTGTATCATATAACTCAACAGTCTGTATTGTGACTCAGCGGTCTGCATTGTTACCCAGTGGTCTGTATCATATAACTCAGCAGTCTGTATCACGACTCAGCGGTCTGTATTATACAATTCAGCAGTCTGTATCGTGATGTTGTGTCAGGTCTTTACCTGTACAGCAGACATGTTGTGTCAGGTCTTTACCTGTACAAAAGACATGTTGTGTCAAGTCTTTACCTGTACAGCAGACATGTTGTGTCAGGTCTTTACCTGTACAGAAGACATGTTGTGTCAGGTCTTTACCTGTACAGCAGACATTTTGTGTCAGGTCTTTACTTGTACAGCAGACATGCTGTGTCAGGTCTTTACTTGTACAGAAGACATGTTGTGTCAGGTCTTTACCTATACAGAAGACATGTTGTGTCAGGTCTTTACCTGTACAGCAGACATGTTGTGTCAGGTCTTTACCTGTACAAAAGACATGTTGTGTCAAGTCTTTACCTGTACAGAAGACATGTTGTGTCAGGTCTTTACCTGTACAGAAGACATGTTGTGTCAGGTCTTTACCTGTACAGCAGACATGTTGTGTCAGGTCTTTACTTGTACAGCAGACATGCTGTGTCAGGTCTTTACTTGTACAGAAGACATGTTGTGTCAGGTCTTTACCTATACAGAAGACATGTTGTGTCAGGTCTTTACCTGTACAGCAGACATGTTGTGTCAGGTCTTCACCTGTACAGAAGACATGTTGTGTCAGGTCTTTACCTGTACAGAAGATATTTTGTCTCTCACCTTGAGCAGGACGAAGAACTCAAAGACTCTCCTGAAGGACGGAGGAAACAGTCGGGCATATGTGACGGCCATTTTGAAGAAGAGGGCGTGGAAGAGGCGGTCTCTGACGTTGATGAGGGGGTTCTGGTTGATGTTGGGGTTTCGGATGCGGTTGGGTCCCATGTTGTTGTTGTTGTTGTTGTTGAGAGGGACATTGTTGTTGTTGGCCTGATTCTCAGACATGATCTCTGTCTCTGGATGATTCTGCTCAAACTGCACAAACTATCAGCTGACTCTAGGTCAGCATGGCGGCTGGGAGGTGACCTCAGGGCAAAGGGAAGACTCTGATCTCAAGTCAGGTGATGAAGGTGTCCACAGAGTCTGATTCACAGAGAGCTGAGAGCTGATGGACTCAACTTCTTCCAACAGGTGATGCTGAGGATGAACCAATGAAAAACTGATTAATGAATTGATTGTAACAGATGGTGATTGAGCCAAAAACTGAAAACTTTAATCCATTAATGACACACCTGAACGCCACAGTGAGCTAAACCCACTAACTGCAGATCAATCAATCAAACACTGACATTATTGACTACTGATTAATTTACTGATCAGGTTGTTACTGTGATGTTTGTTCTTGTGTTCTGACACCTGAACTCAAACTGATTCTCTGTTCACATAAACTCTGTCAGAATAACAATCACTTCTTTTGATCATCAATTCATCCTTTCAATCAGTCTTCAAATAAAAACAGCTCAGAGAAAATCAATCAATCATTCTATCAACAGAAAACTAATCAAACTAACTTTGTTTATGCAATATTTTCATTCCTCTGATTCCAGCTCCTTTAAAAAGGGACTGAAACTTTTTTGTATCCATTATTTTCTCAATCAATCGATTAATCATGGAGTTTACATGTATTTTTGGCAGTAACGTCTCCAGTTGGTTCAGTTTACTGACACACAGAGATCAGCATCAAATCATCAACAAACATATATAGCAGAGTTTAAACCACGAAAATAACTGAAACCACTCAGTCCTCACTTCCTGCCAATCAACTGATCAACTAATCAAACAACAAATCAAATCGACTCATCAACAAAACGACCGATCAACTAATCAACCAGTCATTAAAATAGTGATGTGAACATTTCCTTTTTCTCTGTGGTCTGTCTTCAGGAGTGTCCAGACATAAACAATAATCAACTGATGATCAATACTGACTGTCATTGATAATTTCAGCTCCATCCACTTTATTCAACACACATTAATAACAATCATTTGATACTGTCAGCTGACCGGTGTCTGAAGTACTGAGATACTTCATCATGTATTCAAATACTTCGCAGTATGGGTGTTACTCTGTGTAATTAGTTAAAGTAATGTAACGTTAGCAGAAGTAACGGTAGTACAGGTACATGATATTTTGGGGCCTGTTGTTTCTGCTGGTGTCTCAGCAGCAGTAGAAGTGAAAGTAGACGTTGTTTTGGGGCCTCGAAGCTAACGTTAATAACTCTGGATTAGCATGCAGCTAACTCTTTTTATGGCGTTGCTGACACTAGCCGTAAGGTTAGCATGTAGCTGGGTTACCTGTTATTTGCTCGACAGGTATGTGTCCATGCTCGCGGCTCCTTCCCGGTGTTTTCATCAGAGTAAACAAACAAACAAGCAAACAGATTGAGAAACGCAGCAGCTAGCCTTTTAGCTCTGTTAGCAGGCTCCGTTTCACAGGAAGGTAACGCTACAGGTGCTAGCAGCTAACAGCTAGTTAGCCTTTCGAGGAGCAGCGGTATAAGCAGCTGGTAGCTAGCAAGTCCCAGTGACCGTGTGCGGACTCATTTCAGTTTGTTCAGACGGACCCGAGGCGGCTCAACTCTCGGCTAACAGCGGCTAACAGCGGACTGACGGCTGCTGTTTGGAGACGGAAACAAGACCAGAGCGGAAATACGGGTCCTACAGTCATTGGGCGCTTTAGCCCTGAGTTCTGTCTGTCGTCTTCTTCTGCTTCTGCTTCTTCTTCTTCTTCTTTTGATAAGGCAGACTAGACGCACCAAAGGCGTATTGCTGCCCCCCACAGTCGAAAGTCAGTATTTATTTAGACCTTAAATCCATCAGTGGACAGAAGAAATTCCATCAGTTTCTTAGTTCGTTCCGGGTCTCCTTGAGCTAGTAGAGTTGATATATTGAAGATGGTTTCTCCCAGGTCTGTAAGGTCACTGTACAGTTTCTTCCTTTGTTCTTTATAGATGGTGCATGCATGTTAGGAGGACATGCCTCACTGTCTCTGCTTGGACACACTGGCACTTCCTATCATGATGTTTTTTAATCACGGCCAGCCCACTCTTTAGCCCACAATGTCTCAATCTCAGTAACTTAACCTGATCCTTTCTGTTACCCCTGTAGGTTTTAAGACCCAATGAGCTACAGATGGTCGAACAGTAAATAAATGTCTTCCTTTAAGTCCCCTGTCCCACACTCGTTGCCAAGCCTTAGTTATTTCTTGCTGGATTATTGAATATGACTCCATTACACCGATAGTAATGGATACTTCAACCTTTTCATTCTGTAATGCTTTTTTTGCTAACTCATCTGCTACTTCATTCCCCTGGATTCCAACATGGGCTGGAACCCACATAAACCTCACACTGCACCCCAATTTATGAATTCTGAATATTGCCATCATTACTTCTATTAACATCTCAGGATGGGCCTTGGACTTGCGGTGTTCTATGGCTTGCAAAGCTGAAAGAGAGTCACTACATATTACTACTGACTGAGGTCTTGACTTTTCAATCCACCTGAGTGCACACAAGATGGCAAACAGCTCTGCTGTAAAGACTGACGAATGGTCAGGAAACCTCCTTCCATTCCCTTTTTTGTCCTCCCACACAAACACTGCAAATGCTGCAAACCATCAGTAAAGATTTTAACGCTGTTTCCCCACCCTTCCTTTAGATGCTCCATGACTGCATTAGCTATGTCTCCTGGTATCTGTTCCCTGATCAGATCAAGGATGCCCAGGTCTATATCAGGCTCAGGCCACAACCACTGAGGAATGGAAGGCCAGCAGATAGTTGGTCCCACTCTCAGGTTCAAAATTCCCACTTCATATGCTTTTTGCCTCATGGAGTTCACAAAGTTTGGTTTTGTTGTTGCTGCACCTGTTAGTTCCCAATGCTGCTCTAAAAGACACCTGGTGGGAAGGTTTAGTCCATTTGTTTTTAATTTGACCCAATAATGTAAATGAACCTGAACATGTTAATGAATACAACTGTGAAAGCCTGGCAGTCTGCGCTCAGGGACCAGAGCTCGGGACCTATAGGAGGCTGCCCCCCCCCGGCGCCATGTTGGATTGAACACAGACTGCAGAGGACCATCAGGGACACGGGCTGTGGTCACATTATCAGAACATGTCACAGAGAACTTTTCGCATCAGGTCAAACACGAGTCACAGATTTAATCCCGAGTCCTAGTCTCTGAGATGATTACAGTCAGGCACCTGCAGAGACAGCTCTGTGAGCGGAGGGGTCCTCACACTTTGTTCAACTGAAGCCTCTGCAGAAGGTTTGATTCAGTTCACCAGCGAATATTAGAGTTATTATACAGTATTATTCTCCATGTTCTTTTTGTTGAACGTTCCTTTATCAGGAAACACGGAGTTATTTTAATCTAATCTCCGTCACCGGACCGGAAGTGGCAGAGAGGTGAGCTAACGTTGTTCTGCAGCCGACACACTGTCTGACACCTGCCCTGCGTTCCAAATCGCATACTTCTACTATATACTTTTACTATGTACTGCAGCTGCCCTTAAAAAGTATGTAGTGTAGAATGCAGTATGCATGCAGTATGCATACTATTGGGACACACTACATCCGCCATCACATCGCTCCCTGAACTATGACCCTCTTGCTCACTTCTGCCACACTATATTCTGTCTGCACGTGAAGCAGCCTTACATTCACATTACTTTTATTTGTAGTGTAACATACCTGCACATTCTTACTACATTACTTAATATGTGTTTGACTTTTACTATTTATATATTTACTAATCTATACTGCTAATACCTGGCCCATAGTGTATTTATATTTAGTCATATGCATTCATTATTTATACCACACTTAACCCACTGCCTGTACTGGTAGAATCTTCTATATTGTAGTCATAGTTGAACCCTAACATTGATCATACTGTAATCACAGTAAAGTTGAATGTTGTAACTGTGTTCTTGCAAAACTGTATGATATGTGACAGTATATAATCAGATCATTGCAGTCCTAATATGTAGTGTCTTAGTATCTCAAATTAAATAAACCATGTATGAAAGGAAGTGTGGGCGTTGGTTGTACACGCAGCTCAGTCAGTGTGATGTAACTTCTGCTGCACAAAGGATTGTGGGTCAGAATGGCCAAAGAAGCATGCTGACATGCATACTGCAAAATATGACCGGATGTAGTAGAACATCCTGGTACTTTTGGCATACTGCATCTGACATACTATGTATTGGGACACACTAATTCTTTTTCTGGCATACTAAATAGTATGGTAGTATGGGTATTGGAATGCAGGGCTGGCTTTTATAAAACCTATTAATCACATGAATCATGACGGAACACTGAATCAGCTGGCTGGAATATATTTAATTACAATAAAACTAAAGTGATTTAAATCTCTCCAGTCTGTTTGAGGCTTCAGTTTCCTTCTGCAGTGCGATGGTAACATTTAACAATAACAGCAGGCACATTATTATTAAAGATAAATCAGTGTTTCATAAAGAGCAGATATCTGTTCTGGTTCACAGCAGAGGGATACAAATGAGAACTTGCTGCATTAATTTAGATTTTTTTCTGTCACAACAAACATTTTTAACCTCGCTGGTAAATAATTCTGACCTCTGACCAGAGAAGTGATAAAACTCATTCAGCATCAACGCTGACTGATGGACACACACAGGAGGCTTTAATTCACTGATAATTAAAGTAATAACAGTCAGATGAGACGATCTGAATCCATCCACTTCAGTAGAGAGATGCATCCTTAAATTAAAAACAGAATCCATAAATGATTCAGCAGCGTTACCCACAGGCAGAGATACTCATTTCAAATCATGAATAACATAAATTCTTCCAGTGACTCTTTAGAGCTTTAACTTTGAGAACAATGTTTGTTCCTTTTACAGTTCAGATGTTGATAAAGTAAACTTTAATGTCTCTGACTGGAAATCTGAGAAACAGACATCACAACACAAACACACAGGATCCAGTCTGACACTGTCAGGAGTATATCATGGACACTTAGTGGTCACTGCTGGTCAACATTAATGACAGCAGACGGGACAGGATGGGGCTGACGCAACAGACACGTTTTCTCAGCCTGTGGTCGTTTACAACTTTTCTGGAAACAGATGGAAGAACGGTTTCAACAGATGAACGTACCAGTTACACTCAGTTCACATGTTTCATAGTTCTGAAGGGTAAATGAACCCTTCTGTCATGAATTTCTGTCATTCTGTAAATTCCTTCTTTTCCTTCATTCCCACTTTACATGAAGATCAAATAACTCTATTTTGTATTATTCATGTTGTTTCAATTTAATTTATTAATTTATTTATTTGTTTCCTTTCTGTTAAAGATTCATTATTCCCTTCACTTTGGCTGACAGCCTTTTTTTCTCTTTTTTTATGACCATTTGATAAAATGATGGACGAGTTGGTTTTTTTTAAAGATATTTTTTATGACATTTTTAGCCTTTAATTGACAGGACAGGTGAGTGTGAAGGGGGGGGCACAGGCTGGACTCGAACCTGGGCCGCTGTGGCAACAGCCTTGTACATGGGGCGCCTGCTCTTTCCACTAAGCCACAGATGCCCCTTGGATGTGTATTTTTTTTGTAATTATAAACTGTTCGAGAAACTTTATTTTAAAAAAGGTGCGCTAACATTAGCAGCATGCTAACTACTATGTGTGTATTAATGAGCTGGAGTCTGAAGTCTGCTTTGATTCAGCTCAGACTGTGTTTCTGTCTGAATCTTTGTAGTTATAAAAACAGACCTTCAGGTGTGAAACATCAGAGTTTTGTTATTAACCGAATTTCTTTGTTCTTATGTTTTCAGTATTAATAATCACAGTTAATGAAACAACATTATGTTTTTAATATTTCAGTTAATAACAGATGTCACAACATCAGCTTTAAAATCTGAACCTTTAATAATTAATGAGAAAATAAAGGTGATTAAATTTATCCTAATATTTTAATGTCTCTGTGAAGAACTTTGGTTGCCTGTTGTTTTAATTTAAAACTGACCGTGTGTGAGTCACCTGTGTGGGTGTGTCCTCAGGTGAGACGTCCTCCTGGCCTCCAGGTTCTTCTTCTCTGGTGACATCATGGAGTTGGCGTACGTGTGTGAGTGGGAGAAGCGTCCCAAGAGCACCCACTGTCCCTCCATCCCTCTGGTCTGCTCCTGGTCCTGCAGGAACCTGGTGGCCTTCACCACCGACCTGAAGAACGATGACGACGACAAAGGTGCGCACCTGCAGACACGCCCCCATTACACCCACAGACAAGCCCACATCACAAATGGGGACACGCCTACATCACACGTGCAAACACGCCCACATCACACTTCTGTGTTTGTGTGTGTGTGTGTGTGTGTGTGTGTGTGTTTCAGACGTCAGTCACATGATCCACATCATTGACACGGAGCATCCCTGGGACGTTTACTCCATCATCTCTGGACACACTGAGGTCATTTCCTGTCTGGAGTGGGACCAATCAGGTTAGGTTTACACTAACAGTGATGATCTGTTGATGTGTATAGACGTTATTGTTAATCCATTGATTGACGTGTGTCTTGGCATGTTGGCATCTTGAGGTTCGCGGCTGCTGTCCGCAGACGGTGACGGGCAGATTAAATGCTGGTCGATGTCGGATCACCTGGTGAACAGCTGGGAGAGCGTCCTGTCCAGCTCTCTGGACGGAGATCCCATCGTTGCTCTGAGCTGGCTGCACAACGGCGTGAAGCTGGCGCTGCACGTGGAGATGGTTAGGCCGCCTGATATACTCATACATGTAAAACACGTGACACGTTACAGATTTATAAACACAAGTGTGTCATACGTTCACCTGTTGACATTGAACAGCTAAATAAATCAGGGTTCTTGTTTCAGTCGGGTTCCACAAACTTCGGGGAGAAGTTCTCTAGAGTGAAATTCTCTCCATCTTTGACTCTGTTTGGCGGGAAGCCGATGGAGGGCTGGATGGCGGTGACGGTCAGCGGTTTGGTCACTGTGTCTCTATTGAAGCCAGGCGGCGCTCTGCTGACGGCCAGCGAGAGTCTGTGCCGGCTGAGAGGACGCGTGGCATTGGCTGACATCGCCTTTACCGGAGGAGGGAACATCGTGGTGGCGGCGACCGACGGCAGCAGCTCGTCCCCCGTCCAGTTCTATAAAGTGAGAACCAGAACCTGATGATCACCTGGCCTCGGACCTTCATCAGTGTCAGTAGTAACAAACATGTTCTGTGTGTTCAGGTGGTCGTGAGCGTGGTCAGCGAGAAGTGTCGCATTGACACGGAACTCTTACCGTCTCTGTTCCTGCGCTGCACCACCGACCCCATGAGGAGGGAGAAGTACCCTGCCGTCACCCACCTCAAGTTCCTCACCAGAGAGAACTCTGAGCAGGTAATCATGAGGGGGAACCAATAGAACCACAGGGAGAACCAGTAGAACCATAGGGAGAACTGAGCAGGTAAAGAAAAGGCTCACACACTGCAGGGCTCCTCTTCAGTGCAATTTATTCACAGAATCCACCTTATTTTTCACGGAAACACGGAGGCAAAACAGAACGCAGCCAGCTTCCGTTTTTTTGTGCGACACTTCCGGTCCAGCACTCTTGACCACTGTGTAAATGGGAATCCCCTTGTTGTTTACCTTGTTGACTTTAGCTATATATATGTATATATCACATTTTTCACGTCACTATATCACCGTTTAGACTAATCTGATGTTTGTAAAGTCTATAAACACAATGACTGAACAAACGTTACTATTTCTGTGTGCACGTTTTGTTTGTAATTAATAACATGGTTATCGTAGATTAGCTGGGCTAACCGTTAGCTGTTAGCCGTTAGCGGTGTCTGTAATAACTCACTGAACTCACAAAATGGCCTGTGAAAAAATGTTTTTTCCAGCGGATATCTTAGTTACAACATGATTGAGCTAACTGGAGTAGTTTCATGTCGTATCCGACAACGGGAGGCTTTTAACAGATGACGATCCTGATGTTAGCTTTGCTGCTAGTGTTGGCTGTCCCTGTCAGCTGCAGCCACTGATGCTTTCTAGACATCGTGATTTCCCAAAACTGAATAAATACCACACATAGCAACACAAAACTGCTTTGCCAGCTCAATCATGTTGTAACGGCTGGATGGTTGATGCGTACATGCTGATTCAGGTGCTATCAGAGCCGATCCGTGCATCACTATGGATTAATGATCAACTCAGTCAATTAAAACAACCCGTCCTGTGTTAGGAGTGTATGTCGCTGACAGAAAGAAAGAAAGAAAGAAAAGGGGAAAAAAGATAGAAAAGCAGTGTACACCTCACATATTTATTTCTCACAGTTGCGCACACGTGTGGCTGGCATGCAGAAGCACCGTCTGTGTGTCTGTGTGTCAAGGGTGTGAGCCGCAGCTTCAGCTGCTCAGGTAGAGAGGCTGTGTAGCCCGGTGTGTTTTTTCACTGATTCGGTTCTGCAGGTTCTCTGCTGGTACACTGGAGACGGGGATCAAGCAGTTTGTCTCACTCGGGATAGATTGTGCTTTTTTGGTTCATAGTTTATGATTGATGTGCGATTTATTCACATTTAGAGGGAATTATTTTTACCGGCAATTACCGGATAATGGAAACGTGGGCACAGTTATTTATATAAAATACACAGACTAACTAACTAACTAACTGATTGACTAACATAAACAACTGAAAATTGAAAAAAAATTAGCTTGCACCGTTAGCTCCGGTAAGGGAAAGTGGCTGACCAGAAGTCACGCACAAAAAACGGAAGTTGATCACTATTTACTTCCGTGTTTGAATATAAGGTGGATAAAATGAAGACGTTTCAAGCTGCCGCTGCCGGCAGCTGAAGAGGAGCCCTGCAGTGTGCGAGCCTTTTCTTTACCTGCTCAGCTTTCCACATTTTTGAGCTCAGCACCTGCACAATTTTGTTCATGGATGTGCATGCTTTTTGCTGCTTTATAGAATCACAGGGAGAACCAATAGAACCACAGGGAGAACCATGGGGAGAACCAATAGAACCATAGGGAGAATTAATAGAACCCCAGGGAGAACCAATAGAAACCCAAGGAGAACCAACAGAACCACAGGGAGAACCAATAGAACCACAAGGAGAACCAATAGAGCAACAGAGAGAACCAACAGAGCCCCAGGGAGAACCAATAGAGCAACAGAGAGAACCAACAGAGCCCCAGGGAGAACCAATAGAACCACAGGGAGAACCCCAAGGAGAACCAAAAGAACCATAGGGAGAACCAATAGAACCCCAAGGAGAACCAATAGAACCCCAAGGAGAACCAACAGAGCAACAGAGAGAACCAACAGAGCCCCAGGGAAAACCAATAAAACCACAGGGAGAACCATAGGGAGAACCCCAAGGAGAACCAATAGAACCATAGGGAGAACCACAGGGAGAACCGTAGGGAGAACCAATAGAACCACAGGGAGAACCCCAAGGAGAAGCAATAGAACCATAGGGAGAACCAATAGAACCCCAAGGAGAACCAATAGAGCAACAGAGAGAACCAACAGAGCCCCAGGGAGAACCAATAGAACCACAGGGAGAACCCCAACGAGAACCAATAGAACCATAGGGAGAACCAATAGAACCCCAAGGAGAACCAATAGAACCATAGGGAGAACCATTAGAACCCCAAGGAGAACCAACAGAGCAACAGAGAGAACCAACAGAGCCCCAGGGACAACCAATAAAACCACAGAGAGAACCATAGGGAGAACCCCAAGGAGAACCAATAGAACCATAGGGAGAACCAATAGAACCCCAAGGAGAACCAACCGAGCAACAGAGAGAACCAACAGAGCCCCAGGGACAACCAATAAAACCACAGGGAGAACCATAGGGAGGACCCCAAGGAGAACCAATAGAACCACAGGGAGAACCCCAAGGAGAACCAATAGAACCATAGGGAGAACCAATAGAACCCCAAGGAGAACCAATAGAACCATAGGAAGAACCACAGGGAGAACCAATAGAACCACAGGGAGAACCATGCGGAAAACCACGGGGAGAACCAACAGAACCACAGAGTTCTATGAACAGGTCATGAGTAGAACCAGTATAAACTAATTCCAGTGGATTTCAGGAGGTCATCCCACCAGATCTGAGAGTAGTAGAACATGAAGAACAGGTCATAGTTGAGTTGATTACACAGAACCAAAGAACCTGACAGAACGTGTGTGTTGTAGGTTCTGCTGTGTGCGTCTAATCAGAGCGGGAGCATCGTGGAGTGCTGGTCTCTGAGGAAGGAGGGACTTCCTGTCAACAACATCTTCCAGCACCGATCACCAGTCGGTAAGAGTTCTAACTAGGTCTAACTGAGGTTCTAAGTGAGGTTCCTGCTCAGTGATGGATGTTTGACCTCTGACCTCCTCCTGCGTGCAGTCGGGGAGAAGCAACCGACCATCCTGAAGTGGAGGATCCTGACAACAACCAGCGACCTGGAGCGAGTGTCGGCTGTCGCTCTGCCCAAACTGCCCATCTCCATCTCCAACACCGACCTGAAGGTGGCGTCAGACACCAAGTTCTGTCCTGGACTGGGTGAGGAGAACACTCCCTGTCTGTCTTTCAGCTGTGTTAGAACCATGTGACCCACGGTCTGTCTGAGGTTTGGTTCTCTCCTGTCTTTGCAGGTCTGGCTCTGGCCTTCCATGACGGCAGTATTCAGATCCTCCACCGTCTGTCCCTCCACACCATGGGGGTCTTCTACGGTTCCTCGGCCTCGTCCTCCTCCGCTCAGAGACCTGGAGATGAGTCCGCCATCAAACGCCAGAGAACCGGAGGCCCCGCCCTCCACTTCAAGGCCCTGCAGTTCTCCTGGACCTCGCTGGCGCTGGCCGGAGTCGACAACCACGGCAAGGTGAGGATGCAGAGCTGTGCGCCTGCATGCAGGATGTCTCCATGGACGGTTTGTCTGTGGGCTGGTTAAACGATTGTCGTAATTCCCTCCTTAGCTCCACATGCTGCGGGTGTCGCCCTCTATGGGTCAGGTGCTGGAGATGAACACAACGCTGCGCCACCTACTGTTTCTGCTGGAGTACTGCATGGTAACAGGCTACGACTGGTGGGACGTCCTGCTGCATGTCCAGCCCACCATGGTCCACAATCTGGTAGAGAAGCTGCATGAGGAGTACATGAGGCAGAACCAGGCACTGCAGCAGGTCAGCAAGGCATGAGGAGAGAACGGGGGGGTTCAACAGCAGCTGATTTATTAACGTCTGAAGACTCGTTGACTCGTTTTCTATTTTCCTAAACTACACCTCCCATGATGCCTCAGTGTACCTGTATGATGTCTGTCCCAGGTTCTAGCCACGCGCATCGTGGCGGTGAAGGCATCTCTCTGTAAACTCTCCACGGCAACCGCGGCTCGCGCCTGTGACTTCCACGCCAAACTGCTGCTGATCGCCATCAGCTCCACCTTAAAGTCTCTGCTGAGACCGCACGTCCTCAACACACCGGACAAGAGTCCAGGAGACCGACTGACTGAGATCTGCGCCAAAAACATGGACACAGGTGAGACACCTGGGGGGCAGGAGACATTGAATACTGATGATCAGAGACTGATTGCTGTGTCTCCTCAGATATCGATAAGGTGATGATCAATCTGAAGACGGAGGAGTTCGTGTTGGACGGTCCACCGCTTCAGTCCCTGCAGCAGCTCATCCAGTGGGTGGGGGATTTTGTCCTCTACCTGCTTGCCAACCTGCCCAACCAGGTGAGCTAACCAGAACCTACAGCCACTGTTCCTTCTTGGGGACAGAAAGAGACAGAAAAGAACCATAGAGGGACAGAAAAGGACTTCAAAGAGACAGAATATGACCTCAGAGAGATCGAAAAGAACCATAGAGGGACAGAAAAGGACTTCAGAGAGACTGAAAACAACCACAAAGAGACAGAAAACGACCACAAAAAGACAGAAAACGACCACAAAGAGACAGAGGATGCACTCAAAGACACAGAGGATGCACTCAAAGAGACAGACAACAACTACAAAGAGACAGAAAACGACCACAAAGAGACAGACAGAGATGAGGAGATAAGAAGCTACCACACATTTTCCATGCTGAAGCAATAGACTAGAAAAGGGAACCATCTAGAACCAAAAACAAAAGACTAGAAGGCACTGGGAGACATCCAGTCAGCTCCTGGTCTGTAAATATCTGACTATGATCGGTTCATTCGGTCCTGTTAAAGCTTGCGGTCCTCACAGAGGTCTCAGGTGATGGGTTAAACCACAACATTAAACAGACTGACCTGATGGTGTTCTCCGGGTTTGTGGCGGTCCTGCAGGGCTCCATGGTGCGTCCTGGGTTCGGCTTCATGAGGGACGGGGCATCTCTGGGGATGCTGAGGGAGATGCTGGTGATGATCCGGATCTGGGGTCTGCTGAAGCCAGGCTGTCTGCCCACCTTCACCGCCACGTCAGACAACCAGGACAGCATGCAGCTGCTATTCAGACTGCTCACCAAGCTGTGGCTCTGCTGTGAGGATCCCCCATCACACCTTATTGATCCTCAGCTGATCGGTTATTGGTCAGTGTCTCACCTGTATCTGTCGGTATCTGTCGGTCTCTGTCTCAGCACGGGACGACGGACCACCCCAGGATCCTGATGAGACCCTGATAGACGAGTGCTGCCTGTTGCCCAGTCAGCTGCTGGTTCCCAGTATGGACTGGCTCCCCGTGAACGACGGCGTCATCGTCAAGCTGCAGGGGAAACACCCGCTCAGGCTGCAGTTTGGAAAGGCTTCGTCTCTGCCAGGAGGGGGCGCCGCGGCCCCCCTGGAGGTCTTCACCAGGTGAGCCACACCTGAATCTGAACCCGAACCTGACTCTGAATCTGAATCTGACCCTGACCCTGATCTGTGTGTGTGTGTGTGTGTGTGTGTGTGTGTGTGTGTGTGTGTGCGCGCGCAGGAGTCCCGGCTCTCAGAAGATGGATAACCTGCGCTGCGTTCACATGGGCGTCTGTCCCACTGAGGAGAGCAAGGCCTGCACCAGGTGAGTCCACAGGATGTGAAGTCACAGCACATTCATCTGTTCCATCAGCTGCAGCCTTCAGACGTGTTCTAGGAAACATGAGACATGTTTAAACATGTTAAATGTTGTGTGATGTGTTAAGGTGCGGCTGCGTGACAATGCTTCGCTCTCCAAACAAGACAAACGCCATGAAGCAGTGGGAGCAGCGCTGGATCAAAAACTGTCTGTGTGGAGGTCTGTGGAGGAGGATCCCCCCGACACTCACCTGAATGCACCATGACACACCTGAACGCACCATGACACACCTGAACACATCACACACACACTGGTTATTGTTTTCTGTTAAAGAGTCTGAACTGGTCTAACTGGTGTGAACTGGTCCAGATTCCAGGATCCAGAGACGTGTTGTGGTCCTCAGTGTAATGGACCTGATGGTTCAGGTTTTGTTTGTGTAAATAAAGTTTGTTTTGTATTTTACATTGTAATAAACTGTCAGAATAAAAGCTTGTTGCTTCCTGTTGTTTTATTGACTGAGTTCAGAATCACAGATTTGACCGTCCTGTGAAACTCTTGGGACCTTGTCACGCCGGTCTTGTCTGTCCCGACTGCTGGACGCTCGCCGTCTCTGAACCAAACACTGGACGGTTTGAGTGTTTGGACAAAAGACAGGAAGTGTTGTCAGGCTGTGGTCAAGTGATGACAGTAGTGTGGCGCCTCAGTGTGTGGGTGCAGTTTTGGTGGCGACGTTCTGAGCAGAGGAGAAATCAGCAGTTAAGTTTAAAGTGGAGAGAAACAAACAGCGAAGGAGTTCTTCTGGCTCCACGCCGCAGACAGTATGTGTTTGGTTATGTCCGTCCCATGTTCGTGAACATGATGTCTCACATTACAACAGCTCAAGGTAATTTCTTTAAATTTGGCACAAACGTCCACTCAGGAGAATATACCTCTCAGCCTGTACAGGTTCTCCCCAGGTGTGTATGAAACCTACTGCTCCACAGGACACACACTCCACCTGCTGAGCTACAGCTTACAGAGTTTAGTTTGTCCACGAACAACATGACCCGATAGCAGGAGACGACTCTACAGACTGAGGCTGTCAAAAAAAAACCTCTTCTGCAGACTCTTTGTGTTTGTAAACATTGATGACGTATTTTGTGGGTGGAGCCAAACTGGTGGCAGAAAGGGACAGTCGAGGTGTCGGTGTGAGCGCCAAATAAAATGTACAAAGCACTGTCATGTTTATATTTCTTAACTGATCGCAGTGAGTCCTTTTTAAATCCGTGAGTTTATAAAGTTTCGTCTTTGGTTAATTCTAATGTGTATATTCAGGCTGTAATGGCTACTGGACGCTCAGCAGAGGAGAGTCTGTTTGGATTACATGAACTGACTTACTGACGTGCTGAAAGGTAATTCATCATCATAGGAACTGTAAAAACTCACGTGTCCACACAGAATATCATTTAATGTGGACGTAACATCAGACACCTTTGTAACAAGCTAGCCAACGCCGTCTGTTCATGAACTCCTCTTAATGTATAAACTCACACTACAATATCAATATATGGAAATATTGTCCACAATATAAAGTGGATCAGCCTTATTACAGATTACAACCATCTGAAACTTTGTCTGCTCTGGGCTACTGTAGGAACATGGCGGTGCAACATGGTGATCTCTGTAGACGAGGACCTCCTCCCTGTGTAGATATAAACAGCTCATTCTGAGGACAGAGCTGAAAGACTGCAGCTTTCAACAGAATAAAACTTCAGACTGGCCCTTTAAACGTTTAAAATCAGCCCGTGCAATGACGTCACATCACTGATACATCGATTATGTAATAATATCGATCAGAGCAGCTTCTACACAGCACCTGGAGGCACCGATCACCTGCCATACACACTCTGTAACACACACACACACACACACACACACACACACACACAGACTGTAACATAAACTGTAACACACACACACACACACACACACACACACACACACACACCGTGCGGCAGCAGCAGACTCCTTCTTCAGGAAACCGAACACGGTCACAGATCTTTGTTCTTTGAGGTAGAACAGATCTTAAACCGCACTAACGGAACCAGGACCGGGACTAGGCACAGAACCAGGACCGGGACCAGGATTGAGCCTCGGTAACCCGGGACAACAGGCAGGTGTGTCGCTGTAACGGCTGCGCTCTGCTGCTGCTCGACAGGAAACGTGACGGGAATCAAAGCGGATCGATGGTCTAAGGTGAGACACGGCTCCAAGGGTTCTACTGGTTCTACTGCGCGCGTGCGAGTGTGCGTGTGTGTGTGTGTGTGTGTGTTCTGCGGAGCTGCATCTGACTCTTTTATTCAGCAGCTGCATCACACAATGAAACACCGAACATTGTCAGGACGAGCCCGGTGCGTGTGTGTGCGTGTGTGTGTGTGTGTGTGTGTGTGTTATAATGACTGCAGCAGGCCTGGTAACCTGTCCCTCTGTCCCGCTGTCTGTCCGTGTCTGAGCTCTGCGCTCTGATTGGTCGGATGTTAATTGGCAACTGAGACGGTTTGCTGTTCAGGTGTGAGGATGTGTGGGTGTGTCACGTGACTGCAGCTGATGATGAAGATGACTATGGATGAAGCAGTTAAAACCTGCTGTTGACTCATGAACCCTCCGCTGCTGTCTCTACATGTGGAGTTAACCCTTTGATGGAGGAGTCACAGAGGAACCATGTGGAGTCCATTAGTGAGGAACCTGTGGTCAACATGGTTACTGGGAGAACGCCTGTAGTTACCGAGAACGTCTGTGGTTGTTGAGAAAGTCTGTGGTTACTGAGAACGTTTGTGGTTACTGAGAACGCCTGTGGTTGTTGAGAACATGTGTGGTTACTGAAAACGTCTGTGGTTGTTGAGAACATTTGTGGTTACTGAAAACGTCTGTGGTTGTTGAGAAAGTCTGTGGTTACTGAGAACGCCTGTGGTTACTGAGAACGCCTGTGGTTACTGAGAACGCCTGTGGTTACTGAGAACGTTTGTGGTTACTGAGAATGTCTGTGGTTACTGAGAACGTTTGTGGTTACTGAAAACGTCTGTGGTTACTGAGAACGTTTGTGGTTGTTGAGAAAGTCTGTGGTTACTGAGAACGTTTGTGGTTACTGAGAACGTCTGTGGTTACTGAGAAGGTTTGTGGTTACTGAAAACGTCTGTGGTTGTTGAGAAAGTCTGTGGTTACTGAGAACATTTGTGGTTACTTGAGGACATCTGTGGTTACTGGAGAACATCTGTGGTTACTGGAGAACATCTGTGGTTACTGAAAACGTCTGTGGTTACTGAGAACGTTTGTGGTTGTTGAGAAAGTCTGTGGTTACTGAGAACGTTTGTGGTTACTGAGAACGCCTGTGGTTGTTGAGAACATTTGTGGTTACTGAAAACGTCTGTGGTTGTTGAGAAAGTCTGTGGTTACTGAGAACGTTTGTGGTTACTGAAAACGTCTGTGGTTGTTGAGAAAGTCTGTGGTTACTGAGAACGTTTGTGGTTACTGAAAACGTCTGTGGTTGTTGAGAAAGTCTGTGGTTACTGAGAACGCCTGTGGTTACTGAGAACGCCTGTGGTTACTGAGAACGTTTGTGGTTACTGAGAATGTCTGTGGTTACTGAGAACGTTTGTGGTTACTGAAAACGTCTGTGGTTACTGAGAACGTTTGTGGTTACTGAGAACGCCTGTGGTTACTGAGAACGCCTGTGGTTACTGAGAACGTTTGTGGTTACTGAGAACGTTTGTGGTTACTGAAAACGTCTGTGGTTGTTGAGAAAGTTTGTGGTTACTGAGAACGTCTGTGGTTACTGAGAACGTCTGTGGTTGTTGAGAAAGTCTGTGGTTACTGAGAACGTCTGTGGTTGTTGAGAAAGTCCGTGGTTACTGAGAACGTTTGTGGTTACTGAGATCGTCTGTGGTTACTGAGAACGTTTGTGGTTACTGAGAACGCCTGTGGTTACTGAGAACGTTTGTGGTTACTGAAAACGTCTGTGGTTGTTGAGAAAGTCTGTGGTTACTGAGAACGTTTGTGGTTACTGAGAACGTCTGTGGTTACTGAGAAGGTTTGTGGTTACTGAAAACGTCTGTGGTTGTTGAGAAAGTCTGTGGTTACTGAGAACATTTGTGGTTACTTGAGAACATCTGTGGTTACTGGAGAACATCTGTGGTTACTGGAGAACATCTGTGGTTACTGAAAACGTCTCTGGTTACTGAGAACGTTTGTGGTTGTTGAGAAAGTCTGTGGTTACTGAGAACGTTTCTGGTTACTGAGAACGCCTGTGGTTGTTGAGAACGTGTGTGGTTACTGAAAACGTCTGTGGTTGTTGAGAACATTTGTGGTTACTGAAAACGTCTGTGGTTGTTGAGAAAGTCTGTGGTTACTGAGAACGTTTGTGGTTACTGAAAACGTCTGTGGTTGTTGAGAAAGTCTGTGGTTACTGAGAACGTTTGTGGTTACTGAAAACGTCTTTGGTTGTTGAGAAAGTCTGTGGTTACTGAGAACGCCTGTGGTTACTGAGAACGCCTGTGGTTACTGAGAACGTTTGTGGTTACTGAGAATGTCTGTGGTTACTGAGAACGTTTGTGGTTACTGAAAACGTCTGTGGTTACTGAGAACGTTTGTGGTTACTGAGAACGCCTGTGGTTACTGAGAACGCCTGTGGTTACTGAGAACGTTTGTGGTTACTGAAAACGTCTGTGGTTGTTGAGAAAGTCTGTGGTTACTGAGAACGTTTGTGGTTACTGAGAACGTTTGTGGTTACTGAAAACGTCTGTGGTTGTTGAGAAAGTCTGTGGTTACTGAGAACATTTGTGGTTACTTGAGAACATCTGTGGTTACTGGAGAACATCTGTGGTTACTGGAGAACATCTGTGGTTACTGAAAACGTCTGTGGTTACTGAGAACGTTTGTGGTTGTTGAGAAAGTCTGTGGTTACTGAGAACGTTTGTGGTTACTGAGAACGTTTGTGGTTACTGAAAACGTCTGTGCTTGTTGAGAAAGTTTGTGGTTACTGAGAACGTCTGTGGTTACTGAGAACGTCTGTGGTTGTTGAGAAAGTCTGTGGTTACTGAGAACGTTTGTGGTTACTGAGAACGTCTGTGGTTACTGAGAACGTCTGTGGTTACTGAGAACGTCTGTTGTTGTTGAGAAAGTCTGTGGTTACTGAGAACCTCTGTGGTTACTGAGAACGTTTGTGGTTACTGAGAACGCCTGTGGTTACTGAGAACGCCTGTGGTTACTGAGAACGTTTGTGGTTACTGAAAACGTCTGTGGTTGTTGAGAAAGTCTGTGGTTACTGAGAACATTTGTGGTTACTTGAGAACATCTGTGGTTACTGGAGAACATCTGTGGTTACTGAAAACGTCTGTGGTTACTGAGAACGTTTGTGGTTGTTGAGAAAGTCTGTGGTTACTGAGAACGTTTGTGGTTACTGAGAACGTTTGTGGTTACTGAAAACGTCTGTGGTTGTTGAGAAAGTTTGTGGTTACTGAGAACGTCTGTGGTTACTGAGAACGTCTGTGGTTGTTGAGAAAGTCTGTGGTTACTGAGAACGTTTGTGGTTACTGAGAACGTCTGTGGTTACTGAGAACGTCTGTTGTTGTTGAGAAAGTCTGTGGTTACTGAGAACCTCTGTGGTTACTGAGAACGTTTGTGGTTACTGAGAACGCCTGTGGTTACTGAGAACGCCTGTGGTTACTGAGAACGTTTGTGGTTACTGAAAACGTCTGTGGTTGTTGAGAAAGTCTGTGGTTACTGAGAACATTTGTGGTTACTTGAGAACATCTGTGGTTACTGGAGAACATCTGTGGTTACTGGAGAACATCTGTGGTTACTGAAAACGTCTGTGGTTACTGAGAACGTTTGTGGTTGTTGAGAAAGTCTGTGGTTACTGAGAACGTTTGTGGTTACTGAAAACGTCTGTGGTTGTTGAGAAAGTTTGTGGTTACTGAAAACGTCTGTGGTTACTGAGAACGTCTGTGGTTGTTGAGAAAGTCTGTGGTTACTGAGAACGTTTGTGGTTACTGAGAACGTCTGTGGTTACTGAGAACGTCTGTTGTTGAGAAAGTCTGTGGTTACTGAGAACGTCTGTGGTTACTGAGAACATTTGTGGTTACTTGAGAACATCTGTGGTTACTAAAAACATCTGTGGTTACTGGAGAACATCTGTGGTTACTGAAAACATCTGTTGTGACTGAAAACATCTGTTGTTACTGAAAACATCTGTGGTTAATGGAGACCATTTGTGGTTACTAAAAACATCTGTGGTTACTGGAGAACATCTGTGGTTACTGAGAACGTTTGTGGTTACTGAGAACGTTTGTGGTTGTTGAGAAAGTCTGTGGTTACTGAGAACATTTGTGGTTACTGAGAACGTTTGTGGTTACTGACAACGTTTGTGGTTGTTGAGAAAGTCTGTGGTTACTGAGAACGTTTGTGGTTGTTGAGAACGTCTGTGGTTACTGAGAACGTTTGTGGTTACTGAGAACGTCTGTGGTTACTGAGAACGTTTCTGGTTACTGGAGAACATCTGTGGTTACTGAAAACATCTGTGGTTACTGACAACGTTTGTGGTTACTGAGAACGTCTGTGGTTACTGAGAACATTTGTGGTTACTTGAGAACATCTGTGGTTACTGAAAACATCTGTGGTTACTGACAACGTTTGTGGTTATTGAGAACGTCTGTGGTTACTGGAGAACATCTGTGGTTACTGGAGAACATCTGTGGTTACTGAAAACGTCTGTGGTTACTGAGAACGTTTGTGGTTGTTGAGAAAGTCTGTGGTTACTGAGAACGTTTGTGGTTACTGAGAACGCCTGTGGTTGTTGAGAACGTGTGTGGTTACTGAAAACGTCTGTGGTTGTTGAGAACATTTGTGGTTACTGAAAACGTCTGTGGTTGTTGAGAAAGTCTGTGGTTACTGAGAACGTTTGTGGTTACTGAAAACGTCTGTGGTTGTTGAGAAAGTCTGTGGTTACTGAGAACGCCTGTGGTTACTGAGAACGCCTGTGGTTACTGAGAACGTTTGTGGTTACTGAGAATGTCTGTGGTTACTGAGAACGTTTGTGGTTACTGAAAAAGTCTGTGGTTACTGAGAACGTTTGTGGTTGTTGAGAAAGTCTGTGGTTACTGAGAACATTTGTGGTTACTGAGAACGTTTGTGGTTACTGAAAACGTCTGTGGTTGTTGAGAAAGTTTGTGGTTACTGAGAACGTCTGTGGTTACTGAGAACGTCTGTGGTTGTTGAGAAAGTCTGTGGTTACTGAGAACGTCTGTGGTTGTTGAGAAAGTCTGTGGTTACTGAGAACGTTTGTGGTTACTGAGAACGTCTGTGGTTACTGAGAACGTCTGTTGTTGTTGAGAAAGTCTGTGGTTACTGAGAACGCCTGTGGTTACTGAGAACGCCTGTGGTTACTGAGAACGTTTGTGGTTACTGAAAACGTCTGTGGTTACTGAGAACGTTTGTGGTTACTGAGAACGTCTGTGGTTACTGAGAACGTTTGTGGTTACTGAAAACGCCTGTGGTTGTTGAGAAAGTCTGTGGTTACTGAGAACATTTGTGGTTACTTGAGAACATCTGTGGTTACTGGAGAACATCTGTGGTTACTGGAGAACATCTGTGGTTACTGAAAATGTCTGTGGTTACTGAGAACGTTTGTGGTTGTTGAGAAAGTCTGTGGTTACTGAGAACGTTTGTGGTTACTGAGAACGTTTGGGGTTGTTGAGAAAGTTTGTGGTTACTGAGAACGTCTGTGGTTACTGAGAACGCCTGTGGTTACTGAGAACGTTTGTGGTTACTGAAAACGTCTGTGGTTGTTGAGAAAGTCTGTGGTTACTGAGAACATTTGTGGTTACTTGAGAACATCTGTGGTTACTGGAGAACATCTGTGGTTACTGGAGAACATCTGTGGTTACTGAAAACGTCTGTGGTTACTGAGAACGTTTGTGGTTGTTGAGAAAGTCTGTGGTTACTGAGAACGTCTGTTGTTGTTGAGAAAGTCTGTGGTTACTGAGAACGTCTGTGGTTACTGAGAACATTTGTGGTTACTTGAGAACATCTGTGGTTACTAAAAACATCTGTGGTTACTGGAGAACATCTGTGGTTACTGAAAACATCTGTTGTGACTGAAAACATTTGTTGTTACTGAAAACATCTGTGGTTAATGGAGACCATTTGTGGTTACTAAAAACATCTGTGGTTGCTGGAGAACATCTGTGGTTACTGAGAACGTTTGTGGTTACTGAGAACGTTTGTGGTTACTGACGATGTTTGTGGTTACTGAGAACGTTTGTGGTTGTTGAGAAAGTCTGTGGTTACTGAGAAAGTCTGTGGTTACTGAGAACATTTGTGGTTACTGAGAACGTTTGTGGTTACTGACAACGTTTGTGGTTGTTGAGAAAGTCTGTGGTTACTGAGAACGTTTGTGGTTACTGAGAACGTCTGTGGTTACTGAGAACGTTTCTGGTTACTGGAGAACATCTGTGGTTACTGAAAACATCTGTGGTTACTGACAACGTTTGTGGTTACTGAGAACGTCTGTGGTTACTGAGAACATTTGTGGTTACTTGAGAACATCTGTGGTTACTGAAAACATCTGTGGTTACTGACAACGTTTGTGGTTACTGAGAACGTCTGTGGTTACTGACGTTTGTGGTTACTGAAGAACATCTGTGGTTATTGAGAACGTCTGTGGTTACTGGGAGACCATCTGTGGTTATTGACAGAACGTCTGTGGTTACTGGGAACATTTTTTATTCCTGAGAACGTCTGTGGTTACTGAGAACATTTGTGGTTACTGAAGAACATCTGTGGTTATTGGAGAACGTCTGTGGTTACTGGGAGAACATCTGTGGTTATTGACAGAATGTCTGTGGTTCCTGAGAATGTCTGTGGTTACTAAGAACATTTGTGGTTACTGGAGAACATCTGTGGTTACTGGGAGAACGTCTGTGGTTACTGAGAATGTCTGTGGTTACTGAAAACATTTGTGGTTACTGGAGGACGTCTGTGGTTACTGGAGAACGTCTGTGGTTACTGGGAGAACATCCGTGGTTACTGACAGAACATCTGTGGTGAATGGAGAACATCTGTGGTTACTGGAGAACATCTGTGGTTACTGAAAACGTCTGTGGTTACTGAGAACGTTTGTGGTTGTTGAGAAAGTCTGTGGTTACTGAGAACGTTTGTGGTTACTGAGAACGTTTGTGGTTACTGAAAACGTCTGTGGTTGTTGAGAAAGTTTGTGGTTACTGAAAACGTCTGTGGTTGTTGAGAAAGTTTGTGGTTACTGAAAACGTCTGTGGTTACTGAGAACGTCTGTGGTTGTTGAGAAAGTCTGTGGTTACTGAGAACGTTTGTGGTTACTGAGAACGTCTGTGGTTACTGAGAACGTCTGTTGTTGTTGAGAAAGTCTGTGGTTACTGAGAACGTCTGTGGTTACTGAGAACATTTGTGGTTACTTGAGAACATCTGTGGTTACTAAAAACATCTGTGGTTACTGGAGAACATCTGTGGTTACTGAAAACATCTGTTGTGACTGAAAACATTTGTTGTTACTGAAAACATCTGTGGTTAATGGAGACCATTTGTGGTTACTAAAAACATCTGTGGTTACTGGAGAACATCTGTGGTTACTGAGAACGTTTGTGGTTACTGAGAACGTTTGTGGTTACTGACGATGTTTGTGGTTACTGAGAACGTTTGTGGTTGTTGAGAAAGTCTGTGGTTATTGAGAAAGTCTGTGGTTACTGAGAACATTTGTGGTTACTGAGAACGTTTGTGGTTACTGACAACGTTTGTGGTTGTTGAGAACGTCTGTGGTTACTGAGAACGTTTGTGGTTACTGAGAACGTCTGTGGTTACTGAGAACGTTTCTGGTTACTGGAGAACATCTGTGGTTACTGAAAACATCTGTGGTTACTGACAACGTTTGTGGTTACTGAGAACGTCTGTGGTTACTGAGAACATTTGTGGTTACTTGAGAACATCTGTGGTTACTGAAAACATCTGTGGTTACTGACAACGTTTGTGGTTACTGAGAACGTCTGTGGTTATTGAGAACGTCTGTGGTTACTGGGAGACCATGTGTGGTTATTGACAGAACGTCTGTGGTTACTGGGAACATTTTTTATTCCTGAGAACGTCTGTGGTTACTGAGAACGTCTGTGGTTACTGAGAACATTTGTGGTTACTGAAGAACATCTGTGGTTATTGGAGAACGTCTGTGGTTACTGGGAGAACATCTGTGGTTATTGACAGAATGTCTGTGGTTCCTGAGAATGTCTGTGGTTACTAAGAACATTTGTGGTTACTGGAGAACATCTGTGGTTACTGGGAGAACGTCTGTGGTTACTGAGAATGTCTGTGGTTACTGAAAACATTTGTGGTTACTGGAGGACGTCTGTGGTTACTGGAGAACGTCTGTGGTTACTGGGAGAACATCCGTGGTTACTGACAGAACATCTGTGGTGAATGGAGAACATCTGTGGTTACTGGAGAACGTCTGTGGTTACTGGGAGAACATCTGTGGTCTACCGTAAGAAACCTCGGAGTAATATTTGATCAAGATTTGTCTTTTAATTCTCATTTAAAACAAACCTCACGGACTGCATTTTTTCATCTGCGTAATATTGCAAAAATTAGGCCTATCCTGACCCGAAAAGATGCAGAAAAATTGGTCCACGCCTTTGTTACCTCTAGGCTGGACTACTGTAACTCTCTATTATCAGGTAGCTCCAGTAAGTCCTTAAAAACTCTCCAGCTAATTCAGAATGCAGCAGCACGTGTACTAACAGGAACTAAGAAACGAGATCATATTTCTCCTGTTTTAGCTTCTCTGCACTGGCTCCCTGTAAAATCCAGAATTGAATTTAAGATCCTACTGTTAACTTATAAAGCTCTAAATGGTCAAGCTCCGTCATATCTTAGAGAGCTCATAGTGCCATATTATCCCACCAGAACACTGCGCTCTGAGAACGCAGGGTTACTCGTGGTCCCTAAAGTCTCCAAAAGTAGATCAGGAGCCAGAGCCTTCAGCTATCAGGCTCCTCTCCTGTGGAATCATCTTCCTGTTACGGTCCGGGAGGCAGACACCGTCTCCACATTTAAGACTAGACTTAAGACTTTCCTCTTTGATAAAGCTTATAGTTAGGGCTGGCCCAGGCTTGCCCTGTACCAGCCCCTAGTTAGGCTGACTTAGGCCTAGTCTGCCGGAGGACCCCCCTATAATACACCGGGCACCTTCTCTCTCTCTCTCTCTCTCTCTCTTTCTCTTTCTCTTTCTCTTTCTCTCTCTCTCTCTCTCTTATTCTATTACTGCATCTTGCTAACTCGGCCATTCTGGATGTCACTAACTCGGCTTCTTCTCCGGAGCCTTTGTGCTCCACTGTCTCTTAGATTAACTCATATCACAGCGGTGCCTGGACAGCGTGACGTGTGTGGCTGTGCTGCTGCCGTGGTCCTGCCAGATGCCTCCTCCTGCTGCTGCTGCCATCATTAGTCATTAGTCATACTTCTACTGTCACACATGTATACTGTCAGATATTAATACATACTTTCAACATATTGTACCACAGTAGCCAGAACTATAACTTGTTGTTGTAAGCTACTGTCATTACCTGCATCTCTCTCTCTCTCTCTCTCTCTCATTGTGTCATATGGATTACTGTTAATTTATTATGTTGATCTGTTCTGTACGACATCTATTGCACGTCTGTCCGTCCTGGAGGAGGGATCCCTCCTCAGTTGCTCTTCCTGAGGTTTCTACCGTTTTTTTTTTCCCCGTTAAAGGGTTTTTTTTGGGGAGTTTTTCCTTATCCGCTGTGAGGGTCTTAAGGACAGAGGGATGTCGTATGCTGTAAAGCCCTGTGAGGCAAATTGTGATTTGTGATATTGGGCTTTATAAATAAAATTGAATTGAATTGAAAATTGAATTGACAGAACGTCTGTGGTTAATGGAGACCATCTGTGGTGAATGGAGAACGTCTGTGGTTACTGGGAGAACGTCTGTGGTTACTGGGAGAACATCTGTGGTTATTGACAGAACGTCTGTGGTTAATGGAGACCATCTGTGGTGAATGGAGAACGTCTGTGGTTACTGGGAGAACGTCTGTGGTTACTGGGAGAACGTCTGTGGTTACTGGGAGAATGTTTGTGGATACTGAGAACGTCTGTGGTTACTGGGAACATTTTTTATTCCTGAGAACGTCTGTGGTTACTGGGAGAATGTCTCTGGTTATTGACAGAACGTCTTTGGTTACTGGGAGAATGTTTGTGGATACTGAGAACGTCTGTGGTTACTGAGAACATCTGTGGTTACTGAGAACGTCTGTGGTTCCTGAGAATGTCTGTGGTCACTGAGAACATTTGTGGTTACTGAAGAACATCTGTGGTTACTGGGAGAACATCTGTGGTTATTGACAGAACGTCTGTGGTTCCTGAGAATGTCTGTGGTTACTGTGAACATTTGTGGTTACTGGAGAACATCTGTGGTTATTGACAGAACGTCTGTGGTTACTGGGAGAACATCTGTGGTTATTGACAGAACGTCTGTGGTTAATGGAGACCATCTGTGGTTACTGGGAGAATGTCTTACCTGACTCTAAGGTTCACCTGTTTAATGGTCTGGCCCAGTCCTACATGGCAGACCTCCTGACCCGCTATTCTACTGCCATGTCCCTCAGGTCAGCTGACCAGGCGCTCCTGGGTGTCCCACGCTGCACATTCAAGCTCAGGTGTCTCAGTCAACATCTCCAACACGTCTCTGTCTCCGCCGTCTTCACTCAGAGTTACTGTTGATTTAAATTGTGTGTGCGTGTGTGTTGCAGGTCCGTCAGGATGATGATGAACTCTGAGAAGATGAAGAAAAAACCTCCGAAGGACAGTTTGACTCTGCTGCCATGTTTCTACTTTGTGGAGGTGAAAACAATCACAAACAACAAACAAACACACAGCTGCCTAACCCTAACAACAACAATCATAATAATAATAATAACAACAATAATAACAATAATAATTAAAGCTGCAAGCAGCGATGAACGGGCCCTCGCACCTTCACGCACCTCGAGGGGCTGGCAGGACGCCTTCTAGTGCGTCAGCTCATTTCTGTCAAAGTTAGACATCTCATGCAGGAGCGACTCTGCATATCCCTGATACAGTGCTGGAATGACATATTTCACGTTTTGTGTCACTTCCTCTTTCCACTAGAGAGAGTTGGAGAGCGCAGTAATTATACATCATGTTTTTATACATCAAATATACACCACAGCATTTAACTTTCAGATAAATCAAAAGATAAGTGTTTGATGAGACCTACTTCCTGTCGCCACTAGGTGGCCCTATGAGTATCAGGAAATATGGTCATATAAATGTTTTCAGGGCGGGACTAATATGAATCACGTGAAGTTTGGTGGATATCGGACCATTTACTCCAAAGTTATAGCAATTTCCTGTTTCATGGTGAGACATCAAAATTAAACTCTCTGCAGTGGGCTTTAGAACGTTATGTTTCATTCATCTAGTAGGTGGCGCCATGAGTAAGACCAATATATTGCCATGCAGATGTGTTCAGGGGCAGATCATGATCACACATATCAAACTGTGGCCAATAAGAGCAATGCATGATGGAGTTATAAGGACTTGATATTCCATCACAAAGGATCCAAAGTTGCCATGGGCAGCCTGTTACATGACAGCACACGTGTGTCACTGTGGAGATTCATCAACTTGATAAATACGTGGCAACAAAATGTAGTTGAGTTTGTGGTTGGTGTTTATCAATATAAAAATATAGCATTTCCTGTTTCCACAAGGGGGCGCTATGAGTTAGAGTGAGTATAGGAGGCGTGCAGGGCGGGGCTCTTGTCATGTACAGAAATTTTGAAGCAGTTAGGATTAAGTATGTGGGAGACAGAGTTGCTGGAATATGCACAGTGATGGTAGAGCGGGTCGTCCACCAATCGAAAGATCAGCGGTTCGATCCCAGGCTCCTCCAGGCTGCATGTCGAACTATCCTTGAGGAAGATACTCAACACCAAATTGCTCCCGATGGCTGTTCCATGTTCCATGTGAGTGTGTTAAAACTGAGTAGCAGGTGGCACCTTGTATGATAGCCTCGGCCACCAGTGTATGAATGTGTGTGAATGGGTGAACGTGACTCGTAGTGTAAAAAGCGCTTTGAGTGATCAATTCAATCAATCAATCAATTTTATTTATAAAGCCCAATATCACAAATCACAATTTGCCTCACAGGGCTTTACAGCATACGACATCCCTCTGTCCTTAAGACCCTCACAGCGGATAAGGAAAAACTCCCCAAAAAACCCTTTAACGGGGAAAAAACGGTAGAAACCTCAGGAAGAGCAACTGAGGAGGGATCCCTCTTCCAGGACGGACAGACGTGCAATAGATGTCGTACAGAACAGATCAGCATAATAAATTAACAGTAATCCATATGACACAATGAGAGAGAGAGAGAGAGAGAGAGAGAGAGAGAGAGAGAGAGAGAGAGAGATGCAGGTAATGACAGTAGCTTACAACAACATTAATGAAAGTAATAATATTATAGTTATAGTTCTGGCTACTGTGGTACAATATGTTGAAAGTATGTATTAATATCTGACAGTATACATGTGTGACAATAGTCATATGTGTATAATAACAGTAGAAGTATGACTAATGACTAATGATGGCAGCAGCAGCAGGAGGCATCTGGCAGGACCACGGCAGCAGCACAACCACACACGTCACGCTGTCCAGGCACCGCTGTGATATGAGTTAATCTGAGAGACAGTGGAGCACAAAGGCTCCGGAGAAGAAGCCGAGTTAGTGACATGCAGAATGGCCGAGTTAGTGACATGCAGTAATAGGATGAGAGAGAGAGAGAGAGAGAGAGAGAGAGAGAGAGAGAGAGAGAGAGGGAGAGAGAGCTTTTAATAACTTTTGATCAGCATGGTCTCAGGGTGATCTGTACTAAATCTGAAGTTGATTGGACAAAATGGGCGACTTCCTGTTTGGAGTAGACCTTTTTTGTGCATCTGGGCAACATACACATGTGTACCAATTTTCATCTTCCTACACCAAAAAAACCCTATGGGAGGGGTTTTTGAAAAATTCAAGGGGGCGCTATAGAGGCATTTTGTCCCCTCCATGGGTGGCGCCCCTATCAGATGTAAAAGCTCGCCATTCTTGACCTGTGTATCAATTTTCATGAGGAGATGAGGTCGTTCATCAAAAAGCCAAACGTATTTAGTGGCGAGGGATCGAGAGTGACCTCGCCGCCACATGGACAACATTAGACGTATCTTCACAGCGTTCATAAGGTAGCTTCACCAACTTGTTCTGCATGCATTAGAAGTGGAATGAAGTTGATGCGGTTAGGTTTGTGGCATCAGTACATGTTAAAGTAAAAACTGGTCACTTCCTGTTACCACCGGGCGGCGCTATGAGTAAGGTGGGATATTAACATATCGGGGCATTCGGGGCAGAGCCATCATCATGTCCAGCAAGTTTGAAGCTGCTAGCATCAAGTATGTGGGCGTGAGAGCCGTTCCAAATTCAATGATGAGAAAACGAAAAGTCGGCAAAATGTGTCACGTCCTAGCAGCCACGCCCCTTGACCTACTGACATTCTTTTAATAATTTTTGATCAGCATGTTGTCAGGATGATCTGGACCAAATTTGAAGTCAGACGAAATCTCTAAGAGGAGTTTGTTCAAACATGTCAAAAATTCAAATCAAAATGGCCGACTTCCTGTTGGGTTTATGGCATGGGTCCAAGAGGATTTTTTGTGCGTCTTGGCATGTTCTATGAGCCCACCAATTTTCATGCGTGTAGGTGAACCTACGTTGTGTTCTGTTCTCCGTACCGTGCAGCTCTACGTCAAACAGATGTCCTCACATTGACTTTTGGTCACCTGACGTGATGATGTCACTGAATGTGTGTTAGCATGTTGGACATGTTTCCTTTCACCACGCTGACACACCGTCCTCGTCTTTAACACAGCTCCGTCTCTCTGTATCTGATCTGGAATATGTGGGCGGGGCTCCCTTTCATCTGAGGTCTCCACAGTGTCACTGACTCACAGCCAATCAGCTTGTAGCGCTGATGGTGTCCAGACAGAACTTTGCGTCATGTTAAAGGATTTGATGTTAACAGAGTGTTTCCTGTTTGTGACTCTGGTGTTGTTGTTGTTGTTGTTGTTGTTGTTGTGGTGGTGGTGTGCAGCTGCCCATCGTGGCTTCTTCTATGGTGTCTCTGTATTTCCTGGAGCTGACGGACGTGGTGCAGCCGGCTCAGGTGGGGTTCCGCTGCCACGACAGAGAGCTCAGTATGCCGTACGTGGACGGAGGAGACGAACTGATCCCACTGCTGATGCTGCTGAGCCTCGCCTTCGCTGGACCGGCCGCCTCAGTAACACATACACACACACACAAACACAGTAACACACACACACACACACACACACACTGAACACACACACACACACACACACACACACACACACACACACACACACACACACACACTGAACACACACACACACAAACACACACACACACACACACACACACACACAAACACAGTAACACACACACACACACACACACACACAAACACAGTAACACACACACACACACACACACACTGAACACACACACACACACACACAAACACAGTAACACACACACACACACACACTGAACACACACACACACACACACACACACACACACACACGCACTGAACACACACACACACACAAACACAGTAACAAACACACTGAACACACACACAGAATCAGATCCTCGTGACGTGTCATCAAGGCGCCTCCTGTAGGTGCAGACTCGAGTTATATGACTTGGACTTGACTCAGGGTGGGTAAGTTCTGACTCGGGACTTGAGAACAAAGACCTGAGACTTTCTGGTGACTTGGTCCCATGTGTTACAGTAACCATGGAGATCAGGACGTTTTTTTCTAACATTTTTCGGATGACCTCTGCAGGTGGCGCTAAACATGACATCAGTGAAACGTCAAACAGCGGTGGAGGAGGAGTCGTCGTGTCTGGACTTGAAATTGCGAACACTGAGATGGACTGAAGGTCACAGGGCGCAGCAGACGCCTCCGTCACTGACACACTATTAACACAGCAGTAATCCGCCATCTTTCATTCTGGAGCATGCTCAGTGCACAAAGTAACGACGCACAAACTGGGGAGATGATGTCATCGTTTCTCTAACCCTGCGTTTAACGTCCAGATCCAGACTCACATTGACAGAGGGTTCATAACATGTGTACACGTGGAGATGGGGGCGGAGCTTGACATACTGAGGGTGCGTTTGTTTTGTGTGTCAGATCATGCTGGTTGAAGGACTCATCTACTGCCTGCAGTCCAGACTGAAGCTCCGCAGACCTGAAGGAAGCATCAACGCAGGAGGCTGCAACTTCAACTCCTTCCTTAGGAGGACGGTGCGCTTTGTAGGTACGACCCTGCTGCTACACCGCTAACTACACCACTAACTACACCTGTCACTACACCAGTAACTACACCGCTAACTGCACCTGTCACTACACCAGTAACTACACCGCTAACTGCACCAGTAACTGCACCTGTCACTACACCGCTAACCACACCCGTCACTACACCGCTAACTGCACCGGTAACTGCACCTGTCACTACACCAGTAACTACACCGCTAACTGCACCGCTAACTACACCTGTCACTACACCGCTAACTACACCTGTCACTACACCAGTAACTACACCGCTAACTGCACCGGTAACTGCACCTGTCACTACACCAGTAACTACACCGCTAACTGCACCGCTAACTACACCTGTCACTACACCGCTAACTACACCTGTCACTACACCAGTAACTACACCGCTAACTGCACCGGTAACTGCACCTGTCACTACACCAGTAACTACACCGCTAACTACACCTGTCACTACACCAGTAACTACACCGCTAACTGCACCGGTAACTGCACCTGTCACTACACCGGTAACTACACCTGTCACTACACCGGTAACTACACCTGTCACTACACCAGTAACTACACCTGTCACTACACCTGTAACTACATCTGTCACTACACCTGTCACTACACCGGTAACTACACCTGTCACTACACCAGTAACTACACCTGTCACTACACCTGTAACTACATCTGTCACTACACCTGTCACTACACCAGTAACTACACCTGTCACTACACCAGTAACTGCACCTGTCACTACACCGGTAACTACACCTGTTACTACATCTGTCGCTGCACCAGTAACTACACCTGTCACTACACAAGTAACTACACCTGTCACTACACCAGTAACTACACCTGTCACTACACCAGTAACTGCACCTGTCACTACACCTGTAACTACACCTGTCACTACACCCAAAACTACACCTGTCACTACACCGCTAACTGCACCTGTCACTACACCTGTAACTGCACCTGTCACTACACCGGTAACTACACCTGTCACTACACTGGTAACTACACCTGTCACTACACCAGTAACTGCACCTGTCACTACACCTGTAACTGCACCTGTCACTACACCGGTAACTGCACCTGTCACTACACCAGTAACTGCACCTGTCACTACACCTGTAACTGCACCTGTCACTACACCAGTAAATACACCCAATACTACACCTGTCACTACACTGGTAACTACACTTGCCACTACACCCAAAACGACACCTGTCACTACACCGGTAACTACACCTGTCACTACACCCAAAACTACACCTGTCACTACACCGGTAACTACACCTGTCACTACACCGGTAAGTACACCCAAAACTGTCTCAGTCCCCATCTGTCTGTCTCAGTCTTCACCCATCTGTCTCAGTCTCCATCTGTCTAGCATTAGCATTCACGTTATCGTTCGCGGTATCAAATCATTACAGACTGCTTCACTAGCAAGGACCACACCACAACGATATGCAGTTTAAAGATTTAATAAGGATGTGATTGTCAGAAAATGGTTATGAATGGGGTGGTGATGAATGGGGGAGTGCAGATTGCAGGTGAATGAACGGGATGGAGATGACGTCATCGGAGGGTCGGACTGGGTGAGGTGTAGATGTGGGCAGAGAGACTCAGTGTGGGGGTTCTGTCTCGAGTTCTGATGAGCCCATGCTGTTTAGGAAGCCCCCAAAAGAGTCTGATTAAGTGAGGCTTAGTCTGCCGTGTGCTAGATGGAGATCATTGAGGTTATTGTGGATGTAGGTTTGATATGCTTGTGAGGACCAGCGCCCGAGGACCTGAATGACTTGGTCTGAAATACCTGATCTGGCGGCTGAGGAGGCGGTGCCAATGCGGAAGGAATGGCAAGAGTAATGATCAGATGAAATTCCGGAGAGACGGAGGATGTTATGGAAGTGTTTCTGGAACCAGAAACGGGTGGCCATCCTCCCTGTTTCGGTGAGGAAGAGGGGATCTTGTGGTGAAGCGCGGGCAGAATACCGGGAGTGGATGTATCTGGTCAGTGGCTCGTGAGGGCTGAGAAAGGAGTTGAGGCGGAAGATGTAGATGGGAAAGGTTACTCCTAACTGATCAGTTTTACTCCTGCGGAGTGTGAATATGAGCGAGTCTGAAGTGTGGGTGGTGATGTCGGATAGACTGGGATGACGGGAAGGATCATAGACAGATGATGTTGGAGCGAATTCAGAGCACCTCAGGAATCTGAAGAAAGCGAGTAGAAACATTGATTCCAGTGTTAAGTCGACTGTGGGAGAGATGTAACCGGAGCGCAGAGTGCGTATGCAGCGGCTGAGCAGATCGGAGGTGAGAGGGAGGCGCCTGGCTGTCAGCGCTGGTTCGTGCTTTCATAAGCCTTTGATTAGCATGGTGACGTGAGCGTGCGAGATTGATTGACAAGGGAGGCCAGTGGATAATTTATGAAATAAGTTGATACCACCCAGATAGGTTTGTATGCTGGAGGCCCGGATCTTTGTTACGGTATGACAGTGTGTGATGAAGTTGCATATGGACATGGCGTCCAGAGAGGGAAATGGTAGAAGATAAGTGGCGTGGTAATTCTTGAAAGAGTTCCAGCCGGTGAGGTAGGCAGATAGCGTGCTTGGTGCTAAACTGTTAAGGATGGTTTCTTGGGAGATATGAGTGAGATTTGTCAGATGAGGATTTAGCTGAATATGGTTGCTGAAAACGGTGGGATCGGTGTGGAATGGACATCCGAGTCTGGAGCCAAGCATCTGAATTTCTGGAAAGAGAAGTGGGAGAGTGAGTCAGCGATGGCGTTGTGGTGACCGGGAATGTGAGACGCGCGGAGGATGAATTGATGCTGAGCGGAGATGAGAGTGAGTCTGCGGGTGAATGGCATGATGGCTGGGGAACAGGAACGGCCTTTATTGATTATATCTACTACTGCTGTGTTGTCAGAGTGAATATTGATGCATTTTTTTGACCATTCGTGCCCCCAGATTAGAGTGGCGATGATCATGGGGTACAGCTCGTACAGAGCAGATGAGGGAGAGCGTGACTCTGTGTCGAGGGACTCGAACTCGGAGGGCCAAGCGGCAGCAAACCACCTCCCCCCTTAATACCCGCCGAAACCCACGGAGGGAGCCGCGTCTGTGTAGAGTTGAATGTCCTCGGGATGGGTGATGAAGTCGTCATAGAAGAA
Organism: Epinephelus malabaricus; assembly: GCA_037127435.1. Taxonomy (NCBI): domain Eukaryota; kingdom Metazoa; phylum Chordata; class Actinopteri; order Perciformes; family Serranidae; genus Epinephelus; species Epinephelus malabaricus. The sequence goes on along the minus strand of JANUFT010000006.1, from coordinate 47,514,531 downwards.
TGAGATGCCGTTCCAGGATGACAGAAATTGCTGCCACATGCGCATTTCTGTTTTACAAGTGTCGTCCAGAACCACGTGGTCGTGGAGAGAAGGAAAGGATGCAGCTTTGGTCAGCAGTTGAGAAAGAAAAGATTTTGCCTGTGGAATTATGCGGATGGCATAATTGAGGTGCCCGAGGAGAGCGAGCAGCTGGCGTTTGGTGCACCTGTCTGTCAGAAGATAATTAGACAACTGGAAGAGCAGAACTGGACCGAGGACGGTCTGCAGTTCCCTGGGTTGACAACTGTCAAAAAAGGAGAGACACGTCGGAAAGAGAGTGGAAGGCAGTGAAACACCCGCTGGAGGAGCCTGTTGTGCTGCAGGACGGGGCTCCTGGGCTGCGATGCCAGCCGGAACGGAATAGTTGGAAGGAAGGGTAGAGGAAAGGGGTGTGGGGATGGAGGATGTGTGTGCACGGGGTGAGAGTGGAGGCCTGCGAGACAGGGAGGAGAAGAAGGCAGATATTGCACATATCTGCGTCTGAGGGAGCAGGCACAGGGGGTGATACGACCTGACCCCCGGCTGGGGGAATGAATGAAAGAGGCTGCTCCGGCTGGAGTGGTGGAGGCGCCGTGACGTCACCGACAGTGACACTGGCGGGAGTAGGCCTCGGAGGGCGACCCGGAAGTGCGGCCGGCTTGGGAGAAGGAGCTGTGGCCTCGGGAGCCCGGACGGCGGCTGAATAGAGCTGGAACAGCCTGGACTTGTTGTCGCTGCGGTGGAAGGGGATGTTTTTTGCCCTCAGGAACCGCTGGAGCCGGGCAATGGTCCAATCTCTGATGTCGGGCTCTTGCTGTGGACGTGGACATGGTGGAGATGGCCGAGTGGAGTGTCACGGAGCGCCGCGGGAGCGGCGAGGTTGACTAGACGCTGCACCGCTTCGGGAAGGAGGAGGAGAAGACCGCCGCTGGCTCCCATGGTTGTGGACGCGGCGTCGATTTCCCACCCGCGAGGACGGAGGAGAGGAGGCCTGAGATCCACGAGGAGTTGGGGCGATCTCGTTGATGGAGCCCGACGGAGAACCACGGCGAGACGGAGGGATGTGGACCACAGAGTGCAGCCGGCTCCCCTGGGAGACCGGCTACCGGCAGACTGCTGAGACAGGGTCAGAGGATCAACTGGCTCGAACTGAGAGTCATACAAGTCGTCGGAGTCAGACTCGGACAGGTTGACTTGCAACACGTGATCCATCGGTGAGTACGCACAAAAAAACACACTTGCTGAGATAACCTACGTAGGGTCGCCAATGTTCGAGAGATCTGAGAGGCCTGTGGTAGAGCTGTGCTGGTATATATATGTTAGTCAGGTGATTAGAGGAGTGGTTGAGGCGTGGTCCTGCTCCTGAACCTAAGTTAAACAATTAACTCCATTAAATGAACCCAACAAACACACTGCTGGCTTATACCTGACAACAGTATAGTGATGCATAGTGCAAAAAACACATGTATTTGTACAATGCAGCAACATTCACGGTCACACAGTCCTCGACTGCTATTTCCAGTTTGAAAAGTGGCCCCTCCCCTTCTGCTATGTAGTCAAGATGGCGACCATTGAGGGCAAGAAGTGTCCGTAGTTCCACACTCAACTTCTTGTCCGTTTTGAGTGCACCCACCATCCGGGTACTCATAGTGCACTGCATTTTCCATACTTCTCAATGTGAACGCACTTATGCACTCAAAATATTAAGTGTAAGTACAGAAGTACGAGATTTGAGACACAGCATTAGTCTCCACCTGTCTGTCTCAGTCTCTACCCGTGTGTCTCTCTGCAGGTGTTCACGTCTTCGGTCTGTGTGCGACGGCGCTGCTCACTGACATCATCCAGCTGTCGACAGGTTACCACGCCCCGTTCTTCCTGACCGTCTGTAAACCCAACTACACGCTGGTCGGTGTTTCCTGTGAAACAAACGCTTACATCACTAAAGACATCTGCTCAGGTCACGACCAGCACGCCATCATGGCGGCCAGGTGAGTCACCTGTTCAGGTGGTGTTCACTGATTATTGATTATTGATTATTGATTAAACTTCCTGCTCTGTCTCTGTCCCGACAGGAAAACGTTCCCTTCCCAGCATGCAACTCTGTCGGCCTTCGCTGCTGTTTATGTCTCTGTGAGTGCGACTCGTCTTTTTTCAAACTGACAAACTTTATTTATAATGTGTTTGATGACAGTGAACAAAGAAAGTTATTGATCTGAGATTAATGATCAGGAACAAACAAACGTTCTGATTGGCTGATGTCTCAGTAAATAAACGTTAATGTTTGTTGTTTACATGTTTAGATCTCAGAGCTGCTTCTCTTCTCTTTCAGATGTATTTTAACTCCACCATCTCCGACAGCACCAAACTGCTCAAGCCTGTCTTGGTCTTTGCATTCGCCATCGCGGCGGCGTTGACAGGTCTGACTCAGATCACGCAGCACCGCAGCCATCCCATCGACGTGTACGTGGGCTTCCTCATCGGAGCCTTCATCGCTGCGTACCTGGTGAGACCTGCTGTCAGTTCAAAGTTCAAACAGGTTAACAAGTTAAGATTTGTTTCAAACTGTTGTCATCTTCGTCTTTCTGTTGCCATGACGACTGCGTCAGTTTTAAACTAAGAGAGTGATGGGAGACAAAAACAGGAAGTCTGATCTGAGTTCAACATGTCTCAGTCCACATGGTAGAGATTAGGTGAGATGACATGATATACATGTCATGTTTTGTCATGACATCACACAACATGTCATGTGATGTGATGTAGTATTTCATGTGAAGGTGGGGTCGATCCAACATATTCCCCCCCTTACAACTCTCCTTCTTCTTCTTCTTCAGGCGTTTCATGCTGTGGCCAACTTCAAGTCCTCTGATGACATCACTCCCACCCTGCCCCCCCTGCCGCCGAAGGAGGACCCTCTGCGAGCGCTGACCGAGCGAGGACACGAGTCCGTTTACAACAAAGGCCCCGCCTCTGCTTCAGAGAGTAATGATGAAATCGCAGCGGCGCCAGCCCCCATGGACCGGCTGGAGGGCCTGGGGCCCCTGCAGAGGGAGAAGACATCCATGGGGAGCCTGAAGCGGGCCAGCGTTGATGTGGAACTGCTTGCGCCTCGTAGCCCGATGGGAAAGGAGACCATGCTGACCTTCAGCAACACACTGCCGAGGGCCAGCATGAATGTTAACGGCGTGCTGGGGGCCAACCCGGGGCCGGAGGACCCAGTGCAGCAGGTGCAGCCAGTGCAGCGGCGTCTGAAGGCCGTGCAGGTGCCCATGGACCCGATGCGTTCACAGCAGCTGGTGTCGGAGTGGAAGCAGAAGTCAATGGAGATGCGCGGCCTGAGCATGCGTGACGAGGCGGAGCGCGAGGCCAGCGAGGACGGTTCCGAGGTGGGCTCTGTGGGGACAGATGAGGGCGGGTCTCAGGTCCCCATCTACCAGCCCGCAGTGCAGTCTGGGAGGGCAGCCTCCAGTCGTAACCCCACTCCACCTCCGGGGGGTGCCAAAGCTGTGGCGACTCCCAGACCACCACAGATCCCTGAGGCAGGACCCCCGCCAGTGTCCCCAAAGAGTGCACTGACCCGTGCCAAGTGGCTCGCCATCCGAGAGAAGGCGAGTGGGGAGGTGTCGGGCCGCGGTGCCACTAACCAACCACGACTTATGCAAGTCATCGCCATGTCGAAGCAGCAGGGCCTCCTACCCTCCTCCTCTTCGGCAGAGAAATCCTCTGAGACCACCTCCACCTGCTCCGGCACCTCCTCCACCACCGACTCTCCGCATTACCGCCCGCCCTCCGAGCAGCAGCGGGAGGGGCCGGGTATCATCACCGTGGATGCTCACGCCCCTCACCATCCTCTTGTCCAAGCCCCACCTCCTCCACAAGCCCCGCCCCTTGCAGGTAACAGTAGCCCATGGGAGTGGGCGGGGGCATCCAACGGCGGCGACCCAAGAGACACCTACGACCTCAACAGCCTGAACCGCGGAGACTCCGCCGCCCGCGGCAGCAGCTTCCGGCCACATCGGTCCGCCTCGCCGAGTGCCACAGTAGACCACGACCCGGCCCCGCCACCTCCTCACCTGCAGACGGACATGTTGGCAGACGCTCAGCGCAGGGAGATGGCCATGAGACGCAAGACGGCACTGGTTCTGTTGGACCGAGAGATCCGTAACCAGACTGAGCAGGAGAACTATTATAAGAGTGTGCAGGGGCGGCGCTTCAAGGATTAGTCTCTTACCTTTCAAAATAAAAGCCTTATTTACAAACTGGTCATGATGGCACACCTGGACGGCAGACGACCACGCTGCTATGCATCTGTTGAGCTTCATGTGACGGGAGGGCAAGGCTGCAGGAAGTGAACGTTTCCACCCAGGAAGGTCAGACTGACGCTCGGTGGCTCCACACTGATGATGTGTTCAGCTCTCTGCACCAGCGCCGCCATGCCACATCGACAGGAAGGGTTATCACATCACATGACCAGGGACACGTCACACACACCAGACAAATCTACACCAACAACACCTGGAGTCTGACACAGGGACGTCCCGTCACGTGTAATATCTACTGACAAAAATACACTCCCAGATAACGGGTCGTACACGTGCTGCGTTTTTGTTTTTTGTTTTTTTTGTATACGCAAATTTATTGTTTTCAATGTAGACACGCTCAAACACCAGAGCGACGCCGTCGAAGCACGCATGAGTTCCCGGGTGCCTATTTATAAGGGTGTGACGCCACCCTGAGATAAACTGAGTTTAACATTTGTAATGCAGCAGAGCGCACCACATGTCATGTGACGAGTAACCGTCTGGTCCTGCTTAAATTTGATATTTGATCCAGCACCTGTAAAAGATTTTTGGATGTTTGTGCCCTTCGCCGTTTTTGTTCATGTGACGAGGACCAACCAATAACAGCTGACAGATATCTTTCCTTCTTCAGTAAATATCAGTGTGTGATAAATATGGAGGAGAAGTTGATCATGTTAGTGCAGAGCTGTCAGAGCGTCACGTCTGTCCTACAGACAAACAGGAAGTAGATCAGCTCTGCTGTCAGGGCTATGGTTATGGTCACTTAGCAACCTCAGATGCAACCTACCTCCTCCCTCCTGAAAGTTGGCACAGAGCAGCGCTGAGTGCCCAACCTGGTGTTTTCCAGATGGTTATAGATGCAGCACGTGTATGACCTGTGATGCTGCTGCTGTAAACGTATTCAAATTAACCCAACGTGTTTTGACGCGTAAAAATCTACCGCTCGTTCAAAACAAAACTGAAAACTCTCTCATGTCTCCACAGCGACCAGAGAACCAAAATTGTGTTCTGAATGATGTGCTGAAGTAAACGGTGCCCACGGCGTCTGTGTCAGAACATCAGCTCACAGTCTGTCACATGACTCATTCAGAAGAATCCATCAGTAAGTCTCATCGATCCAGTCTGATGATCTGAACTTCACAAATACTTTTTATCTAAATCATAATGATGAAGATGTTCTCGGACTGTCGTACTGATGGTTTACTTTGAATGAGAGTGTCTGATGGTGGTTCATCAGCCTGTTTCTCATTCTAGGTCATCAAACACCCACGCTTTGCCATGCCCCTCGACGTGTGATACTGACGCTGCATACACCCTCTGGCATCACTAAGAGATGCACGTGTTTTCAGTTAACTCGGCTGTAAACTCATCTGTTGAAATATTTGACACAGAGGAAATGATGTAGTATAAAGAGTGAGAATGTCCATGGAGGACGGTCAAACAAACGCAGGACTTTGACTCAGGAGACAGACGTCCACGTCCCGCGTGAAACTAAACGTCAGCTGAGGACAACGTTACTTCATCTATACTATGTTTCTCAACCAGCCGACATTCAGTAATCACACATGTGCTCACTCATTTACTCTTCCTGTTTTAAATGTGGTTCTCTTTCTGCCTAAAGCTCTTTCACGCTGCAGTCGTGTCCACCGTCCACCTCCACATAACTGCCAAGTCTTTACACAGTCATCAGCCTCATCATCCTCATCAGCCATCTGTCTCAGAGTCATCAGCCTCATCATCCTCATCAGCCTCATCAGCCATCTGTCTCAGAGTCATCAGCCTCATCATCCTCATCAGTCATCTGTCTCAGAGTCATCAGCCTCATCATCCTCATCAGCCATCTGTCTCAGTCATCAGCCTCATCAGCCATCTGTCTCAGAGTCATCAGCCTCATCATCCTCATCAGTCATCTGTCTCAGAGTCATCATCCTCATCATCTTCATCAGTCATCTGTCCCAGAGTCATCATCCTCATCATCCTCATCAGCCATCTGTCTCAGTCATCATCCTCATCAGTTATCTGTCTCAGAGTCATCAGCCTCATCATCCATCTGTCTCAGAGTCATCAGCCTCATCAGCCTCATCATCCATCTGTCTCAGAGTCATTGACCACCATCAGTGTGTGTAAACCTTACCTGACCTTCACCTGTGGCTCCTGTGGGTGTGAGTGTTAAAGTGTCAGTATTTGATGAGCTGGAAGGAGAAATGTTGGACGTGATGGTTAATGAATCAAACAGTCACAGGGGCGTTCGTCTGTCCCGTATGTCACAGTGAATGACTTTGTTTCTTTTGTTTACTAGTACATTAAGACACTGAGCCATAAAACACCTTCACACCAAACCACAGCTGATCCTAACATCTTCAGCAGAGAGTCGAGCCTCCGCAGTGTCGAGCCACCGGGCAGGAAGCCGCAGAGTTTCCATGGCAACTCCCTCTGTGAACAACCTGCTGGAGTCAAAGAGCACAGAGACGATTTCAAAGATTCATTCTGAAGCACAAACATGCAACAAACAGCTCCTGTGATCAGACCCTCCCAGCTGCTTCCTGTTTCCTGTAGAGACGTGATTGGCTGGCCAACTGTGGGCGGTTTCACACTGATTGTATATTACCTGGACGAGTGTGCTGTTGCCTTTTTGTTGTGATGGCTTGGTTGCTATAGTGATTCTCAGCATGTTTGTTTGTTTGTGTGCTGCTCTCTGATTGGTCGAGGCTGTTTGGAGTGTTTCTGTGTGTGTGTGTGTGTGTGCGCGCGCGCGTGTGTGTGTGTGTGTTTGGATCTGAAGGTGTGTATTTATTACAGATGGACCGATATGAGATTAAATATTTATATAGATGCTGAAATGCAAAATTTAAAGATACACTCACTGGTTTGGTTTCAGAGGTAACATCTCGTCATCTCTTTAAGAATTATTTTAATAATCATAACAAAAAAAACAAGGACGAACATTAAAGTAAAAATATAAAATAGGGGCGCCGGTGGCTTAGTGGCAGAGCAGGTGCCCCATGTACAAGGCTGTTGCCCCAGCCTATACATGTATATATATATATATATATATATATATATATATATATATATATATATATATATATATATATATATAAAACAAACAGAAGAACTCAAGTTTAAATGTAGGAGGAAGTTTTGGGGCTGTTGTCAAGAAAAAACAGGACGTTTCAGAATAGAATGATAATGAATATTGGGGGGGCTTGAAGGCTTGGTCACAGAGACAGAAGAGCTGTTTCCTCTGTGAGACAGAATCAGTGAGTGTATCTGTCCGAATGAAATATTGATGAGCTGACTCTGGGTCTGTCTCTGCTGTTAATGTGTCTATGTGTTGTTGCATGTCAACCGTCTGATTTAAATCAGACGTCGCTCCTGTTCACCTCTGAGACGAGGCAGGTTTTAATCTGAGGACTGAAGAGACATTTCATCTGAATGTAAAAACATGTCTCCTCTGTCTGTTCAAAAAAAAACTGCTGCTATAAAAATTAAAAAAAAAAAAAAGCTTAATCTGTGAAATAAAAACCAACAGGGTGGACGCTGCATGCTCATTGGTCGTTATGATGGAACTTCAAAATAAAGTTATTCTTGATCTGAAGTTATTTAATTTTATCTTCTTTAAAGTAATAATTCAACTTTTCCAACATCATCCTCACTGTGACCTCGTCACATGTCCACGTTTGGTCATGGACTTTCCACGTCCACATATGACGTCCAAGGTACCCTGGGTGTGTTGGTTGTTGACGTTCTGGGACGCCGTGTCAACTTCAGCCTGTTACATGCATTGTAGAGGCTGACATTTTTTCGGGATGGGAATCAGTTTCACTATTCTTCATGTGATTGGGATGGGATGGGAAAAAAAGTCAATGGGAGCGGGCGGGACTGGGAATCATAATGAGGCCTGTCGCGATATGTGAGTCGGTTAATTGCACAGTAATTTAAAAGGGATTAACTGCCATATTCATGCGTGTTTGTTTTCCTCGTCTCTGTCCACCAAAGAGACTGGACAACAAGAGCGTTCACTGCCGTGCATCGTCTGCAGCCAGGTGAGTTGGTTCATTAGCGTAATGAACGGAGGGAAAGCTCTAGTCATCGAGTGTCTTTGTCTCTGTGGGGGAGGCGGGGCTACGGACTACACACACACACACACACACACACACACACACACACACACACACAGTGCGATCTTCGTGATGGGGAGACGAGGCAGAGAAGAAAACAGAGAGTTGAGCATAAGAGATAGACAGGGAACTTGTCCCTAACCCAAACACCACGGCCCCTGTGTGGGAGTGTTTTGGATTTAAACCAAATGACAGAGGGCAGCCCAGTAATTAGGATGAGCCGGTGTGCCGGGTTTGTTCTGAAACCATCTCAACAAAAAGAGCAAATACAACCAACTTGAGAGTGAGAGACTGACAGTCTATTTTTTTGTATTTATTTTTGATATTTTTACGTGTTATTTCAGATATTTAAATTTTCTGTTTTGCATTCCTAAATATTCTTGTTAAATAAATGTTTATTTCTCTTAAAAAGTGTGTACTTAAATCATTATGCCTTTATTATCATTATATAAGTTTAAAAATGGTCTAAAAACAGCAAAATTACAACAATAATAAAAATGATCTTAAAAGCACAATATTACTCAATATTATCACTTATCACAATAATTTCTGGCACAATTAATCGCCCAGCAAAATTTGTTATCGTGACAGTCCTAATCATAATAACAATAGTCATGTTTTTATAAAGTAGCCTAGTTGAAACTAGCTCCACCTCCAGCAGCTACAACAGTAACATGCTGCTCTAAACACTGATGCTTCATTAGTAATAATCTAATGATGTCATACATAATAATATCAGTCAGAGGAACCAAACACTACTTTTACTGCAATACTTTAACTACATTTTTCTCTCTCAGAACTGGCTCTTATGACGTGTTGTCTGACCACATCAGAAATCAAATGTGTTTATCATTCTGAACAGCTTCAAGGGGGAGTGAATGTTAAAATAATTAGGCAATAAACATCAAAACACAACATTAGATGTCATATTTGGGTTTATATTCAACTAAGGTAGGCATTGTATGATCCATGTACTATAGACATATACATAGATGTATTTTTTTTTACTGTGACTGAAACACAACATGGGAGAGGGATGGGACGGGAGTCATTCTTGTGGGATTGGGACGGGATGGGATTATTTTTGTGGGAGTGGGATGGAACAGGACTGAAAATCCTCTCCCGTGTCACCCTCTAATGCATTGTCTGTTTTCAAAATACACTTCTGTTTTCACAGGAAATGTACAGTTTGCATACAGTCTCTTTCAAAATAAAAGCACTAAGTCGGTACAACACCGCCAACGCACAAGGTTACGTTTAGCCAACACACACACGTGGTTACGTTTAGCCGTCACACACATGGTCACGTTTAGCCGACACACACACATGGTTATGTTTAGCCAACAAACACACGTGGTTACGTTTAGCTGACACACACACGTGGTTACAGTTAGCCAACACACACACGTGGTTATGTTTAGCCAACAAACACACGTGGTTACTTTAGCCGACACACACATGGTTACGTTTAGCCAACACTCACACGTGGTTTACGTTTAGCCAACACACACACGTGGTTACTTTAGCCGACACACACATGGTTACGTTTAGCCAACACTCACACTTGGTTATGTTTAGCCAACACACACACGTGGTTACGTTTAGCCAACACACACACGTGGTTACGTTTAGCCGTCACACACACATGGTCACCTTTAGCCGACACACACATGGTTACGTTTAGCTGACACACACACATGGTCACGTTTAGCCGACGCACACGTGGTTACGTTTAGCCAACACACACACGTTGGTGTCTGATGCAGGACGTCACCCACCAAGCGCCAGTGTTTGACGACTTCGGAGTGACACCAGGTTGACCTTTAACAAAAAGTCGCTCATTCAGGCTGATGATTGATGTATATTCTTATATATTTTTACTCGAAGCAGGTACACGTGTCTACTCTGTACGTTACTGTGAACATGTTTGTCTCTTCTATAAACAAGTCAGTTTCTTATACGTACAAGTTCCTGTCTTTTGAGTACACGTATGTATTTTATGTGTACAACTTAGAATTTTTTTGTTTTTCAATGTTTCAGTATAAAATGAGGTGAAGGACTGGAACGACTGGACGGAGAGGAGAAGCAGTCATCAGCATTTTAATTTCCTCTCTAATCCTTCAGTTTAAAGAAGCTCAGATTCTTTTCTTCCTTCATAATTTAAGTTTGGTGGAGTTCTTGATCCCACGGGGTGTCTGGTTAAACCCACCAATTAGTGTTAAGAGATTAAAGACCTGTGAGATGTTAAGAGTCAGGCAGACTGTGTGAGATTTCCCTCTCAGCCTCCAGAGGACACTTAAATGAAAATCTTTTATGCAGCCGTCAGCTGTGAACTTTTCCTGAACCACTTCACATCCAGGGTTTTTAATTCGCTACATGTGGACTGTGGTCACCTCCAGCTGCTGGGCTTCTTTTAAAGGACCAGACCGCTGTTTTTAATGTTGTAATCTGTTTACTGTGACATCATCCATCCACTGAGTGAGAGCATACGGGTCGGCCAGTCTGGTCCGGTTGGTCAGTGTTTACTTATTCAAGTAACACTGGCGGTCCCGGAGAGTGAGTGACCTGACATGGTGCATTGGTAAATTCAGTCTGACGCTCTACACTAAAATGAGAGCCCTGTTGGTGGAAGAAACGCAGCGTTATATTTCTACATGTTATATTTCTACATGTCCTACAGTCATCGTTTCCTACAGTCATCCAACAGTCATCCATCCTACAGTCATCCAACAGTCATCCATCCTACAGTCATCCAACAGTCATCCATCCAACAGTCATCCATCCTAGTCATCCATCCTACAGTCATCCATCCTACAGTCATCCATCCAACAGTCATCCATCCAACAGTCATCCATCCTACAGTCATCCATCCTACAGTCATCCATCCAACAGTCATCCATCCTACAGTCATCCATCCAACAGTCATCCATCCAACAGTCATCCAACAGTCATCCATCCAACAGTCATCCATCCTAGTCATCCATCCTACAGTCATCCATCCTACAGTCATCCATCCAACAGTCATCCATCCTACAGTCATCCATCCAACAGTCATCCATCCTACACTCATCCATCCAACAGTCATCCATCCAACAGTCATCCATCCTAGTCATCCATCCTACAGTCATCCAACAGTCATCCATCCTACAGTCATCCATCCTACAGTCATCCAACAGTCATCCATCCAACAGTCATCCATCCTACAGTCATCCATCCTACAGTCATCCAACAGTCATCCATCCTACAGTCATCCATCCTACACTCATCCATCCAACAGTCATCCATCCAACAGTCATCCATCCAGCACTCATCCATCCAACACTCTGTGTTCTTCTTGTTTCAGTAACTCTGCCGTCTGCTCTTTAACTCTGCCGTCTGCTCAGTTACTCTGCCGTCTGTTCAGTAACTCTGCCGTCTGCTCTTTAACTCTGCCGTCTGTTCAGTAACTCTGCCGTCTGCTCTTTAACTCTGCCGTCTGCTCTTTAACTCTGCCATCTGCTCTTTAACTCTGCCGTCTGTTCAGTAACTCTGCCCTCTGCTCTTTAACTCTGCCGTCTGCTCAGTTACTCTGCCGTCTGTTCAGTAACTCTGCCGTCTGCTCTTTAACTCTGCCGTCTGTTCAGTAACTCTGCCGTCTGCTCTTTAACTCTGCCGTCTGCTCTTTAACTCTGCCATCTGCTCTTTAACTCTGCCGTCTGTTCAGTAACTCTGCCGTCTGCTCTTTAACTCTGCCGTCTGTTCAGTAACTCTGCCGTCTGCTCTTTAACTCTGCCGTCTGCTCTTTAACTCTGCTGTCTGTTCAGTAACTCTGCCGTCTGCTCTTTAACTCTGCCGTCTGCTCTTTAACTCTGCTGTCTGTTCAGTAACTCTGCCGTCTGCTCTTTAACTCTGCCATCTGTTCAGTAACTCTGCTGTCTGTTCAGTAACTCTGCCATCTGCTCTGTAACTCTTCCATTGGCTCTGTAACTCTGCCGTCTGCTCTTCAACTCTGCCGTCTGTTCAGTAACTCTGCCGTCTGTTCTTTAACTCTGCCGTCTGTTCAGTAACTCTGCCGTCTGTTCTTTAAATCTGCCGTCTGCTCCTTAACTCTGCCATCTGTTCTTTAACTCTGCCGTCTGCTCTTCAACTCTGCCATCTGTTCTTTAACTCTGCCGTCTGTTCAGTAAGTCTGCCATCTGTTCTTTAAATCTGCCGTCTGCTCCTTAACTCTGCCGTCTGCTCTTCAACTCTGCCGTCTGTTCTTTAAATCTGCCGTCTGCTCAGTAACTTTGCCGTCTGTTCAGTAACTCTGCCGTCTGTTCTTTAACTCTGCCGTCTGCTCTTTAACTCTGCCGTCTGCTCTTCAACTCTGCCGTCTGCTCTTTAACTCTGCCGTCTGCTCTTCAACTCTGCCGTCTGTTCTTTAAATCTGCCGTCTGCTCAGTAACTCTGCCGTCTGTTCAGTAACTCTGCCGTCTGCTCAGTAACTCTGCTGTCTGTTCTTTCATCAGTCATGCTTTGGTCCTTGTTCAGAAACTCCTGAGCTCAGATTTTTATTTCAAAGTGTGTTTAACTGTTACATTTCTAAAACTTTCTGGAGTGAAAATCAGACCACACACACACACACACACACACCAACACACACACTCACGCTGCCTCGTGTCCTCCACCTTCAGGCTCATTATGCAGTTTCCACGGCAACAGTGTTGATGGCTGATAAGAGATAGTTAACTAACAGTTAACTGAGATAAGAGCACCAACACACACACACACACACACACACACACACACAGCAGTCAGGAACAGGAGCTCATCTGCGGGGAGGATTTTAACATTAATATTTCACCTCACTGTCAAACATTCAATCACAGGACAAGTGTCTCGCCTGCAGCTGTGAAGGAACAGCACAGTTATCCCTGTAGAGGCAGGACAGACGGCAGGACGGGACCATGAATGGGACGGGTGTGTCGTGTGTTCCACGCACCGCTACCAGCTGTTAGCAGTTAGCAGCTAACTCAAAGAAGAAGAAAAGCAGCTGGTAGCAATTAGCGGCTAACTCAAAGAAGAAGAACAGCAGCTGTTAGCAATTAGCGGCTAACTCAAAGAAGAAGAACAGCAGCTGTTAGCTGTTAGCAGCTAACTCAAAGAAGAAGAACAGCAGCTGTTAGTAATTAGTCGCTAGCTCAAAGAGGAAGAACAACAGCTGTTAGCAGTTAGCAGCTAACTCAAAGAAGAAGAATGCCAGCTGTTAGCAATTAGCAGCTAACTCAAAGAAGAACAGCAGCTGTTAGCGGTTAGCTGCTAACTCAAACGAGAAGAACAGCAGCTGTTATCAGCTAACTCAAAGAAGAAGAACAGCAGCTGCTAGCAGTTAGTGGCTAACTCAAACGAGAAGAACAGCAGCTGTTAGCAGCTAACTCAAAGAAGCTAACTCAAAGAAGAAAAACAGCAGCTGCTAGCAGTTAGCAGCTAACTCAAACGAGAAGAACAGCAGCTGTTCGCAGTTAGCAGCTAACAAGAGCTCCTTACCTTTCGAGCAGAGGACGAGATCAGCCGCCATATAACAGGGACGCTAAATGACTGTTATTGACATGTGATGTCATTGTTATTGTTTATAAAAAGCTGCTGACACGTATGTTATATGTCAAACTGGAGGAAGATGCTGTTGTGTTACACGTCACGCCTCTTTTGACTCTGTGTAAACATATGAAGGAGGTGTAAAAACAGCTGTGGTGAACTACACTCAGTCAGACATGATGGAGTCTGGAGGCTGTTGATGACTTGTGGGAGGAGCTGTTGATGACGCCGCATGTGCGAGCCACTGGCGGTGGATAAACAGGAAACAGCTGATAGCAGGAATTAGCGAGCAGCTAGTAGCAAGAGGGAAACACAAACCTGACAGACACTGTAAAGGTGAGCAACTGGGGAGACAAGGAATTGCACGCCCTCCTTGTCCTCGCAAACGAAGAGGCCATTAACCGTCAGATGACGGGGACGGTGAAGAACGGGCCGACTTACGAGAGAATCACCGAAGGACTGACCAGCCGCGGCTTCCCTCCCACGTCACTGTTTACGTCACACGCTGAGCTACACGTTTTGTTACTTGCTCACGCCCCCCATTGCCCCGAAAAAGGCACATTCTGTATAAACAAAAGTAGGCAGGCGGCATTTTGCTGCACTCCCCGATTTTGTTTTTATACTGCCAATGCTGAAAAAACACTGATTGGGCTTTCCTGCAGATTTGCACAGTTCCTTTCTAAAAAGGGCTGTAGAGACACAGGCAGACAGACAGACAGACAGACAGACAGACAGACAGACGTCTCCTGCTCTAAATTCAGATGCAGTCTGACTTTAACTGTCCCATTAAACAGAGCTTCAGAGTGAGGCCTCTGACTATGGTCCTCATAAAGACAGACAGAAAGAAAACAGCACACACACACACACACCTCCATCCTCCATCTTTTCTTCACTTCCTGGAGGCCATTCAAGAGCCACCATGTTGCCATGGCAACAGCAACCAGAAATATGTGTGTAAGTCTTTTATTTTGCAGGAGCTAGTTCAGTTTGAGTTAATCTGATTGGATGACAGCAGATTCCTTCAGACACACAGTTCTGAGTCTTCATCACATGAACAGTTTGATTTATTGTCAGATGATTCATCTGTGTGTGTGTGTGGGGGGGGGGGCTGACCCCTGACCCTTCCTGCTGTTTAAATAAAGAATAGAATGAAGAATAAATAAAGATTAAACCTTGTGCTCTGACACACAGTCAGTTGACTATACATACTTTACATGCATTTTTGATATTTCTGTGTCTCCCTCCTGTCACTCTTCTTCTTCACTACAGCTCGTGGCTGTTTCCTGGAGCATTGTCGCCACCAACTGGTCATCAGTGGAAAGACATCAGAATAAAAAAGTATATAAAGATCTGTTTTTATTTATTAGTAATGTGTCAGATTATGATCTGATAGAACTGTTCCTGTTCCCTCACAGTGAGCTGTTTATATCGGCACAGGTCACCATGTTGCACCGCCATGTTTCTACAGTAGCCCAGAGCGGACAAACCAAACACTGACTCAGACACACAGACAGACAGACAGACAGACACACAGACACAGACAGACAGACAGACACATAGACAGACAGACAGACACACAGACAGACAGACAGACAGACAGACAGACAGACACACAGACAGACACACACACACACACACAGACAGACAGACACACACACACACAGACAGACAGACAGACACACAGACAGACAGACACACACACAGACACACAGACAGACAGACACACACACACACACACACACACACAGACAGACACACACACACAGACATACACACACACACACACACAGACACACAGACAGACAGACACACACACACACACACACACACAGACAGACAGACAGACACACACACACACACACACACACAGACATACACACACACAGACAGACAGACAGACACACACACAGACACACAGACAGACAGACAGACACACACACAGACAGACACACAGACAGACAGGCACACACACAGACAGACAGACACACACACAGACACACAGACAGACAGACAGACACACACACACACAGACAGACACACAGACAGACAGGCACACACACAGACAGACAGACAGACAGACACACACACACACACACACACACACACACACACAGACAGACAGACAGACAGACAGGCACACACACAGACAGACAGACAGACACACACACACACACACACACACACACACACACACACACACAGACAGACAGACACACACACACAGACAGACACACAGACAGTTCAACAGTTTGAAACTTTATTTTTATTTTTTTCTCTGCGTCAGTTTGAAACCATGAAAACAAGCAGGAACTTCCTGTTTCTCTGCGTCAGGTGATCAAACAAACCGCTGCTCTTCTTCACTCACTTTAACTCTTAACTTCCACTCTACAGGAGTCAGACACGAGGCAGCTGATTGGACAAGGAGAGGGGACCAATCAGGAGCAGCCATTTCTTTGGAGTGTTCCAGTTTAAACCATTTTACCGTCATCTTGAGGAACCAGACCAAAGTCCTGTTCGTGAGGAGACACCATCTTCCTCTTCCTCTCCTGCTGCAGGGCCAGCTCCTGCTGGTCTCACTGGTCCTCCTGGTCCTCCCGGTTGGCAAACACTCCGGCCTCCCAGCGTAGAGCGCGTTGGTTTTTATGTCGAGTAACTCGAGTCGACTCAACGACCTGAAAACAGCCGAAAGAAAAGACACAGAAAGTTCTGAGTCCTTTACAGCTGCTTAACTGTTAGTTAACGAATTAACAGTTAACTAACAGTTCACTGTTAGTGAACTGTTAGTTTGTTAACAGTTAGTTAACTGTAAGTTAACTGTTAGTTATAAGTTAACCGTTAGTTAACTGTTAGTTAACTGTTAGTTAGTTAACTGTTACAGCTCTGTAACAGTTAACTCTGTAGCACAATAATGTGCAAGAAGTGATGTAGTTGGTTTACTGAATGTTTGCATGTCGCTTTATGTCATTTGTTCAGGGGAAAAAGTCTTCAGACAGAAATGTGTTCGACCAAACAAATTGTTTGCTCTAAGTGATGTCATCCCTCCAGGTCAGAGCTTACCCGCTGTCAGAACAACAGGTCGGTGGTTTTCGGTGACGAGGATCGTATAGCTGACGTCATATATTTGTCACAGAGCAGGGCCACAACAACTAACCTTAAAGTTGGCATCGAATGAGATGTGCAGTTATTTTATGTGCGGTGTAGTTTACGTCAGCCTGAGTGGACACAGCCAAACACAACGCTGTTCATGGTTACCATGGTTACCTGTGGAACATTCACATACCTCGTTATTCACGTCATCAACCGGCTGAATTCCTGCGTACTGAAACACAGAGGATTAAAGCTGATCAGCAGTTTATCACAAATCAATAACTGATCAATAATCATGAGTTTGTTTGTTTTATTTTATTTGTCACTGACAGGAAGTACACAACCCTTCAAAATAAGAGCCTGGATGTGTCAGTGACTCACTGCGCTCTCCTCCAGCTTCAGTTTGACTCGTCTCTCCTCAAAGTCCTGCAGCAGTGTGTCTGTCAGTCCTCTGACAGGAGGAGGCGCCGAGCAGTGCGCCGCGGGGGAGGAGGAGGGAGGAGGTGAGTAGGACCACGGCTGAGCCGTGATGAAGGAGAAGGAGGACAGACGGACAAAGGGACGAGGAGAGGGGGAGGACACACTGACAGGTTTGTCTGAAACACAACAGAAAGCACATCATCAGTGACATCATATGTGACATCGTATGTGACATCATATGTGACAGGCTGTAATGTCAGCTGGTCTGTAGCGTTATCAGTCATGTCATGTGTCCACCAGGTGGGGCTGTGTCTCTGCTCTCTGTTACCTGTACAGGTGAGTCATGTGAGTCAGACTGATGTCTCACTCTGACTGGTTGCCGTGGTTACAGACCTGTCACTGATTGACACAGAGGGCAGTGACCCTGCTGAGGCTGTCGGACTTTGGTCGTCATCTCAATCAGTTATTTATTCTCAGACTGCAGCGTCCTCTTCACCTGACTCACTGACACCATGCTGATGTCATTTCCTGTCATTGGTCTCAGATCAGTCGTATCAGAGCAACTCACAGTCGACAGTCTGCTGTCACTGAGGTCAAAGGTCACCTGTCCCTGCTGTCTGCTGTTACTGAGGTCAAAGGTCACCTGTCCCTGCGGTCTGCTGTTACTGAGGTTTAAAGGTCACCAGTCCCTGCGGTCTGCTGTTACAGAGGTCAAAGGTCACCTGTCCCTGCGGTCTGCTGTTACTGAGGTTTAAAGGTCACCTGTCCCTGCGGCCTGCTGTTACTGAGGTCAAAGGTCACCTGTCCCTGCGGTCTGCTGTTACAGAGGTCAAAGGTCACCTGTCCCTGCGGCCTGCTGTTACCAAGGTCAAAGGTCACCTGTCCCTGCGGTCTGCTGTTACAGAGGTCAAAGGTCACCTTTCCCTGCGGCCTGCTGTTACTGAGGTCAAAGGTCACCTGTCCCTGCGGTCTGCTGTTACAGAGGTCAAAGGTCACCTGTCCCTGCGGTCTGCTGTTACTGAGGTCAAAGGTCACCTGTCCCTGCGGTCTGCTGTTACAGAGGTCAAAGGTCACCTGTCCCTGCGGTCTGCTGTTACTGAGGTGAAAGGTCACCAGTCCCTGCGGTCTGCTGTTACAGAGGTCAAAGGTCACCTGTCCCTGCGGTCTGCTGTTACTGAGGTTTAAAGGTCACCTGTCCCTGCGGTCTGCTGTTACCAAGGTCAAAGGTCACCTATCCCTGCGGCCTGCTGTTACAGAGGTCAAAGGTCACCTTTCCCTGCGGCCTGCTGTTACTGAGGTCAAAGGTCACGTGTCCTTGCGGTCTGCTGTTACTGAAGTCAAAGGTCACCTGTCCCTGCAGTCTGCTGTCACTGAGGTCAAAGGTCGCCTGTCCCTGCGGTCTGCTGTTACTGAGGTCAAAGGTCACCTGTCCCTGCGGCCTGCTGTTACTGAGGTCTCCTCCTGAGTGTCAGTTGGTCCCACTGAGGACAGAGTCAACATGACAAATTCGTGTCTTCTTTCAGAGCACTCTGGTTTTGTTTTTTGTTTTTTTGTTTTTTTGTGTGTGTGTGGTCTGATACATTTCTAAATGCTGAAGTATTTTACGTCAGTTTTACAGCATGTCTGTGTCTCTGTGTCCGAGGCTTTTTTGTTACTACAAAATGAAATGTGAAGGTTTTCTGAATCTGAGCAGATGGAAACACATTGCTCTCTTGTATCTACGGTGACATAGATACCCGGACAAAACCCACGCTGACACAGGGAGAACATGTCGGAGCACCTGGAGGAAACCCACGCTGACACAGGGAGAACATGTCGGAGCACCTGGAGGAAACCCACGCTGACACAGGGAGAACATGTCGGAGCACCTGGAGGAAACCCACTGCACACCGTACCGCCGATTTATAAAATGTTTCTAAAATCTCCTTCAGTTATTTTTCAGTCATCGTTGTGTCTAAGTTTCGTTTTTAGAAATTTCTGATTCAAAACGTTGCAGAATGTTCAGTAAATGTATGTTATGACTCTTTTGTGTTTGTGTGATATTTCTGAAGTGTTCAACTTCATTCATTCATTCATTCATCTTCTAACCGCTTCATCCTCTTGAGGGTCGCGGGGGTGCTGGAGCCTATCCCAGCTGACATCGGGCGAGAGGCAGGGTTCACCCTGGACAGGTCGCCAGACTATCGCAGGGCTGACACATAGAGACAAACAACCATTCACACTCACATTCACACCTATGGGCAATTTAGAGTAATCAATTAACCTAGTCCCCAATCTGCATGTCTTTGGACTGTGGGAGGAAGCCGGAGTGCCCGGAGAGAACCCACGCTGACACAGGGAGAACATGTCAGAGCACCTGGAGGAAACCCACGCTGACACAGGGAGAACATGTCAGAGCACCTGGAGGAAACCCACTGCACACCGTACCGCCGATTTATAAAATGTTTCTAAAATCTCCTTCAGTTATTTTTCAGTCATTGTTGTGTCTAAGTTTCGTTTTTAGAAATTTCTGATTCAAAACGTTGCAGAATGTTCAGTAAATGTATGTTATGACTCTTTTGTGTTTGTGTGATATTTCTAAAGTGTTCAACTTTTTGTTGCTAAATATAAAGCTACAACCAGCAGCTTCTTAGCTTAGCTTAGCTTAGTTTAGCAACACAGACAACTAGTGGTAGCACAAAAACTGACCACTCCTCTTGTTTACTTCCTGTCTCAGGTGTTCTGTGTCAGTTCATCATGATCTGATGAACCACACAGTCACTGTCAGTCACAGTTTTCAGTCCCAAACAAGTTCATAAGTAATTAGAATACTGCCTCTGACACATAGTAAGTAATCAGATTACTCTGGCGGTCTGAGTCCTGGTTGGTAGCTGAGCCTTGATAAAGACATACCTGCGTTTACAGGTGGGTAGAACTGACTGATGGCCATCTTGTTCGCCTGCTCCACCAGAGGAGCCGGAGAAAGGAGCCGTCCGTCCGTCTCCTCTCTGGACTCCCTCAGCTGCTTCAGCTCCTGCTCCCGTCTCAACGCCTCCTCGATCTCCTTCTCGATGAAATCTGGAGCGCCTGTCCCTCTGGACTGCAGGCCCGTTGACTCCAGGCTCTCCCTCCAGGACCGCAGCGTGGTCCTGGTCATATCACGTTGAGGCGTTGGGGAAGAGGAAGAGGAGGAGGAGGAGGCGCGGAAGGATGAAGAAGTTGTTAGATCTTGGCGGAGGCCTCTTGTGTACTGGACATCTGAGTTCCTCACAGAAAAGGAAGGTGGAGCTGAATTCATCTGGCTGATGTAGCGCTCGGTCTCTTCGGAGTGTCGATGAGGACAGCAGGGAGACAGGAAGACGTCTGTGTCTCCAGACTGAACTCTGGCCTCTGTCCTCTCGTCCTCGTCCTGCTGGACAGACTCCATCTTTATGTCCTCCGGGTCTTGCGGAGGATCTGGACTGTGTCCTCCCTCCTGATGAGGCTCCTCCCTCCTCTCATTCTCCTTCTGGATCTCGCGCTGGATAATGAAGCTCACTCTGTTCTTCTCTTTGGATTTGATGAGTGTCAGCGGCGTCTGTAAGCGTTTGGTTTTGATCTCAACCATCTCTGCTCTGCTGTCGCTGAGCTTAAGCCCTCGAGAGCGTCGCAGGTTCTCCTCACGTTCCTGATTTAAGCGGATCTCCCTCTCAATCGGCGTCTCATAGTCACTCTTGGACACACTGCTCCTGTCCTGTTGCTGAGTGTTATCAGTGAACACACCTTCGTCGCTGGTGTAGCCGCCGCCCACCTCCACAGAGAGCTCCTCCAGGCCGGAGTCCAGGTCATCGAACACGCTGCTCTGCCGGCTGAGAGGCTTCTCAGTCTGACACACTGTGACCTTCCTCTCAGGGAACGCCTCGTCTTCTGTTGGTTTGAACGCTGTTGGAGCTTCACTTGTCTCCACCCCGCTGTATGTCTCCATGCCGTGGTATGATGACTCTACCTGCTTCGATAAGGACGCATCAGGATCTGTCTGCAGAGACGTGTTCAGGTGTGTTATGGAGGATCTCAGAGGACTGGGGACTGCAGTCAGCCTGTCCTGCTCCATCTTCAGGAACTGCTGTCGGGCGGTGCTGAAGTTGATTTCTTCGTCGTCGATGGTCCCGGGCGCAGCCGGGCTCGGAGGTCGCGGTCTGGAGGCGACAGGACTGAAGCTCACACTGAAACCTTCCATCAGCTTGTTGGGGGACTGGCTCAGATCCAGATTCTCCAGAGCACTCAGCTGATCTTTGAATGTCAGGTTCTTTTTTGGTGCTTGGCTGCGAATGATCTCCTTCCTCAGCTGCTGCTCCTCTTCCTCCCGGACCACCTCAATGCCATCGCTCTGATCCACTCTGTACTGCGCATCTCCATTTCCGTCTGCAAACAGACTCTCTGGCTTCCTGCTGCTGGCATACGTCTGCAGTCTGAATCCTTTCTCCTCCTTCAGGGTCGACAGCTGCGTCTGACGCTGCGGTGACACCATCCAGGCTTCGTTCAGCTCCGCCTCCTGACTCGTCGGATCTTCCACGAAGGAGTAGAAACCGCAGTGAGAGCCCAAGCTGCTGCTGGGACTGCTGGGGCTGCTGGGATTCCACTCGTCGCTGGTGCTCCCTCTGTCCTGTGACACCGCGACCTGCCGGGCCTGAACCACCACGTCCCCGGACCCGTTGCCCTGCTGCGAGGAGACGACCACCGATGAATGACTGCGGGCGACGGAGATGCTGCTGGAGGTGAAGACTGGATCGTCCAGGGCAGAGGCGTCGGTCTGAGCGGGGCCAGCAATGGTGCGCAGATCTGAGAGTTGCAGCAGGGGGGACAGAGGCTTCAGCACCCACCTCCTCGGGATGCTCTCCATGGCTGCGAGGGGCGCTGTGGCGGCGGTGGGTGGCGGAGGTTCTGATGGAGGAAGACGCTGAACGGAGCACGATGTTTGGAAACTCTGAGGAGTCACAACATCCTGACGGTCTCCCGCCGAGAGTCTCTGAAACAACAGAAAGGACAGTTACCATGGAAACAACAGAGAGACAAGTCGGTTACCACGGAAACAACAGAGAAGGGTCAGTTGCCATGGAAACAACAGAGAGACAGGTCAGTTACTATGGAAACAGCAGCATCAGGTCTCGGTTTCTCTGTTCTCAGTTTGTGTTCTGGATGATGTGATGACGGTGCGTTCAGGAACCTGATGCTCTGCTCTCTCAGAGCGAGTGTTTCTGAACGCTTTAAAACACCAAGCATCGTGGGATTCAGAGTCTTTGAGATGAAGAGGTGTGAGTGTCAGATTAAGATTGAAATATTCTGATGTCCCACAGACATGAGAGACAGTAATGAAGCTGCTGTCACTTTATGAGCTCATGAACAAAATCTATGAAACATCTGTTAACGAGCTGCAGACGATCAGAGGAGGATTATTTCCTTTACTGTAAATCATTTGTGTTTTAATACTGAAACATGAACTTTACTGTCAGAGCAGGACGGACTCAGATCTTTGACTGGACTAAAAGCAGTCTGAAAATATTCTGTTGAAGTTCCTGTGTTCAAACTGTTACTGCAGATATGACGCACAGTTATTGTTATAAGGACACGTGAGCTATCAAAAATACTGCTTATGCAAAAATGAAAAAAAAAAAGAAAGTGAGACTCTTCAGAAGTATAAAGTATCAGAAAGTAGAAATACTCGAGTACAGGAACCTAAAATAAAGTACAGTAAAGTGAGAACATGACTGAGTGACTGAGTGAACTTTGATTTGGAGGAAATGAATCTGAAGAATGTGTCAATAAAGTTAACAGGAAGAACAACACACGGCCACCGCCACCATGCGTGTTTTTGTGTGTGTGTGTGTGTGTGTGTGTGTGTGTGTGCGTGCGTGTGTGTGTGTGTGTGTGTACACCAGACTGTTATATACACACAATATAGTTATGATACGCACATATACAAGATATTTATATCTTATAGTGATGTGTGCACCAGGTAGTTTTAGGTTCACATTATATCTATAAACATGAGTTTGAGCTGCTGAGATAAAACCTGATGAATCATCTTCTTCCAAAGGATCAATAATAAATAAATAATCGATCAGTTTCAGATCAAACAGGGTTCAGACAGATCAATAAAGTTTATTGATCCTGAAACAACAGCAGGACTCTGAAGACTGATCAGACGCAGCTCGACCTCTGCTGCAGATGTTAGCATTAGCATTAGCATGGCAACATTGGTTCACTGTGTCTGTGTGTCAGAGATAAAGAGCCCCGCCCACAGCCTGACTGCTGCTGTCAGCTGATACACGGCCTCACACCGCCAACGCCAACGCCAACGCCAACGCCAGGTCCTCCTACAGTCGTCTGTAGACTGTAACTGCACCACACCTCAGAGGGACAGATGGTGCATCACATGACTGCACCATGCTCCTGTATCTGAGCTCTGAGCTCACTGGTCTTTACTAACTCAGAGCTCTACAGACAATGTTTGAAAGAAAAGTTGATGAACTTTAATAAACACTGAAGTTGTTTCTAATTTATTTTAAATTTAAATAATTTTATGGCATTTCTTTACATATATTCCTGTGTTTGGTATTTTTACCTTTAATTTATTATTATTTTTATTTGCACAAATAAAACTGCATAAAATCCAAACAGTAAAAAAGAAGGCAACAAGACACGTGAGGAGAGGTGGCTGAAGTTAAACACGTTCACTTTGTGTTCCTGATTTTAATTTAACCTCAGGGACATTTTAAACTTTGACCTGCTTCACAGGGTTTTACTGTGCAGTATTTTCACTGTGATCAACGATGTGAATTCTTCCTCCTCCATGTTACTGAGTCCATGATGTTCCTGCAGCGCCCCCTTCAGGACGATGGTCTGAAGGGGGCGCTGACAGCAGCTCAGATATGTTTTTGCCACATGTTAAATATGTTTCCAAAACTGTTCATATGTAAATATTCTGTATTTTAATAAAGATGCTGCTACAGAGACACTTCATAATATTCACCTCACATTGAACTCATCGTCACATTCATACACAATCATTAAAGCATGATCTCAGTCCTGTTTCTGTTTTTACATCAGAGTTATTAAAGATGATTTCAGTATGACATTTGACCCTTCTGATGTTCAAGCGTAATGTTTCAGTGGTTGAATCAGGAGCTCTTACCTGGGATCAGTTTGGTGTCAGCAGCTGCACAAACTCTGAATAATAACTGACTCAAGTGACAAAGTTCAGCTTCTATCGTCCAATCACAGGCCCCGCCCACGGCACACAGGCCCCGCCCACTCGGAGACACACATGTTGTGCCTTGACTGAAAATGTGAAAGAAGCCAAAAGTCCTGCGTTCTGTCGAGCGCTTGAACTCAACTCATTCAGATAAACAGTAGCAGTAAAATTTAAGTTATATTAATATGAAGTTTGTCTCCATGTTTAATGACGTCATACAACTTTATTTATTTATTTATGTGTTTTTGTTTTGTTATTTTTCTTTGGTTGAAACTAATTTCTCTTTCAGGTTTAAATTGTCGGCCAATCAGAGTGAAGTTCTTCTTCATGTAAACGTTTTATTATGTCCCATCAGTTTGTCCTGTGACTGTCTGACTGGTTCTTGTTGCTGAGCAGCTGCTGCCCCCTGCTGTTCAGACACACACACACACACACACACACACACACACACACACACACACACACAGCTTCAGTTTCACACTGAGCGACACGTTTCTACAGGACAGTGCGAAACAGACTGTGATGCGTTTCCTGTTGTGTGGTGGGCGTGTCAGAGGCAAGATTCAGGTGGAGCTGTTTGTTTGTTTGTTTAGTGTTTGTTTATATTTCTCACCTGCTGTGATGATGTAAACATGTTTGCCATGATGCTGCTGAAACTGAATTAAAGCTGCAGTGTTAAAGTCACAGTGTTGAGTGACACGTCTGTCTGTCTGTGTGTCTGTGTGTCTGTCTGTCTGTGAGGTCTCACCTTGGCGTCATGGTCCAGACTGTGACAGAGAACCTGCCAGGGAGGTGTGTACCTGAACATCTGAACTGGATCTGACTGGTTCCCACTGCTGTTGGTCTTTGTGATGATGATGATGATGATGATGATGATGACGATGATGTCAGTCAGACCATCAGCCAGCAGGAACCAATCACCATCAACCCTTCAGGAGACAGAGTAAAGACTGATCAAACAGCCACCGTCCAATCAGAAAGAATCAACAGTGTAAACAGGAAGTCGCCAACGAGCTGTAACCACAGACTGTAGAAAGGAAGTGATGTCATCACTGGTCTGTGGACTCCAGTTTGGGTTTGTGGAGCCAGAGGTGACCGTATTTGGATGAGAGGGCGGAGCTTGAATACGCACTGCAACACCTGTATCCTGACCGACAGGTTACCATAGTAACGACTTATCACTGACTGAGATGACACACAGCGAACATGTGAAGGAGAAACTTCGTCTACGCAGGAAACGTTTTAAATATTTAAAATATAAAAAACAGAAGGATGAAAGAAAACAAATGTCAGGAATACTGTGAGAAAATGTTGTTGTTGTTGTTGTTGTTGTTGAAACTATTTATTTAATGAATATTTAAACAGGAAGTTTTTTCACTTATTTACAGAAAATAAAGGTTTGTTTACAAATACAAGTTGTTTTGTTTGTCAACAGAAAATGAATGTTTACCAACATCAGCAGCATCCAATCACGTCATCTGACTGTCAGAGGTGGGCGGGGCTACGACGACCTTTACATTTTCTTTACATCACTGACTTTTGACAAACCCCTGGATGATGTCATGATGATGTCACACAGGTAAGAGTAAACAAAGATAAACAAACAGAACGAGGTCTCACCTGCAGGTCCAGCTGACGGAGGACTGATCCACACCGACCCACTGTGTGTGTGTGTCACTGTGTGTGTGTCACTGTGTGTGTGTGTGTGTGTGTGTGTGTCTGTGTGTGTGTGTGTGAGTGTGTGTGTTGCTGAGCTGTAGAATTTGTCAGGAATCCTGCTGACCGACAGAAACACAATGACAATGACAGACCACACCCACCACACACACACACAATAACACCCACACACACACACCCACGCACACACACACACACACACACACACACACACACACACACACACACACACACAGTGTTTAGGTATGTGATCACATGACTTCCTGGTCTGAACTGTCTGGGTTGTTTTTTAATGTAACAGCAAAAGTGTGCCGTTACATCACTTCCTGTCGGGGACACACAGGTTGCAGTTCTGTGTTTATGAGGAGGTCATGTGTTGTTGAGCCTCAGTCAGCAGGTTACCATGACAACAGGAGGCGTCTGATAAATGACACTGATGACACTCGTCAACACAAACTTAAAGTTTCCACCGAGCTCCTCCTCTTTCCTCATGACATCATCTCCCTGACGCCATTCACCTGCACATCACCACCATCTGATGATGACATCATACAATCAGCTGATTCATGTTTAGATGGAGACGTGTTGGATACGGTGGTGTCATTCAGGTTTGAAGAACTTCCTGTGGACGTGTTAACAGCTCCTTCACAATAAGAGTCTCGGCTGATTTTTTTAACAAAGTTTGTGTCACATGACCTCTGGCCTGTTTACAGTTGGCTCTGTGTGTCGTCATGGAGACGATGTAAACAAACCAACGGGCCAACAGTTTCTCAGACTGGTGTAGAGAAACATGTTTAAAAGACCTGGCGTCGTATTCACAAAGCTTCCTCGTACACAGTTTCATCTAACGACAGAATTCTGAGAAAATCCTTAGGACTGTGACGTTTCCTTAGAATTTCCCCTTAAAGTTAAGTCTTAAGTTCAGACGAGGTCCTGGTGAAGATAAAAGCTCCTCATGGAGCTCCTGAGGTGAAACCAGTCGGAGCAGGAGGAGGAGTTTAAGAGTTTCTGAATCAGAGGAGAAAATGGTGGAAACACAAAGAGGTCAGAGAAATATTCTCCAAACACTGGACGACAGAGGAAATGAGACGCTGCAGATCAGATGATGTCATCAGGGATACACACACATTTCCCAGCTGACTCTGTAACGTCAGAAACAAAATGATGACATCATCACTGAGGTATGTGAGGTCAGAGCAGCAGTGATGAGTTGAGTCTGTCTCAACCTTCATCAGCAGTGATCACACTAACACTGACACTGTCACAGTCTGCAGTTCATCTCATGTCCACTGGGTGTCCTCACACCTTACAGGCTCACAGAGGGGCGTGTCTCTGACAACCAATCACATCACACCTAACAACAGGGTCGACCACACCTCCTCACTGAGGTCACAGTTTCTGTCCCTTCATCACTCACAGAACTTTCCTGAATCACTCCTGACCTCTGACCTCTGACTGACAGTTCTCAGCTCTGTGACGATTCTCAGGATATTTGTGAACACGGCTCCTCAACATGGCAGACTGATAAACACGTCTCTGGATCTGAGCAAATATCACAACACTGACTTTTTCAAGAGGGAATGAAAGATGGAGGCTGCGTTCACATCGTCCACCATCAGACCAAAATGGTGAGAAGAGAAAAGTGTCAGTGGTGTGAACTGGCCGGTCTGAGCTCGACTCAAGCCGGCTGATGATGTCATCTGACACTCAGCTGGTTTTAAAGTACGTCACCTGTTTCAACAGCCAATCAGCTTGTAGTGAAGTCAGCTGGTCAAGTCAAAATGACCACAGATGGCGTGTTGGCTTGCTGCAGCAGGTGCTGCGTCCCCACAGAGCCCTCTGTTTCTGTCCTCACAGTGTGCCGGTGTCAGACGGTGGGTCGCTGCTGCTGCTGGCTGTATGTGCTTATGCCCCGCCCACACACACATTCTCACTGACTGATGAATTGGCGCTGGTTATTTATATTATTGTGGCGTATTGATTATGAATACAGTCCATCTGATGCTGGTTTTGTTCCATCACTGTAGCCAGTATCTCACTATCACTATCCTCATTCAGATTTTAAGAAGCTCTAGTCGTTGACTAGAGATGATACGCCGTCTCATGGTGGTCACTTCCTGTCGACGTTACAGATCAGAAGTACAGAGAGTTGTTGACTAGAGATGACGCGCCGTCTCATGGTGGTCACTTCCTGTCGACGTTACAGATCAGAAGCACAGAGAGTCGTTGACTAGAGATGATACGCCGTCTCATGGTGGTCACTTCCTGTCGACGTTACAGATCAGAAGTACAGAGAGTTGTTGACTAGAGATGACGCGCCGTCTCATGGCGGTCACTTCCTGTCAGCGTTACAGATCAGAAGCACAGAGAGTCGTTGACTAGAGATGATACGCCGTCTCATGGTGGTCACTTCCTGTCAACGTTACAGATCAGAAGCACAAAGAGTTGTTGACTAGAGATGGCGCCCCGTCTCACGGCGGTCACTTCCTGTTGAAGTTACAGATCAGAAGCACAGAGAGTCGTTGACTAGAGATGACGCGCCGTCTCATGGCGGTCACTTCCTGTCAACCGCCAGCTTTTTACAACGTTACAGAACTGAGCATTACAGTAGGTGTTTCAGCTCGTCTAGTTTCGAGTCTTTGCATGAACTGAACTTTAGTTTTCTGTCAGTTGTCACTTGAACCTCGTCACAGTGCGGCTGGTGGACAGACGGACAACGTCGTCTCAACGTGAGGCCACACCCCCTCCTCAACCTTAAACAACCAATGGGTGACCTGCATTGATGTCTCAGTAGGAAACCCCCCTGCAGTACCCAATGTGTGACAGAGAACAGACAGCAGACGCCAGTGATGAAGCAAAGTCTTTATTCTCATCATCATCATCAGTCCATCCTCAGAACTCTGACAGGGATCTAACATATTGATCAGGTATTGATCGGGAATTGATCGGCCTCCTGCCCCTCACTGCTTCTTTGATCCAAACCAGGACCGGCCATCTCTTCCTGTCTTCACTTACATCTCTGTCTTCAGTCGGCCATCTTTGTTATGTGGTTACCATGGCAACGGTGCGTCAGCAGATCAGTTCAGATCTGTTGATGGAAGACAGGAAGCCATTTTAATGTGACGCGAGGACGTCTCTAAGGACGTCTCACTGCTTCACTTCAACTCTGTCCATCACAGAAGACATGTACAGAGAGACAGGAGCTGATGCAGGAAGATGGAGGATGAGGATGGTGGATGGCAGACGGAGTGATCACACCTGCCAACTGCTCTAGACGATGATGTCACAGGTCACATGATGTGAATTAAATAAGCGATTGTTGCTGAGTCACACAAACATGGCCGCCCCGAGAAGAGGTCACAGTCAACCAGCGTGTTAGCATGCTGATGTTAGCGTGCTAACACCACCGTGCAGATTTCGTCTTTGTTTCTATTGTTAAGATCTATTTTTAGGTCGTCATCGTTTCGTGTTGACGCAAAATTTTTGTCAACGAATTAACACTGCTAATGAAGGTGATGAAGGCAATGCGTATGATGAAGATGATGTATGTGATGAAGATGATGAAGGTGATGAAGATGATGAAAGTGATGAAGGCGATGTGTATGATGAAGATGATGGAGGTGATGTGTGTGATGAAGATGATGAAGGTGATGAAAGTGATGAAGATGATGAAAGTGATGTGTGCGATGAAGATGATGAAAGTGATGTGTGCGATGAAGATGATGAAAGTGATGTGTGCGATGAAGATGATGAAAGTGATGTGTGTGATGAAGGTGATGGTGATGTGTGTGATGAAGGTGATGTGTGTGATGAAGATGATGAAGGTGATGAAAGTGATGAAGATGATGAAAGTGATGTGTGCGATGAAGATGATGAAAGTGATGTGTGTGATGAAGATGATGAAAGTGATGTGTGTGATGATGGTGAAGGTGATGTGTGTGATGAAGGTGATGTGTGTGATGAAGATGATGAAAGTGATGTGTGTGATGAAGATGATGAAGGTGATGTGTGTGATGAAGATGATGGTGATGTGTGTGATGAAGGTGATGTGTGTGATGAAGATGATGAAGGTGATGTGTGTGATGAAGATGATGAAGGTGATGAAAGTGATGAAGATGATGAAAGTGATGTGTGCGATGAAGATGATGAAAGTGATGTGTGTGATGAAGATGATGAAGGTGATGTGTGTGATGAAGATGATGTGTGTGATGAAGATGATGAAGGTGATGTGTGTGATGAAGATGATGAAAGTGATGTGTGTGATGAAGATGATGAAGGTGATGAAGATGATGTGTGTGATGAAGGTGATGAAAGTGATGTGTGTGATGAAGATGATGAAGGTGATGAAGATGATGTGTGTGATGAAGGTGATGTGTGTGATGAAGATGATGAAGGTGATGAAGATGATGTGTGTGATGAAAGTGATGTGTGTGATGAAGATGATGAAGGTGATGTGTGTGATGAAGATGATGTGTGTGATGAAGGTGATGAAAGTGATGTGTGTGATGAAGATGATGAAGGTGATGAAGATGATGTGTGTGATGAAGGTGATGTGTGTGATTCAACATATTGTACCACAGTAGCCAGAACTATAACTATAATATTATTACTTTCATTAATGTTGTTGTAAGCTACTGTCATTACCTGCATCTCTCTCTCTCTCTCTCTCTCTCTCTCTCTCTCTCTCTCTCTCTCTCTCTCTCATTGTGTCATATGGATTACTGTTAATTTATTATGCTGATCTGTTCTGTACGACATCTATTGCACGTCTGTCCGTCCTGGAAGAGGGATCCCTCCTCAGTTGCTCTTCCTGAGGTTTCTACCGTTTTTTTCCCCGTTAAAGGGTTTTTTGGGGAGTTTTTCCTGATCAGCTGTGAGGGTCATAAGGACAGAGGGATGTCGTATGCTGTAAAGCCCTGAGGCAAATTGTGATTTGTGATATTGGGCTTTATAAATAAAATTGATTGATTGATTGATTGATTGATGAAGATAATGTGTGTGATGAAGATGATGTGTGTGATGAAGGTGATGTGTGTGATGAAGATGATGTGTGTGATGAAGGTGATGTGTGTGATGAAGGTGATGTGTGTGAAGAAGATGATGAAGGTGATGTGTGTGATGAAGGTGATGTGTGTGATGAAGATGATGTGTGTGATAAAGGTGATGAAGATGATGTGTGTGATGAAGATGATGAAGTTGATGTGTGTGATAAAGGTTATGAAGATGATGTGTGTGATGAAGATGATGAAGGTGATGTGTGTGATGAAGGTGATGAAGATGATGTGTGTGATGAAGGTGATGTGTGTGATGAAGGTGATGAAGATGATGTGTGTGATGAAGGTGATGTGTGTGATGAAGGTGATGTGTGTGATGAAGATGATGTGTGTGATGAAGATGATGAAGGTGATGAAAGTGATGTGTGTGTGTACCAACAGAATGATCCAGAGTCAGCGCGGTGCGTTCAGGGTCGACTTGTCGGTCAGATCAGTTTATTTTCTTTTTAAAACTAAAAACAAACAGAAACTTACAAAATCAAATAAATACAAACTCTATTATGAATTATGAACTGTCTGATGTCACAGTGACGACTGCGTGGCTAATGCTAATGCTAATGCTAATGCTAATCAGATGCATCGAGCAGACAGGAGGAGTACAAAAGTAAAAAGGTTTCAGGGAAATAGAAAAAGTAAAGAGAGGTTTTATAAAACAGGAGAATGAAGAAACAGGAAATGATGTCATGTTGTTAGAGGCGGGGCTGAGGGCAGTGGGTGGAGTCTGTGTCCTGAAAAGTCTCCGTTCTTTTTATTCTCGTATGATTTGACTTCCTGCAGGATCACATGATGCTGCAGCACTTACACGGCTGCTTCTCCTTCTTTATCTCCACCGCCCCTCCCTTCACCTCCTCTGCCTCCCCTGCCGTCTCACCATTGCTCGCCGCCGGCTGTGTCCCTGGAGGTTTGGTGGAGGGCGGTGGGGCGGAGGAGGCCGCTGGAGGCGGAGCTGGTGTCTGAGTACCAACCACTGCCTCCTCCTTCTCTCCGCCTGGTGACGTTTTCCCGTTGGCGTCATCGATGAGCACGAGCTCTGCCTTCACCGTCCCCTGCAGACCCAGAACCTTCCTGGTCTCATCCTCGTCCTCCACGCTCTGGTATCCCATGAACACCATAGTGACGGGGTTCTCGGCGCTGGCCTCGGCCATGCTCGGCTCACCGCCCACTTTGGTTTCCAGCCCGGTGATCTCCATTGGTGGCGGCGGCTCGGGAACCACCTCCTCCTGGACCTCCGCTGTTGGGAGGGAGGTCACCGTGGCAACAGTCTGCGACATCATCGAGGCCTCGTCGGCTTTATGGATCAGGTCTTCGACCTCGGAGGAGCTGAGCAGCTGGACGCCGTCTTCACCGTTCATCTCGTGGACCACTGAGGGACAGAAAGACAAGATCAGGATCACACTCCAGACCAGAATCAAGATCAGAGTCCAGATCAGAGTCCAGACCAGGATCAGAGTCCAGACCAGGATCAAGATCAGTGTGCAGACCAAGATCAGGATCAGAGTCCAGACCAGGATCAGAGTCTAGACCTGGATCAGAGTCCAGATCAGGATCGGAGTCCAGACCAGGATCAAGATCAGTGTGCAGACCAAGATCAGGATCAAAGTCCAGACCAGGATCAGAGTCCAGACCAGGATCAGGATCAGAGTCCAGACCAAGATCAAGATCAGTGTGCAGACCAAGATCAGGATCAAAGTCCAGACCAGGATCAGAGTCCAGACCAGGATCAGGATCAGAGTCCAGACGAAGATCAGAGTCCAGATCAGGATCAGACTCTAGACCAGGATCAGGATCAGAGTCCAGACCAGGATCAAGATCAGAGTCCACACCAGGATCAGGATCAGAGTCCAGATCAGGATCAGGATCAGAGTCCAGACGAGGATCAGGATCAGACTCCAGATCAGGATCAGGATCAGACTCCAGACCAGGATCAGGATCAGAGTCTGGATTGGATCAGAGTCTAGACCAGGATCAGAGTCCAGACCAGGATCAAGATCAGTGTGCAGACGTAGATCAGGATCAAAGTCCAGACCAGGATCAGGATCAGAGTCCAGACCAGGATCAGAGTCCAGACCAGGATCAGAGTCCAGATCAAGATCAGAGTCCAGACCAGGATCAGAGTCCAGACCAGGATCAGAGTCCAGATCAGGATCAGAGTCCAGACCAGGATCAGAGTCCAGACCAAGATCAAAGTCCAGACCAGGATCAGAGTCCAGACCAGGATCAGAGTCCAGACCAGGATCAGAGTCCAGACCAGGATCAGAGTCCAGATCAAGATCAGAGTCCAGACCAGGATCAGAGTCCAGACCAAGATCAAAGTCCAGACCAGGATCAGAGTCCAGATCAGGATCAGGATCAGACTCCAGACCTCCTCCTGCTGCTCAGTCAGGTTTCACTTGAATCATTCTGTTTCCTGTGACGTCACCTTTCCTCTCGTCCTCGTACACTTTGACCCCTTGGTGAGACAGGTCAACAGGAAGTGTGGTGTTAGTGGACAGAACCCTGGTCTCGCCCGTCACTTTGTCCCGCTCCACCTTAATCTCCACCGAGTACATCGCTGGAGAGGGGCGGGGTTAGAGGCGGAGTCACACAGGGTGAACAAAACATACACACACACACACACAGAGTTAAAGACTCACACACACTCAGACACACAGACAGACAGTCAGACACACACACACACGCACACACAGTTAAAGACACACACACACACACATACACACACACACACACACACACACACAGAGTTAAAGACTCACACACACTCAGACACACAGAAAGACACACACACAGACAGGTGGTTAAATATCAGACATGAACCTGAACTATT
The DNA here is from genome assembly GCA_037127435.1 of Epinephelus malabaricus. Classification (NCBI taxonomy): domain Eukaryota; kingdom Metazoa; phylum Chordata; class Actinopteri; order Perciformes; family Serranidae; genus Epinephelus; species Epinephelus malabaricus. Next base: position 47,480,266 of record JANUFT010000006.1, on the reverse strand, counting down.
CCTGCTGATGTCACCTGTCTACCTGCTGTGACCTTTGACCTCCTGATGCTGCTTGTGTCCACAGGACGTCTCAACACACTCTACTCACTTCCTGTGGACAGCAGGAGAAGCAGTCGTGCAGTGCATGCTGGGAGAACGTAGACCAGGTTCAACATTCAGCGCCTGACTCACAACACCTGGACCAAACTGTCTCAGTAGAGGCTCCGCCCACTCCTATCTCACCTTTGCACTAACAGAGTCCAGTTGATTGTTGACCAGGTCTGTGGTTGGTCCACTAAGACCTCTTTACTCTAACAGCAGATGTGGTCTGACGGGAGGCGTCCATGTTTGTCTGGTTCAGTGTCTCAGGCTGCTGTCAGCCCTAGAGTGGTCTCCTCTGGTCTGAATCAGGGACTCATGTTGTTCCAAAGTTGTATAATTGCCTAGAGTTGGTTCGTGTTCTCACGGCAGCATTTACAAGAGGACCAGATCAAATGCCTTGTGTAAGAAAGCTGCTCTTGATTGGTCAAAAATCCAGGAAGTAAAGCAAACGTTGAAGAAGAGTACACTTGCAAGATAAATGTGACACTTTCTAATGTCACAATGGAGGGACAACTACGCAGGTTGATTTTAGCGCTGCTCATCGTGGACTATATTGCTGTCATTGTTCATTTTAGTCAAACCATACAGTTTGAAAACGAGGCGCGGCTCCAACTAGAAAACAATGTTTTGATGCATTGGATGTGCTGAATGTGCATATTAAGGCAGTACAGTAGGAGGTGCACATTAATAATCCTCCAGGACTGTAACATGCTCATGTTTAACCCAAACAATGTGTCATGTGACTGCAGTTGCTTCACATCCAGGTCGGAACACCTTCTCACCACAAACCAACAGAACAGGTGTGAACGCAGCCTGATTTTAAGTTCTATATTTGTTATATTTACACGTCTCATCACATGTTTACAGTTCACACTCTGCTGTTCAGTTTATTCAGGTTCAATGAGTGTTCGTTAGCGGGACGCGACCGAGACCTGACGACTGCTTCTCTCCGATCGTCATCATTAATCTGACCAAGTTAAAACTTAAAACTGTTGCAAGTCAGAAAACTACCACTCAGACGTTATTCACAGGGTCAGGTTACCTCCTGCATGAGCTGAACATTACTGTTCTCTATACACTCTGATCATCATCATCACCATCATCATCATCACTGACAGCTGTGGTGCTTCCATCAGCAGGACGTCAACAAACTGATGACTAGTTGTTATGAATGATTCAGGGTCAGAGGCTCCTCACCTCTCTTCATCTCGTCCGTCGCCTCTTTCAGTTTGTTCACTCGAGGGTTTTTGTGAACTTTGACCTCTGCAAAGGTTAATGGGAAAGAGAGGAGGCGGGCACAGAGACAGAGTACAGACTGAAGCTCTGAGGTCATCAGAAGGTCATCACAACACTTCACTGATTCCTCTTTGATCCATTCAGACTCACTGTAATCTGATTACAGTCTTCTGATCGCTCTAATCTGATTAGTCATCTGAATGCTCTAATCTGATTACAGTCATCTAACCGCTCTAATCTGATTACAGTCTTCTGACCGCTCTAATCTGATTACAGTCATCTAACCGCTCTAATCTGATTACAGTCATCTGACCGCTCTAATCTGATCATAGTAGTTTACTTACTTTATTCAGTTCATATTATAATCTATATGAATTTTAGTTAACTGACTGCTTTCATCTCATTATTGTAATCTGACTACTGTACTCTATTTACTGTATTCTGTTTATATTGTAATCTGATTAAATTGTAATATGATCACAGTAATCTGTAATCTGACTGTATTTTAACGCCATATTGTCACTAACATGGGCAGATTAATATAATTTCTGTAATCTGAATACTGTAATTTGATTACTGTAACCCAATTGTTATTATATCTCTACTGTTGCATGACTACTGTAATCTGACTACTGCAATCTGACTACTGTAATCTGTTATGTTATTGCTATAATTTGTCATTTGTGAAGTGTAATCTAACCTCTGTAATCTGTCTAATGTAATCTGACTACTGTAATATGATTACTCTACTGCGATAAATATAACTTGATTATACAATCCGATTACTGTAATATGATTTGAAATCTGAGTACTGTAATCTCTAAACAGTTACAGAAATAGGATTACTATAATCCCAGTAATGTAATCTGATTACAGAACACAGTAGAGTCCAGTAGAGTCTCACCTTGAACTATCTGACCTGAGGTTGTGGCTGGCCTGGTCTGCTGACGGCTGCTGTGACCTTTGACCTCTACAGCTGATAAGAGAGACACAGTGAACGAAGAAGAGGACGAAACAATGACACAAACAAAGACAAGAGAAGAAGAAATGTACCTTTAACTGATCCTGATGACACCTGCAGGCAGAGACAGAAACAGGAAGTTCAACTTCGCAATTATAGTCACTGTAGTCTAACAGGAAACAGAAAAATTGCAACTGAAAATACAAAGTAAAATAAAATATTAAACTAGAGCAGCATTCTTATGTCCTACTAGCACCACCAACAGGTGGCAGTGTTCATTACAAGCGTCAAAGGTTGCTATAGTCTACAGAGTTTGTTACAGTTGGCAGAGATCGTTACAGGTGGCAGAGGTCAATACAGGTGGCAGAGGTCAATACAGTCGGCAGAGGTCGTTACAGGTGATGGAGGTCGTTACAGGCGGCAGAGGTCAATACAGTCGGCAGAGGTCGCTATAGTCTACAGAGTTTGTTACAGTCGGCAGAGTTCATTACAGGTGGCAGAGGTCGTCATAGTCAGCAGAGGTCGTTACAAGTGGCAGAGGTCAATACAGGCAGCAGAGGTCGTTATAGGCGGCAGAGATTGTTACAGTCGGCAGAGTTTGTTACAGGTGATGGAGGTCGCTACAGGCGGCAAAGGTCATTATAGTTGGCAGAGGTCGTTATAGGTAGCAGAGGTTGTTACAGGCGGCAGAGGTCGTTATAGGTAGCAGAGGTTGTTACAGACGGCAGAGGTCATTACAGGTGGCAGAGGTTGTTACAGTTGGCAGAGGTTGTTACAGTTGGCAGAGGTCGTTACAGGTGACGAAGGTCGTGACATGTGGCAGAGGTCGTTACAGACGGCAGAGGTCATTGTAGTCGGCAGAGGTCATTACAGGTGGCAGAGGTCGCTACAGGTGACGAAAGTCGTGACATGCGGCAGAGGTCGTTACAGACGGCAGAGGTCGTTACAGGTGACGAAGGTCGTGACATGCGGCAGAGGTCGTTACAGACGGCAGAGGTTGTTACAGGTGGCAGAGGTTGTTAAAGTTGGCAGAGGTCGTTACAGTTGGCAGAGATCGTTACAGGTGGCAGAGGTCGTTACAGACGGCAGAGGTTGTTACAGGTGGCAGAGGTTGTTACAGTTGGCAGAGGTCATTACAGGTGACAAAGGTCGTGACATGCGGCAGAGGTCGTTACAGACGGCAGAGGTTGTTGAAGGTGACGAAGGTCGTGACATGCGGCAGAGGTCATTATAGTCGGTAGAGGTCGTTACAGGCTGCAGAGGTCATTATAGTCGGCAGAGGTCGTTACAGGTGGCAGAGGTCGTTACAGTTGGCAGAGGTCGTTACAGGTGGCAGAGGTCGTTACAGGTGGCAGAGGTCATAACAGACGGCAGAGGTCGTTACAGGTGACGAAGGTCGTGACATGCGGCAGAGGTCGTTACAGACGGCAGAGGTCATTATAGTGGGCAGAGATCATTATAGTCGGTAGAGGTCGTTACAGGCGGCAGAGGTCGTTATAGTCGGCAGAGGTAGTTACAGTTGGCAGAGGTTGTTACAGGTGGCAGAGGTCATTATGGTCGGCAGAGGTCATTTCAGGTGGCAGAGGTCATTACAGTTGGCAGAGGTCATTACAGTTGGCAGAGATCATTACAGGCGGCAGAGGTCGTTACAGGCGACAGAGGTTGTTACAGTTGGCAGAGGTCGTTACAGGTGGCAGAGGTCATTACAGGTGGCAGAGGTCGTTACAGTTGGCAGAGATTGTTACAGGTGGCAGAGGTCGTTACATGCAGCGGACGTCATTACAGGCGGCAGAGGTCATTACAGGTGACGAAGGTCGTGACATGCGGCAGAGGTCATTATAGTCGGCAGAGGTCATTATAGTCAGTAGAGGTCGTTACAGGCGGCAGAGGTCGTTACAGGTGGCAGAGATTGTTACAGGCGGCAGAGGTCATTACAGGTGGCAGAGGTCGTTACGTGCAGCAGACGTCATTACAGGCGGCAGAGGTCGTTACAGGCGGCAGAGGTCATTATAGTCGGCAAAGGTCGTTACAGGCAGCAGAGGTTGTTACAGGCGGCAGAGGTCGTTACATGCAGCAGACGTCATTACAGGTGGCAGAGGTCATTACAGTTGGCAGAGGTCGTTACAGGCGGCAGACGTCATTACAGGTGGCAGAGGTCATTACATGCAGCAGACGTCATTACAGGTGGCAGAGGTCATTACAGTTGGCAGAGGTCGTTACAGGCGGCAGACGTCATTACAGGTGGCAGAGGTCATTACATGCAGCAGACATCATTACAGGTGGCAGAGGTCGTTACAGTCGGCAGAGGTCGTTACAGGTGGCAGAGGTCATTATAGTCGGCAAAGGTCATTACAGGCAGCAGAGGTTGTTATAGGCGGCAAAGGTCATTACAGGCAGCAGAGGTTGTTATAGGCGGCAGACGTCATTACAGGTGGCAGAGGTCATTACATGCAGCAGACGTCATTACAGGCGGCAGAGGTCGTTACATGCGGCAGAGGTCGTTACAGGTGGCAGAGGTTGTTACAGTCGGCAGAGGTCATTACAGGTGGCAGAGGTCGTTACATGCAGCAGACGTCATTACAGGCGGCAGAGGTCGTTACATGCGGCAGAGGTCGTTACAGGTGGCAGAGGTTGTTACATGCAGCAGAGGTCGTTACAGGCGGCAGAGGTCGTTACAGGCGGCAGAGGTCATTATAGTCGGCAAAGGTCGTTACAGGCAGCAGAGGTTGTTACAGGCGGCAGAGGTCATTACAGGCGGCAGAGGTCATTACAGGTGGCAGACGTCATTACAGGCGGCAGAGGTCGTTACAGTCGGCAGAGGTCGTTACAGGCGGCAGAGGTCATTATAGTCGGCAAAGGTCGTTACAGGCAGCAGAGGTTGTTACAGGCGGCAGAGGTCGTTACATGCAGCAGACGTCATTACAGGTGGCAGAGGTCATTACAGTTGGCAGATGTCGTTACAGGCGGCAGAGGTTGTTATAGGCGGCAGACGTCATTACAGGTGGCAGAGGTCGTTACAGGCGGCAGAGGTTGTTATAGGCGGCAGACGTCATTACAGGTGGCAGAGGTCATTACATGCAGCAGACGTCATTACAGGCGGCAGAGGTCGTTACAGTTGGCAGAGGTCGTTACAGGCGGCAGACGTCATTACAGGTGGCAGAGGTCATTACATGCAGCAGACGTCATTACATCCGGCAGAGGTCGTTACAGTCGGCAGAGGTCGTTACAGGCAACAGAGGTTGTTACAGGCGGCGGAGGTCATTACAGGTGGCAGATGTCGTTACATGCAGCAGACATCATTACAGGTGGCAGACGTCATTACAGGTGGCAGAGGTCGTTATAGGCGGCAGAGATCATTATAGTCAGCAATGGTCGTTACAGGCAGCAGAGGTTGTTATAGGCGGCAGACGTCATTACAGTCGGCAGAGGTCGTTACATGCAGCGGACGTCATTACAGGCGGCAGAGGTCGTTACATGCAGCAGAGGTCATTACAGGCGGCAGAGGTCGTTACAGGCGGCAGAGGTTGTTATAGGTGGCAGAGGTCATTACAGGCGGCAGAGGTCGTTACAGGCGGCAGAGGTTGTTACAGCTACAATAACAACATGATTATTTAGTTTCATGTAATAAATGTAATCTGTAATCTTCAATAGGACGACTGTAATCAGTGTGTGTGTGTGTGTGTGTGTGTGTGTGTGGTGTGTGTGTGTACTCACAGTAGTGTGTTCTACGCTCTGACACAAGCCTCCACTTTCCAATCCGACGAGCTCCGCCTCCAAGCTGCAACACACAATCATTCAGTTTCATACAGTCTGTTTAGTTGTGTAGTGATGAGGTGTGTTGTAGTTGTGTAGTGATGAGGTGTGTTGAAGTTGTGTAGTGATGAGGTGTGTTGTAGTTGTGTAGCGATGAGGTGTGTTGAAGTTGTGTAGCGGTGAGGTGTGTTGTAGTTGTGTAGCGATGAGGTGTGTTGAAGTTGTGTAGCGATGAGGTGTGTTGTAGTTGTGTAGTGATGAGGTGTGTTGAAGGTGTGTAGTGATGAGGTGTGTTGAAGTTGTGTAGTGATGAGGTGTGTTGTAGTTGTGTAGTGATGAGGTGTGTTGAAGGTGTGTAGTGATGAGGTGTGTTGAAGTTGTGTAGTGATGAGGTGTGTTGTAGTTGTGTAGTGATGAGGTGTGTTGAAGGTGTGTAGTGATGAGGTGTGTTGAAGGTGTGTAGTGATGAGGTGTGTTGAAGTTGTGTAGCAATGAGGTGTGTTGAAGTTGTGTAGCGATGAGTTGTGTTGTAGATGTGTAGCGATGAGGTGTGTTGTAGCTGTGTAGCGATGAGTTGTGTTGTAGCTGTGTAGCGATGAGGTGTGTTGTAGTTGTGTAGCAATGAGGTGTGTTGTAGTTGTGTAGCGATGAGGTGTGTTGTAGATGTGTAACGATGAGGTGTGTTGTAGCTGTGTAGCGATGAGGTGTGTTGTAGATGTGTAGTAATGTCAGAGAGGTGCAGCAGACGTGTTTTTGTGTGTGTGTTCTGAGTACTCAAACTCAGGTGAGACCTGCTGATGGTGTCCTCCAGGCTCCTGGTCCTGGCCTCGTCCTGCTCCAGTTGTCTCTTTACTTCATCCTGTTCTGGTCCAGCAGAGGGCGCTCCGTCCAGCAGCCAGCGCTCCCTCAGGGCCTTCGACTGAACAGGAAATACAACAAGACTGCGGTTAGGACAGTATCATCAAAGTATAAAGATGCAGTGACATCAGACGCACACTGGTGTCATTCTGTCAATGAACACATGACTGAATGAACATGTGACGGCTGACTTCAGATCAGTGCTGACAGAACATGAAGGGACGTCTGGACAAAAACAGTGAGTGTGGACGGACTCCAGATCAGCTGATGTCATGTCTCTGTGTCCTTGTGTCCGTCTGCAGAGCAGCTGCCTGTTCTACATACTGGGCGGCGGCGGTGAGTCTGCGTCGTCGGTCTGATGTCAGATATTTTTACTCTGCAGCTGTTTATAGTCTGATGAAGCTCTGCATCAACATGCCTCCTGATCCACGTTGTGAAAACAACTTCCTGTCACCAACAACCAGGGTGAGCAGCTTCACCGTGAGTGTCGCTGCTTCTAACGCTCCATCGCATCTTTGTTTTTATTGTTTTTTTTTTTTTTTGAATGTTCTGAATCCTGTTTGTAAACATCAGGATTTTTATTTGTTTTTATTGTTCATATAAAAAAACAGCAGCAGCTGAAAATCACTGATCAACAACTTCCTCTGCTGTCACATGACAATGCTCCCTGTGGACTGAATGTCTCACACATCTGAAGACATGAAGACACGTCTCTGTGTGTGTCTGTCTAACAGAACCTATCCGTAGCTCCACTAACACAACCAGATAATAATACTGCTGCATGTATCCTTCTGTATCTGTCTCACCTTCAGGTGCTGCAGGGCTCTCCTGTCGTCCTCCAGCTGACGTTTCTTGTTCTCAATCTCAGTCTGCCACTTCCTCTTCTCCTGAGGCATAATGGGAAACACACAACAGTTAAAGCTTCAAGCATGTTAAGACATGACTGAGGCCCCGATCACACTTCAACTGTTTACAGCGTCAACACTTCAACTGTTTACAACATAAACACTTCAATTGTTTACAGTGTAAACACTTCATCTGTTTACAGCAGAAACACTTCAACTGTTTACAACATAAACACATCAGCTGTTTACAGTGTAAACACTTCATCTGTTTACAACGTAAACACTTCAAATGTTTACAATGTAAACACTTCAGCTGGTTACGGTGTAGACACTTCAGCTGTTTACAATGACAACACTTCAATTGTTTACAGTGTAAACACTTCAACTGTTCACAACATAAACACTTCAACTGTTTACAGCGTAAACACTTCATCTGTTTACAGTGTAAACACTTCATCAATTTACAACATAAACACTTCAACTGTTTACAGTGTAAACACTTCATCTGTTTACAACATAAACACTTCAACTGTTTACAACATCAACACTTCAACTGTTTACAACAGTGTAGACACTTCAAATGTTTAGTGTAAACACTACAACTGTTTACAACATAAACACTTCAACTGTTTACAGTGTAAACACTTCAACTGTTTACAACATCAACACTTCAACTGTTTACAACAGTGTAGACACTTCAAATGTTTACAGTGTAAACACTACAACTGTTTACAACATAAACACTTCAACTGTTTACAGTGTAAACACTTCAACTGTTTACAACGTCAACACTTCATCAGTTTACAACATAAATACTTCAACTGTTTACAGTGTAGACACTTCAACTGTTTACAACGTAAACACTTCATCTTGTTACAGCGTAAACACTTCATCTGTTTACAATGTAAACACTTCAACTGTTTACAGTGTAAACATTTCATCTGTTTACAACATAAAGACTTTATCTGTTTACAGCGTAAACACTTCATCTGTTTACAATGTAAACACTTCAACTGTTTACAACGTCAACACTTCATCAGTTTACAACATAAACACTTCAACTGTTTACAGTGTAAACACTTAAACTGTTTACAACGTAAACACTTCATCAATTTACAATATAAACACTTCAACTGTTTACAGCGTCAACACTTCAACTGTTTACAACATAAACACTTCAACTGTTTACAGTGTAAACACTTCATCTGTTTACAACATAAAGACTTCATCAGTTTACAACGTAAACACTTCAACTTAAGACTTTCCTCTTTGATAAAGCTTATAGTTAGGGCTGGCCCAGGCTTGCCCTGTACCAGCCCTTAGTTAGGCTGACTTAGGCCTAGTCTGCCGGAGGACCCCCCTATAATACACCGGGCACCTTCTCTCTCTCTCTCTCTCTCTCTCTCTCTCTCTCTCATATTCTATTATTGCATCTTGCTAACTCGGCCATTCTGGATGTCACTAACTCGGCTTCTTCTCCGGAGCCTTTGTGCTCCACTGTCTCTCAGATTAACTCATATCACAGCGGTGCCTGGACAGCGTGACGTGTGTGGCTATGCTGATGCCGTGGTCCTGCCAGATGCCTCCTGCTGCTGCTGCCATCATTAGTCATACTTCTACTGTTATTATACACATATGACTATTGTCACACATGTATACTGTCAGATATTAATACATACTTTCAACATATTGTACCACAGTAGCCAGAACTATAACTTGTTGTTGTAAGCTACTGTCATTACCTGCATCTCTCTCTCTCTCTCTCTCTCTCTCTCTCTCTCTCTCTCTCTCTCTCTCTCTCTCTCATTGTGTCATATGGATTACTGTTAATTTATTATGCTGATCTGTTCTGTACGACATCTATTGCACGTCTGTCCGTCCTGGAAGAGGGATCCCTCCTCAGTTGCTCTTCCTGAGGTTTCTACCGTTTTTTTCCCCGTTAAAGGGTTTTTTGGGGAGTTTTTCCTGATCAGCTGTGAGGGTCTTAAGGACAGAGGGATGTCGTATGCTGTAAAGCCCTGTGAGGCAAATTGTGATTTGTGATATTGGGCTTTATAAATAAAATTGAAAAACTGAAATTGAATTGTTTACAACATAAAGACTTTATCTGTTTACAGCGTAAACACTTCATCTGTTTGCAGCGTAAACACTTCAACTGTTAACAGCGTAAACACTTCATCAGTTTACAACATAAACAATTCAACTGTTTACAGTGTAAACACTTCATCAGTTTACAACATAAACACTTCAACTGTTTACAGTGTAAACACTTCATCTGTTTACAACATAAAGATTTCATCTGTTTACAGCGTAAACACTTCAACTGTTTGCAGTGTAAACACTTCAGCTGTTTACAGTGACAACACTTCAATTGTTTACAGTGTAAACACTTCAACTGTTCACAACATAAACACTTCAACTGTTTACAGTGTAAACACTTCATCTGTTTACAGTGTAAACACTTCATCAGTTTACAACATAAACAATTCAACTGTTTACAGTGTAAACACTACAACTGTTTACAGCGTCAACACTTCAACTGTTTACAACATAAACATTTCAACTGTTTACAGTGTAAACACTTCATCTGTTTACAGTGTAAACACTTCATCTGTTTACAGTGTAAACACTTCATCAGTTTACAACATAAACACTTCAACTGTTTACAGTGTAAACACTTCAACTGTTTACAGCGTCAACACTTCAACTGTTTACAACGTAAACACTTCATCTGTTTACAACGTAAACACTTCCACTGTTTACAGCGTCAACACTTCAACTGTTTACAGCGTAAACACTTCAACTGTTTACAACATAAACACTTCAACTGTTTACAGTGTCAACACTTCAACTGTTTACAACGTAAACACTTCCACTGTTTACAGCGTCAACACTTCAACTGTTTACAGTGTAAACACTTCATCTGTTTACAACGTAAATACTTCAACTGTTTACAGCATCAACACTTCAACTGTTTACAGCGTAAACACTTCAACTGTTTACAGTGTAAACATTTCATTTGTTTACAACGTAAACACTTCAACTGTTTACAACATAAACACTTCATCTGTTTGCAGCGTAAACACTTCAACTGTTCACAACGTAAACACTTCATCTGTTCACAACGTAAACACTTCATCTGTTTACAACGTAAACACTTCCACTGTTTACAGCGTAAACACTTCAACTGTTTACAGTGTAAACACTTCAACTGTTTACAACGTAAACACTTCATCTGTTTACAACGTAAACACTTCCACTGTTTACAGTGTAAACACTTCAACTGTTTACAACGTAAACATCGAGGTAAAAACACAGTACTGTTGCAGTTGCTGCTGATGTCTGAGATGCAACATGATTAAATTACACAGGAAGTAGATGAGAGTGTGTGTGTGTGTGTGTGGGGGGGGATCAATAAGTGCATTAGTGTCAGAGCTCTGATCAGCTCAGAGGGTCAGGGTGTGTCTGCAGGTCTTAGTATCTGCTGCAGTCAGACGTGTGTGTATTACGTGTGTGTGTGTGTGTGTGTGTGTGTGGTGTGTTCACTGACAGTATGTACATTACACTCACTGCGAGGAGCTGCTGCCGGTCCTGCTGAGCCTCACCAACCCTGAGGGACACACACACACACACACACACACACACACAGATATTAGAGTTAATGTGTTCATCACCAGGGGTCACTGTAGGTCACTGCAGCAGCAGTGGGCGTCGGCCTAACCTATGAGGTCAGGTTAGAACAGGAAGTATCAGGTTTGAAGAGGAAACATGAAGTAAGTGTAGCCAAAGACGGTGGATAAACCAAGACGGTCCACTGCAAGCCAGTTTCCTGTGTCAGTGTCACGTGGGGTTGGCGACCACCACGCCCCTTTAGGAGACTAACAGCAGGTCCTGAGTCCATTGACTTCAGTGGGAGAAATGAACGTGATTACAGATTATGGCCGATTCTTTCTCCCCATAGTCACGGAAGCAAATATTGGACCCATTTATCACAAGCCACATATCTTCAGAACATCCCGACACCAAAATGGCAAATTTCAGACGGACAAATCAGGAGAAAATTTATTTCATTCAAGACCTGTCTCTATCTCAACAACACACTCTCACGAGATCTGGCAACAGATATCTCCTCTCTGGTGCTGAAATCAGTGCAGTTTCACCAAAGATACAGTCAGGTCTGGTTGGTTATAATCAGTGGTTTTCACAGTCAGGTCTGGTTGGTTATAATCAGTGGTTTTCACAGTCAGGTCTGGTTGGCAGTTGTTCCAGAGGATCAGCTGGACTCTGCTGAGCTCCACACTTTCCTGGTTTTGTTTTAGTGAAGCTGAACTCAAAGGATCCTGAACAAAGCTGCTGTCCGTCTCCATGGTGACTGGACTCTACAACAGAGAATCTGAGCTGCAGAGAAAAACACCAGCCACAGGCTCTGATATATGTACTGGGTCCACTGGAAACCAGTTCAGACTACAGAGCATCAGCACAGGACAGACAGGAAGTTCACTTCAAAATAAAATTACAAACCAGCTTCTGTGTTCCTCTTATTGTGTCCACACCCTGACACAGACCACCTCACTCCACTACAGACCAGTACAGACAGGTACAGACCAGTACAGACAGGTACAGACCAGTACAGACCAGTACAGACAGGTACAGACCAGTACAGACAGGTACAGACAGGTACAGACCAGTACAGACCAGTACAGACAGGTACACAGAGACAGTCAGACATATTTTTCTGATTTGATTGATCTGAATTGTTGTAATAATCAATCTGATGAGTCATAACAATCAGCTGATCGATCAGATAAATATTGATCTGCTCTCAGAATCAGAGGAAATAATTTCATATTAGATTGATTTCATTGATTAACTGAAATGATTGTAGCTTTTATTTAATTCTCAGAACTTCCTCCTTAGTTTTCCACAATAAAATCCTTCATTCAGATCATGTTGTGTCTTTTACTGTGAAAACATTAGGATGAGCAGAACCAACCCAGTGAACTCGTCTGTGTCCTTCTCATGTCAGGGATCCGCCCCCTGAGTGTGTCCCTGAATCACATCCTGTTAAACTCTCCATCCAACATCTCTGATCAACTTTTTTATCTGTTGCCTGGCAACCAACGAAGCTCAACAACTTTGTTGCCGTTGTTTTTCTCACTGAAACACAAAAACAACATCGTCACCTTAAAGGAAAATAAGAGTTCTAAAGGGTTCATCCTGAAGGGCTGACGTTTGACCCAGAACCCTCTGTTAAAGGAAGGGTTCTTTATGAGAGTAAGGGTTCCATTAAGAACCCTGTTCAAGCATAAAGTTCCTTTAGCCCTGGGCTAACCTGTTAAAGTAAAAGCATCACTGGTGGGAGCCACCCTGGATGGGTTCTCGATGTAACCTTTTGCATATGAAAGGGTTCTTTTACTTTTTACACTACAAGTCACATTCACCCATTCACACACACACATTCACACATGGTGCCACCTGCAACTCAGTTTTTAACACAGTCACACACAGATGGACACTGAAGCAGACTTCATAACAACAAGTAAAAAGTGAACTTTGATTTCACAGTTCAGTTCAGGAGAATTTTGCCTGAATATTTACTGGAGAATAAAACAGGACTTTTGATTTTCTGTAACTTCTGTAAGTTCTCAGTTATTTTGGGCTGTTCTGACGCAGCATCACAAACACACAGAATGATAAATAATGAACGGTCCCTTAAACTCCTGGCTCATCATAATGACCCCTCCCTCTGTTAACACGTCACACTTTATATGTTTATATATAATATTAATGTTAATGACTTTGTTTGAATTGCAACCTGCAGAAATAGACTTTATCTTCACTACTGCTGGTTTTAACATGACTGGGCGAGGCGAAGCTTTTATTTTGAAGACTGTGACCGGAAGTTGTCCAAACGTCTCGAGCTTGACAGCACTGATCATAAATCAGATCCTCGATGTCACAAACTGATCAATATGTAATCAGAAGGCTCGTGCTGCTCATTGATGAGCTGTCCCGTCTGATTCCGCACAGAAAAGTAGACCACAGAATGTTTTTGTCACTCCGCCGGATTTAATGTCATTTAACCCTTTCCTGTCCTCGTGCGGTGACCACACACACGTGCATGTTTCCGGTGTCTCTGACGGACTTTGGTGCAGTTTTTCCTCTGCAGCTGATTCCTGGTAACACCGGTCCTGACTCAGCGGTCTGACGGACTGATGCCGCACAATGACGACACCACACACCCCGCACGCGCACAGTCAGGTCACACTTCACGTCATGAACATACAGAACATTTAACACAAGAAGAAGAAGAAGGAGGAAAGAAGGAACGATGGAAACATGATAAAAGAAGAAGAAAAAATAAAGGGTACTTACTCCATGTCTGAGAACAGATCAGTCCGCTGCTGCTGAGCCCCGAGTCATCCGGTGGTCTGCATCCGACAGAGAACAGAGACCCGCCCACACCGAGAGGAGGACGGGGGGGGGGGGGGGGGGGGGGGGGTGTCAGAGTACTCCACAGAACCAGTACTGCAGCACCGACAGGTCAGAGTACTCCACAGAACCAGTACTGCAGCACCTACAGGTCAGAGTACTCCACAGAACCTGTACTGCTGCACCTACAGGTCAGAGTACTCCACAGAACCAGTACTGCTGCACCTACAGGTCAGAGTACTCCACAGAACCAGTACTGCTGCACCTACAGGTCAGAGTACTCCACAGAACCAATTCTAAAGCACCTACAGGTCAGAGTACTCCACAGAACCAATACTTAAGCACCTACAGGTCAGAGTACTCCACAGAACCAATTCTAAAGCACCTACAGGTCAGAGTACTCCACTGTACCAATACTGCAGCACCAACAGGTCAGAGTACTCCACAGAACCAATTCTAAAGCACCTACAGGTCAGAGTACTCCACTGTACCAATACTGCAGCACCTACAGGTCAGAGTACTCCACACTACCAATACTGCTGCACCTACAGGTCAGAGTACTCCACAGAACCAATACTGCAGCACCTACAGGTCAGAGTACTCCACAGAACCAATTCTAAAGCACCTACAGGTCAGAGTACTCCACTGTACCAATACTGCAGCACCTACAGGTCAGAGTACTCCACACTACCAATACTGCTGCACCTACAGGTCAGAGTACTCCACAGAACCAATTCTAAAGCACCTACAGGTCAAAGTACTCCACTGTACCAATACTGCTGCACCTACAGGTCAGAGTACTCCACAGAACCAATACTGCAGCACCTACAGGTCAGAGTACTCCACAGAACCAATACTGCAGCACCTACAGGTCAGAGTACTCCACAGAACCAATTCTAAAGCACCTACAGGTCAGAGTACTCCACTGTACCAATACTGCTGCACCGACAGGTCAGAGTACTCCACTGTACCAATACTGCTGCACCGACAGGTCAGAGTACTCCACAGAACCAATACTGCTGCACCTACAGGTCAGAGTACTCCAGAGAACCAATACTGCAGCACCTATACGTCAGAGTACTCCACAGTACCAATACTGCTGCACCTACAGGTCAGAGTACTCCACAGAACCAATACTGCAGCACCTACAGGTCAGAGTACTCCAGAGAACCAATACTGCAGCACCGACAGGTCAGAGTACTCCACAGAACCAATACTGCAGCACCTACAGGTCAGAGTACTCCACAGTACCAATACTGCTGCACCTACAGGTCAGAGTACTCCACAGAACCAATTCTAAAGCACCTACAGGTCAAAGTACTCCACTGTACCAATACTGCTGCACCTACAGGTCAGAGTACTCCACAGAACCAGTACTGCAGCACCTACAGGTCAGAGTACTCCACAGTACCAGTATTGCAGCACCGACAGGTCAGAGTACTCCACAGAACCAGTACTGCAGCACCTACAGGTCAGAGTACTCCACAGTACCAGTACTGCAGCACCTACAGGTCAGAGTACTCCACAGTACCAATTCTAAAGCACCTACAGGTCAGAGTACTCCACAGAACCAGTACTGCTGCACCTACAGGTCAGAGTACTCCACAGAACCAATTCTAAAGCACCTACAGGTCAGAGTACTCCACAGAACCAATACTGCAGCACCTACAGGTCAGAGTACTCCACAGAACCAATTCTAAAGCACCTACAAGTCAGAGTACTCCACAGAACCAATTCTAAAGCACCTACAAGTCAGAGTACTCCACTGTACCAATACTGCAGCACCGACAGGTCAGAGTACTCCACACTACCAATACTGCTGCACCTACAGGTCAGAGTACTCCACAGAACCAATACTTAAGCACCTACAGGTCAGAGTACTCCACAGAACCAATTCTAAAGCACCTACAGGTAAGAGTACTCCACTGTACCAATACTGCAGCACCTACAGGTCAGAGTACTCCACACTACCAATACTGCTGCACCTACAGGTCAGAGTACTCCACAGAACCAATACTGCAGCACCTACAGGTCAGAGTACTCCACAGAACCAATTCTAAAGCACCTACAGGTCAAAGTACTCCACTGTACCAATACTGCTGCACCTACAGGTCAGAGTACTCCACAGAACCAATACTGCAGCACCTACAGGTCAGAGTACTCCACAGAACCAATACTGCAGCACCTACAGGTCAGAGTACTCCACAGAACCAATTCTAAAGCACCTACAGGTCAGAGTACTCCACTTTACCAATACTGCTGCACCGACAGGTCAGAGTACTCCACAGAACCAATACTGCAGCACCTACAGGTCAGAGTACTCCACTGTACCAATACTGCTGCACCTACAGGTCAGAGTACTCCACAGAACCAATACTGCAGCACCTACAGGTCAGAGTACTCCACTGTACCAATACTGCAGCACCGACAGGTCAGAGTACTCCACTGTACCAATACTGCTGCACCGACAGGTCAGAGTACTCCACAGAACCAATACTGCTGCACCTACAGGTCAGAGTACTCCAGAGAACCAATACTGCAGCACCTATACGTCAGAGTACTCCACAGTACCAATACTGCTGCACCTACAGGTCAGAGTACTCCACAGAACCAATACTGCAGCACCTACAGGTCAGAGTACTCCAGAGAACCAATACTGCAGCACCGACAGGTCAGAGTACTCCACAGAACCAATACTGCAGCACCTACAGGTCAGAGTACTCCACAGTACCAATACTGCTGCACCTACAGGTCAGAGTACTCCACAGAACCAATTCTAAAGCACCTACAGGTCAAAGTACTCCACTGTACCAATACTGCTGCACCTACAGGTCAGAGTACTCCACAGAACCAGTACTGCAGCACCTCCAGGTCAGAGTACTCCACAGTACCAGTATTGCAGCACCGACAGGTCAGAGTACTCCACAGAACCAGTACTGCAGCACCTACAGGTCAGAGTACTCCACAGTACCAGTACTGCAGCACCTACAGGTCAGAGTACTCCACAGTACCAATTCTAAAGCACCTACAGGTCAGAGTACTCCACAGAACCAGTACTGCTGCACCTACAGGTCAGAGTACTCCACAGAACCAATTCTAAAGCACCTACAGGTCAGAGTACTCCACAGAACCAATACTGCAGCACCTACAGGTCAGAGTACTCCACAGAACCAATTCTAAAGCACCTACAAGTCAGAGTACTCCACTGTACCAATACTGCAGCACCGACAGGTCAGAGTACTCCACACTACCAATACTGCTGCACCTACAGGTCAGAGTACTCCACAGAACCAATACTTAAGCACCTACAGGTCAGAGTACTCCACAGAACCAATTCTAAAGCACCTACAGGTCAGAGTACTCCACTGTACCAATACTGCAGCACCGACAGGTCAGAGTACTCCACACTACCAATACTGCTGCACCTACAGGTCAGAGTACTCCACAGAACCAATACTGCAGCACCTACAGGTCAGAGTACTCCACTGTACCAATACTGCTGCACCTACAGGTCAGAGTACTCCACAGAACCAATACTGCAGCACCTACAGGTCAGAGTACTCCACATAACCAATTCTAAAGCACCCACAGGTCAGAGTACTCCACTGTACCAATACTGCAGCACCGACAGGTCAGAGTACTCCACTGTACCAATACTGCTGCACCGAAAGGTCAGAGTACTCCACAGAACCAATACTGCTGCACCTACAGGTCAGAGTACTCCAGAGAACCAATACTGCAGCACCTACAGGTCAGAGTACTCCACAGAACCAATACTGCTGCACCTACAGGTCAGAGTACTCCACAGAACCAATACTGCTGCACCTACAGGTCAGAGTACTCCAGAGAACCAATACTGCAGCACCTACAGGTCAGAGTACTCCAGAGAACCAATACTGCAGCACCGACAGGTCAGAGTACTCCACAGAACCAATACTGCAGCACCTACAGGTCAGAGTACTCCACAGTACCAATACTGCTGCACCTACAGGTCAGAGTACTCCACGGAATTGATTAGTGATCGATCAGGTTCTATCAGTGATGGTTGTGTTGCTGCTGCGAGTCCAGCAGAGGGCGACATCACACCTTCAGAATCTAAATAATTATCAGTCATCAATAATGTCAACAGGTTAAAGTCACAACAATCAGCTGTATTGATCAGGCCAATCAATATCAAACTGAACTTTGGATCATTTACAGATAAAATCAGTTTCAGAGATGATTGTTGTGATCAGTCACTGCTGACTTTCACCAAATTATCAGTTAGTTTATTGATCTTAAATTCTTACTTCCTGAATCAGAAACCGGCAGATTTTCACAATAAAACACACAGAACACGCTCTGTTAAAGGACTACTTTTATTTTGAAAGAACCATCAAAATTAGTGTTTCAGTACACAAATGACCAGTGTGTGTGTGTGTGCGTGCGCATGTGTGTGTGTGTGTGTGTGTGTGTATGTGTGTGTTGGGGGGGTGAAACCTTTTCAAAATAAAAGACATGTTGAACACATTTCTGGCTTGTTTCAGTCTGATTAAAGATCAATAATAAAGTTGTAATATTATAAAAACAAAGTCTTGATTCAGAGAAATGTAAATGCTCCATGTGTAAAAAATTCTGAGGAAAATTAATTTTCCAAAAAGTTAAAATATTCAGAGAATGAAGTTTTCATTTCAAAATATCAGAATAAATAAAATCACGAAAACCGGAAGTGGTCTGTGAATTAAACTTCAAGTTAAAAGTCTCGATATTCAAACTGTTTCTTGCTTAAAAAGATTCTCCAAAAAGTCTGACCTGATTTAAATAACATTACAACTTTTCTGTGGAAATATTTTGACCTTAAGCTTGAAATCTTATTTCATTTTGAAAGAACAGATCAATAAGCAGATATATTGGTAATAAAATCAGCTGTCTGGTCCTTTCACTCTCAGTTGAAACCTCTAATTAAACTCCATGAACTTTAACAACGATCACATTTGTGTGTTTAGCCCTTCACAGGTTCACGGATCAATAAACTTATTGATCAGGCTGGAGCTCGTACCAAAGATCAGACTCGGACCAGAAATTTAAAAAAGGAGAAAAATAAAATAAATAAATAAATTAAAGATTGAATTGTTTTGTGTTTTTTTAAAGGACGGTCGAGTTGTGTCTTCATGGTTTCAGTCGTTTCTAAATTATAAAACAAAAAACATTAAAAGCGTTAAAAAACTTTGTGATATTGATAAACTGATTTCTCCTCACAGATTTGAGTTGCTGCTTTAAATCATCTAAAATACTACAGGTCCCAAAATCCACTGCTGCAGGAGGCATCCAATCAGAGAGCTGATTCACTGTTTGGATCGATTCAGACATTTTGAATCAGCTCAGCAGCTGTGGAGCACACAGCAGCCGAGGCTCATGGGTAATGTAGTATTAAGCTGTTTCTACCTGCAGCCGCGTGTCAACCTTCACTTCAAACTGATCAGAGGTCAGTGTGGAGGCAAAGTGTGGTCCCAAAAATCACCCAAACACCTTCAGCTGTGAACGTCACAAACTCCGTTGGATCAGAACATTCAACACCGAACACACTCATCATCAAATCATTTCACAGTAACGAGATTACGGTCCCAAAACTGTGGAGATAAGGTTCACCTCATCACTTGGAACATTCAGAATAACTACGAGACAACGATTCAGAAATGTGAGATAAAGATCTCAAACATACCTGAAACACACAAGTTCAAATATTTCAGATTTAGAGATCTTTTCTTTATGAAATAAAGACTGTGGAACTATGACAGTAAGAGTTACTTACGAGAAAAACACGTCCCAACACTTCATAGCTACAGAATAAAGACCTTGTACTTCTGACATAATTCAGATTATGTATGTTTGGGACAAAGATGTCATGATAATAAAATAAAGACTTTGTAAATACAGAATAAAAATCTTGTACTTTTGACGTAATAAAGATTGTGTCATTGTGAGATAAAGATTTCAAAGTTACGATAATTATGTTGAAGTTACAGGATTAAATTAGCAGGTAAAGAGGATGAATTAATTAAATAAAAACTCGTCTCATTTTAATGACATCATCATCTCTGTCATCTTTGTCATGTGACAAACAGTGAGTGTCTGTTTGACTTTAACACTAAAGAAATGGGACACATTGAACTGAACAAAGACAACCAGCACAGCTAATGCTAACAGGAGCTAACACCAGATAAAATTAGCTAACCTGAGCTAACACCAGCTAACACAATCTAACATTAGCTAAGGTTAGCGAACATTACCTAACACCAGCTAACATTCCCTAACATTGGCTACCTTACACAAGCTAACATTAGCTAAAATGAGTTAACATTAACTAATTAACAAGCTAACATTAGCTAACTTGAGCTAACATTAACAAACATGAGTTAAAATTCCCTAACATGAGCTAAAATAACCTTTCATGTTAACACAAGCTTATCTAACATGAGTTCAAATTACCTGGCTAACATGTGCTAACATTACCTATCATTACCTAACACTAGCTAACATTAGCTAACATGAGTTCAAATTACCTGGCTAACATGAGCTATCATTACCTATCATTACCTAACACTAGCTAACATGAGCTAACATGAGTTAAAATTTCCTGGCTTACATGAGCTAACATTACCTATCATTAGCTAACATGAGCTAACATGAATTAAAATCACTGGACATGAGCTGACATTACCTCAGATCTATTGATATCTTGCTGTTATATTAGCAAGTTTACATATATATATATATATATATATATATATATACACACACACACACACACATATATGCGCCCAGTTTAAAGAAACAATGATGTCATTAAATCCTTAAAAAGCAAATTGATTAAAACAACATCGGCGTTAAAATTCAGCCTCCTGCTAATGTGCTAATGTTTGTTAGCAGGTGAGCCGACGGTCCTGATCCAGCAGAGAGGAAGTGACAGGAAGTGAGCTGAGGAGACAGGAAGTGAGCGGAGGTGACAGGAAGAGACAGGTGTTGCAAGTGCAGGGAATGTAAAGGAAACCGTTTCTTACTTGAGAGACCAGTATCTTGACTTCCTGTCTCATGAACCTTTAGACTAAGAGCTGTGCGAGGAGTAACTGAGCATGCTTACTAAAATGACTTCACTGAAGGGGGCAGGGCTTTCAGATATTTAAGGAAACCTGATCAAACACATCCTCTCATTGGTCTGGTCAGAATGTAACCATGGCAACGATTAAAGTCTCCTCTGTCTCCACCTGTGCAGACGTCAGAGGTGAGGTGGGCGGGGCTTTCAGCGGGAGTGACTCTGGTCTCAGAACTCGACCTTGCAGGCGGGAAAGGTCTCCTCCTGCATGGCCACGGTGCTGTTGCTGCCCAGCACGGTGACTGACAGGTCCCTCTGCCTGTCATGGGTCTCCTGGTACCACTCATGCATCGCCAGCGAATCAAAGGTTGGGATCAGAGTCACCTGAGGACAGGTCATAAACAGGCCAATCAGAGAACAGATCATAAGAAGGTGAAGCAAACAAACATCAGTGGGCATTAACAGACCTGAACCTCCGGCCAGCTGCTCTTCCCCTCCAGCAGGGCGTCCAGGATGCTCCTCATTGCCACCTCCTTCACAGGGTTGTCTCCACTGATGATGTAATACGAGGAACGAAGACGTCTGAACAACTCCAGGTCCACAGTGGAGGAGGCGCAGCCGGACGGCAGGTAGGCCAGGTCCACGTAGACCGCAGAACCCTCAGAACCTGCAGCTTTAGAAGCTGACAGGAAGTCAGCCGAACGAGAAACACGTCATTAACACAACAGTTTTGCTGCTGTGTTCCACCATCACGTGACGAGAACAATCAAAGGTTTGAAGCAGAGATAAAGGATCTGGTGATATAATAATAACAATAATAAACTTTATTTATATGTCGTCTTTCATACAAAGGTCTTTACAATAGGAGCAGTATAAGCCCTGCAGTTCGGATGTCTGTAAGTTCGAAAGTGTTTCTGAGTTTCTGACAGAGTGTTGTAAAATATTTATAGAGTACTCTGTATCATGTGTTTTCAGGACGGTGCCTGCCTACCTGAGGACGAAGGTTTTGCAGGTGCGACTCTGGAGCCTCCCAGTGAATTTCGGGATGACGGCTTCATGTCGATGCTGGAGGTCATCTTCAGGGAGCCTGTGGAGCTACCGACCTTTGACTTTCCGTTCTGGGCTGTGGTACTTCCAGAGGTAGCCTTCATCGTCGTACCGGTTGGTTTCTTGGTCTTGGTGGCTGAACTCTTCAGACTACGGCTGCCCTCCGTGTCGGCCATGCAGGCTCCAGGCTGGGGTGGTAACGGGGGCAGATCTTTGACCGGGGCTGGCGGCGGATCGTGTCCTCCTCTGTGGGAGTAGTGGGGACTTGGGTGATCTTGTGGATGAGTGGGTGGGAAAAGGCCACTGGAATCATCATCAGACTCCATGTCTGCTGTGATGGAGGGACAGTCCTCTGTACAGGGCGGGACGTCAGAGTCCGTGGCCGTCAGGAGGGAGTCGCTGACTGACGTGGGTGGAGTTTCCTGGCTGTAGGCTGAAGGACAGCCGCTGCTGCTTTGATCCTGTGAGTGGTTGTTGTTGTCGGAGATGTCTGGTGAGTCAGCGGCGGCGAAGCCAGGGCTAACATGCTGCTGATGGTTCTCTGGAGTCTTGGGGTGCTGGAACTCACAGGGCGACACCAAGCAGAGATCAACATCATGTGGAACATCTGAGATAAGCTCTGATATCCCGTGGACATGCTCTTCTGAGCAGCTATTATGGTTGGACCTCAGAGGTAGGGAGTCTGAGTCGCTAACGTGTCCGTTAGAGTAGACTCTGTCTGCGGCAGGTCCCCTGGGCGACACAGCAGCCGGTGGAAGTGTTTGCTCTAAAGAAACCGATAGAGATTCATCGACTTCTGTGGAGTGAGGAGAGCCGACCTCAGCCGGCAGGGAGGTGATGGTGGGGGAGGAGTCTGGCATGATGTCTTTGAAAGGACTGAGCGTCAACAGACTGGACTGTTTGTCCTGAGAGGAGGAGGAGGAGGAGGAGTTCTCCACAGCGTCCCTCGGGGAGCTCAGGTCGGACGTCCTACAACCTCCCTGGTTATAATCCTCAAAGCCCAGAATGGACCCTCGCACCCCAAGGCTTCTGTCCTCACCTAAAACCTGAATGTCCTCCTCAGAGGATGGATGGAAAGACTTGCGTCCTGCACAGTTAGAGACGTGGTCCGTCTCCACACAGCGAAACTTCTCTGGACTCTCCACTGTGCAGGTCTGGTTTCCGTTGGCCTGTTCTCCATCAGGACTCGTGACTGCAGTGATCGCAGAGTTCTGATTTCTGTTCTTGTTGTCGTCTTCCAGTCGAAGTCTTTCAAATTCAGCCGTCATGTCCTCAGGTGTGGACACCTTGGACCGATCTGCCTCCTTCTGGTTTTCCTGCTCCTTTGGACCTGGTTTACCTTTTGTCCCTTTATTCAAAGTGTCTTTCTTTGGGAGAGTCCCATCTTTCTTCAGAGACCCACTCTTGCCCAGACCTTTCTTTACGTCTGTACTCCCTGTTGAAGCTGCACTTGTTGCTTTCTTCACTTCTTTAACAGCTGGTTTTGCAGTTTTCTTCTCCTCTGCTTTGACGTCCTTCTTGCTGTCTTTTTTTGGTTCAGGTTTGATGTCTTTCTTTGGTTTTGCACTTAGAGTTTCCTTCTTTACCGCTTCTTTCTTCTTCTCTCCACTCTCTTCTTTCTTTACAACAGCAGCAGCGACCTTCTCGTCCTTCTTTTTCACTTCCTTTTTCTCTTCTTTTGACGTGTCTTTCTTTGGGACAAGTTTCTCAGCAGGTTTTGATTTAGCGTCTGCGTCCTTCAGTTTGGACTTTTCATCCCATTCCTTCTTATCTCTCGGAGCGGCGTCACCTGCTGCCTTTGGCTTTGTTTTCACCTCCTGTCTCTTGACGTCTACTCGTCCAAGCTTGTCTTTCTGTAAGGCACTAATGGGTCTGGAGTCCTTGGACTGTGACTTAAGGCTTTCCCGACTCTCTGCTCGTTTTGGTTGTTTCTCTGTTTTGGATGTTTCGAGGTCCTTTAAACACACGACCGGATGTTTGAGGAAATCCAGATGTTTGAGTTTTTCAAGTCCATCCAGAATTTTGGTCTGCGGCGTGCACCCTGGGAAAAGGACCCGGATGATCTTCTCCAGAGGACTGGAGGGATGCCAGACCAGCAAAGCACAAATGGACACAAGGCATGGCAGTGGAAGATCTGAGCCTTTTACGTTTGATCCGTTGTTTGGCCAAGTCTGCATTAAAGCTTCGAGGTGTTTGCTGCCGCTGACTGGATTCAGTGGGTACAGCTCCAGACGACCCACTCCCATCTTCTGAAACAAGATAACTGGTTCTATACTGGGTCCGTTAGAGCGGCTGAGACGTTCAGGTTTAATTGAAAGTCTCTGTAAATGCTGCAGGGTGAGAGCCACCTGGTCGCAGCTTCGCAGCTCACTGGGATCTCCTCGTAAGGACTTCAGTCTGTCGGGAACATTGAGGAAGACCACCCCAATCTCAGGTGAGATGAGGTTCTTCATCCAGTCCTCTTCAGTCTGAGCTCCAGCAGACTCCTCCTCCTGCTCTGCCACTTTCCTCAGAAGCAGACTGTTCAGTCCGGGCAGGTTGTCCACGCCAATGTGAGTCAGGAGCACCGAGTCAATTCTGTCCAGGTGTCGAACCAGTTTCCAGAAGCAGGAGCAGGGATCGGAGCCGCCATTCACCAGGACGTTAAAACCATTAACAGCAAAGAAGGCAGAGTCCCCCCTCCCCCCAGGGAAGATGTAGCAGCAGGGCCGAGAGAGTTTCAGGAATCCCACGGTGCTTGGGGGCTCCAGGAGCTCGAAGGGCGACTCGGGCTCCAACGACTCCGACAGGTACTCTGTGAACTCCTGCAGACCCTCCATCTCTGGGAGGACGATGGGAGGGTTGATCTGGATGTTGATGTAGTCCTGCAGGTTGTGTTTGTCCAACGCAGAGTGTCTCCAGAGACCAAAGTCTGGACAACTGAGGGTGAGACTGGACTTCACTGCCGGGTCTGCATTGCTCAACAACTCTCCAACCTTCAGAATAGAGAGACATCAAACACGTCGTCGTCATCATCACCATCATCATCATCATCATCATCAACATCAGGAGCCTGAATATTAACACACTTGTTCTGTCCAACCAGCAGTTCACTGGTATTAATCATAAAGATCAGATACGGTTATTGATCCCAAGCAGAGACATTC
This sequence comes from Epinephelus malabaricus, assembly GCA_037127435.1. Classification (NCBI taxonomy): domain Eukaryota; kingdom Metazoa; phylum Chordata; class Actinopteri; order Perciformes; family Serranidae; genus Epinephelus; species Epinephelus malabaricus. The sequence continues at coordinate 47,454,835 of JANUFT010000006.1, read as the reverse complement.
AGGTCCATCTACAGTTTTACAAACAGATAGTTTCAGATCACTTCAACAGAGATTTTGGATCACATACATTAACACACACACACACACACACACACACAGTATTGATCAGAGTGAGTATCAGTATCGATCAGTATCAGTGGCGTTCTGACCTCCTCGTCAGTGAAGATGTGGATGAAGTCGCTCAGAGAGAAGCAGCCTCTCTGTAACACGATGTCTCCGGACTCTTCCACACACTGACCAGCCAGAACCAGAAGTTTGTGTCGCGAAGAGTCACAGACCAGCCGCCGCACCTGAGCGCACAAACAGGAAATACATAATCGGAGGAGGAGGAGGAGTCGAGTCAGACAGGGAAGGGCTAACAGATGTTTATGTTTATGTTTATTTCGGTCATTCAACAAAAAGTACAACGCAGCACAACGTAGTGTCTCTTATAATTTTAACCAAAAAAGGTGTCGGCTGAAGCTATAAGCTTATGACGCCTACTCTTCTCTCCTTGTTATAACTAGCAGAAAAAATATATTTTGTGAAGATTCATAATTTACACTATTTCTTATTCAAGTTGAAATGCAAAGGCAACAATACCAACTGATTACACATCACCAGTTAACAATTTTCCGCAGCAACAAACTAAACTTAAAATACCTAATTCCCAAAAATCAAACATTTTGCTTGTATGTGTCTGAGGAGACTTTAAATCTTTGAAATGTCTCACATCATTTCAATTCATCCTCAAGATTGTTCCATTAATTCACCCCCTTTATAGAGATGGACATACATTTAATATTAGTCCTAGCTTTTATTTTTTAAAGTTCATACTTACAATCTTTTTTTTCAAACATATTTACAATTTTACTCTGCAACAAGTTGTTATGAACTTTATACATTATCTGTGCAATCTTGTAATCTACTAAATCCTGGAATTTAAGTGCTCTTAATTTTACAAATAAACCATTAGTGTGCTCTCTGTACTGTGATCTTGTGATGATTCGTATGGCTCGTTTCTAGGGCTGTAGTCTCCTGGTCGACTAGTCGATTATTTGGTCGCTATGCTCTCGTCCGACCAAATTCTCATTGGTCGAATAATCGCTGTGTTACTTTCATAAGGAGAAAAGTGCTACATCAACAGCTTTCCAGGATTAATCCATTATTTCCTGTGGCGGGGGGACAGGCTAAGTTACCTGTGAAAATGGGGGTGTTTTCAAAACACCTCTGTTGTTGACAGAAAGTTGGACTCGCCCACCCTCACGCTCTGCGTCGCGGTGACGCAGACCTCTTGTCTGTTTAATATAAGACAGTTGTTTTGTCGGTGAATGTTGTGAGTTGTAATGGAGCCAAATTATGTGCCGTTACCTTTGTTACATGTTGCTGTTGTCCCTGGTTTTATATGAGAAGAGGAAAAGCTAGGCTAATTTATACAATGTAAAATGCCATAGGCTTGTGCTAATAACGTTAGCATGTTGTATTTGTGGGGGAAATGTGTCCAGATAAAGACAAGTGTTTGTCATTGCTGCGATTTATAGTGAAGCCAGTTTGCGTACTTGTGTTTGAAATTGTCTCTATTAAGCCATGTTTAATGTGTGTTTACTGTGTGTTTAATGTGTATTTAATGTGTGTTTACTGTGTGTTTAATGTGTATTTAATGTGTGTTTAATGTGTGTTTTGAATCAATTATATAAATAAAGTTTGATTTGAACTAAACTTTACAGCTCTTAACACAATCCTCCACCACCGACCAGTATTTTGGAGGTGTAACTGCAGAGTGACACAGGCACACCAACGCAGAAGTAAAAATAACGTGCAGATTTTTTTTCCCCACGACTAATCGATTAGTTGAAGATTATGTGCGACATCAGTCGACCAAGATTTTCTTTGTTTGTCTACAGCCCTACTGTTTTCTGTAAAATAAAGACTGATAGAGTGTCTTGTATGCATTTCCCCAAATCTCCAGGCAGTAGGTGATGTTTGGAACAATTAATGAGCAGTACATGATATACAGAGCCTACCTAATCTTGCAGTTTTCAAAGATCATAAACTTTGTTTTGCTTGTATTTAACTTATTTACATCAAACCATTTCTCGACTAGTTTCATTTCCTGTTCAACAGTTTTAACAATGTCTTTTAAGTTACTCCCAGAATAGAAATATTGGTGTCATCTGCAAATAGAATACTGTTTAAACAGCTGGACACTTTAAATACAAAATAGATCATTAACACTGTTAGTGTCTCCACTCACCTCTGAGCAGACAAAGTCATGAGCTGGATTCACAACAACCTGAGTGTCCAGAACGTCTCCGCGGTGCTGCAGCGTCCTCTGACCTGCAGGACAAACACATCAGCTGTTCACTACACTGACAGGAAGTCAACATGCTAACAGCTAGCCCTCATATCAGTTCTACTGAGCACTGAAGAGAACAACAGCAGGAAATTGTCACTAACAGTTTCACAGCTGGCTCGTCCCAACAACTCAGACATTAAAATACTGTTAAAAGACAAACTGTGAGACTTTAACTCTTTCATTACGGATGAGGAGTTGAAGGTGAGAACATGACTCTGTATGAAGCAGCAGAACAGGACGTCCAAGGCCTCAGGCAGGACATGAACATGTGAGTGAATGCTGGACAGAGGAGCTCAGTGTCAGACTGCAGGACGAGTGGACGAGACGTAAGACATGCTGCCATTGGTCATCCAGTAAAACACCTCCCACTTCCTGCTCCCATCGATCTCCCTGTTCGACAGCTCCAAGCTTCAGATTCAATTTTTATTTAATGGTTTTATTAAATTTGTGTCTGTTGATTCTGTTGAAAGTCGTCAGAGACACATTACGATCAAACATCTGTGTTAACTGCAGAGCGTCATTACGGTTATTAAACACACATCAAAGAATCGACTCCAAAAATCACATCATGTTTTTAGCTCATGACATATTCTGCTGCAGGTCAGAAACAGTGGGACATTACATCTCATCCTTTCATCCTTTCATCAGTCATGTTGTTAAACTGAAGAGTTTCTTAGGGTGATGACATAATAAAACATGATGGCAGACATTAAAAGCTTCATGTGAACCTGTTTGTAGAAGCCGCTGGGTATTAACTGTTTTATCAGGGCTCAGCAGCCAATGAGGAGTCTGTGAGGGTCTGTGAGGGTCTGTGGGGGTCTGTGAGGGTCTGTGAGGGTCTGTGGGGGCCTGTGGAGGTCTGTGAGGGTCTGTGAGGGTTCTGTGAGGGTCTGTGGGGGTCTGTGGGGGTCTGTGGAGGTCTGTGAGGGTCTGTGAGGGTTCTGTGAGGGTCTGTGGGGGTCTGTGGAGGGTCTGTGGAGGTCTGTGAGGGTCTGTGGGGGTCTGTGAGGGTCTGTGAGGGTCTGTGGGGGTCTGTGGAGGGTCTGTGGAGGTCTGTGAGGGTCTGTGAGGGTCTGTGGGGGTCTGTGGGGGTCTGTGAGGGTCTGTGGAGGTCTGTGGGGGTCTGTGAGGGTCTGTGGGGGTGACGAGGGAATTAAGATTCTGTTTAAAATGAAAAAACCTGAGAGGATCAAACTTATTTAACACTCTGCAGAAGACAGAAAAGATCCTTAAAGTATTTCACTGTACCAATAAACGCTCCCACTGGTGGGTCATGTGACAACCGGCTGGTAACGAATGATGTCATATTACAGGGAAACAGGAAGATAAAACGTGTCTGAGAAGAGAACCATACGACTCAGAGACAGAGTCTGGGTTTATATTTGATCAGAGCTGATCTCATTTCACACAGAGATGGCACCACAGAGCTGCAATGACGTCCCATCTTTACATCTCCTTTGTGTTTTCACACAGAACCAAACAGCGGCGGCATCATGTGGCTCCAGTGTGTGATTTCAGACAGGATTATGACATCACAGAATCATAAGAGGAGTGATGGGTGTGACATGTAAGGGGCTGTACACACTGCAGTTTTTGTGCCCTCAAATCAATTATTTTCAGTGTTGACACGCAGCAGCTGCGCTCAGACACCGGAACGATGCACACGTTCCAAACTGCCTATTTTCCAGGGCGTGATGGCTGCACCCTGACTGTCATGTGACGAGGACCAACCAATCACAGCAGACAGGTAACTTTACTTCTTCAGTAAATCAGTCTGTGATAAATATGAAGGAGAAGATGGTCATTGTTTACATCTGTCCCACAGACAGACAGGAAGTAGATCAGCTCTGCACTCAGGGTTTCTGGTTTGTAGGCTATGACATGGTGCTGGTTGTCGCTTAGCAACCTCAGATGCAACCTGCTGCCGCACTCTTGAAAGCTCTTACAGAACAGGCACAACAGTCGCAGCCAGCGCCTGACCTCATGTTTTCCAGGCGGTTAAAGACACAGCATGTGTACGGGCCCAAACACAGCAGGTCACAGGTGCGTGTTTATTTACAGGTGCAGCTGAGACACAACGACAGGTAACGGGTCGGCTCTGGTACTGAGCTTTATGGGTGTGGGCAGGTTCAGGGTTTTAAAATGGACCCGTGCAGGACTCTGATGAGGAGGATTTGAACTGAGGGAGGAGCAGGGAGGTCTGGAGGGAAGTTTACCACAGTAGCATCACTGTGATGACACAGAGCTGGACACAATTTTTTTTTATCATACGTCTGCAGTAAAAATAAAGTTATTTAAAAGCTCCATGAAGCCCAAACTGCTCAGAGCCTGAATCTGACTGAATAAAGTCAGCTGCAGGTCCAGGACGTGAGGAGGGTCCAGGAGGTGATGGAGGGTCCAGGAGGTGATGGAGGGTCCAGGACGTGAGGAGGGTCCAGGAGGTGATGGAGGGTCCAGGACGTGAGGAGGGTCCAGGAGGGGATGGAGGGTCCAGGACGTGAGGAGGGTCCAGGAGGTGATGGAGGGTCCAGGAGGTGATGGAGGATCCAGGACGTGAGGAGGGTCCAGGAGGTGATGGAGGGTCCAGGAGGTGATGGAGGGTCCAGGACGTGAGGAGGGTCCAGGAGGTGAGGGAGGGTCCAGGACGTGATGGAGGGTCCAGGACGTGAGGAGGGTCCAGGAGGTGATGGAGGGTCCAGGAGGTGATGGAGGGTCCAGGACGTGAGGAGGGTCCAGGAGGTGAGGAGGTGAGGAGGGTCCAGGAGGTGATGGAGGGTCCAGGACGTGAGGAGGGTCCAGGAGGTGATGAGGGTCCAGGAGGTGATGGAGGGTCCAGGACGTGAGGAGGGTCCAGGAGGTGATGGAGGGTCCAGGACGTGAGGAGGGTCCAGGAGGTGATGGAGGGTCCAGGACGTGAGGAGGGTCCAGGACGTGAGGAGGGTCCAGGAGGTGAGGGAGGGTCCAGGAGGTGAGGGAGGGTCCAGGAGGTGATGGAGGATCCAGGACGTGAGGAGGGTCCAGGAGGTGAGGAGGGTCCAGGAGGTGATGGAGGGTCCAGGAGGTGAGGGAGGGTCCAGGAGGTGATGGAGGGTCCAGGACGTGAGGAGGGTCCAGGAGGTGAGGGAGGGTCCAGGAGGTGATGGAGGGTCCAGGACGTGAGGAGGGTCCAGGAAGTGATGGAGGGTCCAGGAGGTGATGGAGGGTCCAGGACGTGGGGAGGGTCCAGGAGGTGATGGATGGTCCAGGAGGTGATGGAGGGTCCAGGGAGCGTTTAGAGGACGACGGCTGAGGGCCGTCACTTCTGCTGTGGTACCAAACCTTACAGAGGAAACATCTGGTGATGTCAGACCACTGACATCATCTGACAGCTGTTAACACACAACACAACTCATCAGATGATGCAGCGTCTACAGATGGACAGGGGCATGATGGGAAACCTTAGATAGGACAACCATATTAACCAGGTTGACTCCACCCACCAGAGACCAGCCCACCAATCAGAGTCAAGTTTACGTTCAGCTAAGGTGTGTGCGCGTGCGTGCAGGTTTAGTTTACATCCTGTCTAACACAGAGACCTGTAGCATTCAAAGGTCTGACCTTTGACCTCCTCTGGCTTCCTTCCTGTCAGCTGGCCGTGTGGTCACCATGAAGACAGCCACAGTGTGTGTGCGTGTGTGTCTGCAGGCTGTTCAGCTGACTGTGTTTGTGTGTTTGAAACAGAGAACCAGCTGTCTGACACTCTCTCTCTCTCTCTCTCTCTCTCTCTCTCTCTCTCTCTCTCTCTCTCTCTCTCTCACACACACACACACACACACACACAGGTTTTAAAATAACTCTCTCTCAGGTGGTGTGATGTTAACCTTTGACCTTCAGAGCTCAGTAAAGTTTCTGACCAACCCCAAAACCATATTTTACTTTGAAGAGAATACTAATCTGACGTTCCTCCATCAATATGTTTTGATCAGAAACGTGATCAGTGAGGTGGAAACAAACAGGAAGTGATCAACTTCCTGTTTGTTTCCACCTGAAACAGAACGTTTCATTTAAACTGACCTCTAGGAGGCGCCACAAATGCAAAAGAATGGGCGCGGCACAACACAAATCAGACTATACATCACAAATTATTTGTTCAGTCATCACAAACCTTGACTCTGTTTACAGTTGCACCTCTAACAAACAAACAAACAAACAAACAAACAGGTGTGCTTCCTGTTGTTTCACCTGGGACATCCTCTGACAGGAAGGCCGAGTGTCTCGACACGAAGAGTTTCAGCTGCTGATCCAGAACAGACACATCCAGATCTACAGGCCAGCAGCGCACACCTGAAACACACACATATAACACACACCTGAAACGCACACATATAACACACACCTGAAACACACACACCTGAAACACACACATGTAACACACAAATATAACACACACACATATAACACACACACCTGAAACACACACATATAACACACACACCTGAAACACACACATATAACACACACCTGATTCACACACCTGATTCACACACATATAACACACACCTGAAACACACACAAATATAACACACACACATATAACACACGCCTGAAACACACACACCTGAAATACACACATATAACACACACACATATAACACACACCTGATTCACACACATATAACACACACCTGAAACACACACATAACACACACCTGAAACACACAAATATAACACACACACACCTGATACATACACATATAACACACACCTGATACACACACACACATATAACACACACCTGAAACACACACATATAACACACACCTGATACACACACCTGAAACACACACACAAACATACAACACACATTCACTCATTCACAGTGATGACATCACACAGACAGTGATGTAATAATAAAGTGTAACCAACGTAAACGTAAATAAAACTTTGACATCTAAAAGACTTGTGATGTGAGGAAGTCGACGTGCTGCAGCCAGGCTTCACTTCCTGTGTGTTCACGTTATTATGGGATGGCCAGGAGAAACTGTGGTGAATCCAGGCTGAAATAACTGAGCTGCATTATTCATCATCTTCATCACAACCAGCATCAGACTGGACGTCTTACTGGTTCACACAGTTTGAACTGGTGTTAAATCTGCACAGAGAGAAGAGTGTGACGTGTTTTCAGACAGAGTGAGACGTCTGTCCACGGTTCATCCTATCTCTGTCACATGAACTGTTTCCTCCTCAGCAAACAGGAAGCTGAAGATATTCAGTGACACCACTTCCTCTTTGAGGACCGACACGCAGAAAATTAAACCAGCAGCTCAAAACACAGACTGAGAACCAAAAACACTGAACCAGAACAGACAGACAGACAGACAGGCAGACAGACAGGCTGGCAGACAGGCAGACAGACAGACAGACAGGCTGGCAGGCAGACAGACAGGCAGACAGACAGGCGACCATTAACTGACTGAAACACAATCATCTATAAACTGAACCAAAAATAAGCTGAACTGCACACAGTGTGAACACATGATGAACAGTAAGGCGTGTGTGAACACATGATGAACAGTAGATCGATTGTGTTCTTCGGAGGCTGTCTGTGTTTCAATGAGCTGATCACGTGTCAACACATTAAATCTTCGGGTGCTTCATCAATAGGTTCGTTGGAGATGAGCCAGGCCTGCGCAGATCCGATCACTGGCGATCGGCGCACAATGCATGCCGGCTAATTTTGTGTCCGACTTCGTCCCGACTTGCTCTGACATATTACAAAAGTGGACGGCGATAAAACCGTGAGAGCGAGGCAGCCTTAGTTTTTAGAGCCAGGCGCTGCAGCTGCTCTCCACCAACTGCACCGCCTGGCTCTCACCTGATCTAACAGCTGATTGGTTCAGATGTCGACTCAACAAGATGACGTTTTAGATAAACTAATCATTTTGTTAGAGATTAAGATTGTATTTGTCTGATTTAAAGGTTTATTTTAATAAACAACAACTGGAGACTGAAAACAAACTGATATATGGGTCTGATCACTTTTTTAATGAATTGACATCATTCCAGACAGGATGTTAGTGTGTCTGTGACTTCCTGTACGGACTGAAGGATGCTGGAAACTGTCCGACTTCACCGCAGCTTTTTGTCATCGCCCCCCGCTGCGGCCGCCTGCTCTCGTCTACTTTCCAGGCGAGGCGCAGTTCACCTCAAACGAGCCTAGTGAGTTCTGACTGTTCACCTACTTTTACCGGAACAACATGAAAAACTGTCAAACTACACAACATCACCGACTTCCGGTGTGGCGGGATTTTCAAAATAAATGTCTCATGAGAATGGAGAAATGCTGCCAACATTAAAAAGTGATGAAGATTTAAAAACCAGTAAAATACAAAATTCGAAGAAACTTCGGTGGACACGTGAGTCTGAGAAGTTTCTGTAAATTAACCCTCAAACCGCCGAAAGAAACCAGACAACGTCACCAGATGTTACAGGCGTCACAGACATATTAACTCATTATATATAATTAATATATAAAAAGGTAAAAACCTCCATAGTGTGTCTGATAAAGACCTGAACCCTGGGCCGGACAGGGTGGACAGATGTCCCCCTGGACAGGATGTCTCTCAGGTCCCGCAGTGAAATCAGCTCTAAATTTAACCACTAAAAACAGAAGCAGCTGCTTCAGTAACGTGTCCGTTGAACCGTGTGGTCACGGAGGGCGTGTCCTCGGTAACACCGTGTTTATTTACGGTGGATTTATGTTTTAATTTAATGAACAGACTTTCATAAAAGAATAAAAAGAAGTGACTTTAAACTGCGGAGGAAGAAACTGGTGGACACCAGGCAGCTAACGTTAGCTAGCTTCATCATTAGCATGCTAAACTCGTCTTTTCAGTCCCGGGAAATGTTTAAAGTGTCTTTTTCACCGGTAACCGTGTTACCGACAACACAAAACCTCCGTCAGAGGGTGCTAAGCTGCTGAATTAACCCTCGGGTGAACTCTGGAGACAACCCGGACAGGGACACAGTTTTTGGGCACAACACTTTCAGACATCGACGTCAGCTCTTCTTCTTCTTGGGTTTTATTGTGAAGGCTCCGCGGACTTCCCGCCGGTGTCCGTTAACTTTACCGACTCACCTGAGTCAATCTGCCGCAGCAGCCGCTCCAGCAGCCCGGCGGACCGCAGCGCCCCCACCAGCACCAGCACCGAGTAATCCGCCGCCGCAGGCCGGGAGGAACCGGGAGAAGAACCGGGACCGCCGCCCCGCTCCGCCGCCGCTGCTGCTGCCGCCATCATGGTTTGGACAGTCCACCAATGACGTCAGTCGGACACAAACACAAGCCCCGCCCTGCTCGGATAACAGGCGGGAAAATATTTTAAATGACATTGAAGGCGACCAATCAGAGAAGAGAAGTGAGCAGTGTGACCAATCACAGGAGACTGGTGCGTTCAGGTGCTGTGGAGGAGGAATTAGTACTTTTAAAGGGTTCAACCCCGAGATTTTAGAGATATTTAATATTTAATGGATAATATCTATCTATCTATCTATCTGAATTTTGTTTTCAACTTTGTTTTGAATCTTTAAAAGTTCTTTAATAACAAAGTTAAAGTGTACACATGTATGAACATGTATGAAGATAATGTGATAAGAATAACATGGTAGTAAATATTCTGTAAAACCCCCGTTAAGTTTTTCACGATGATTTTTCAATTTATTATCATTAATTGTTATTTATTTACCTCCTGTTTTATTTCTTTCATATGACTCTGCTGCTTGGATCATTTCCAACTGTGTCTTTGTTATTTCACAGATGCACCGCCTGTATGTTGTTTTTAAAATGTTTCTTGGTTGTTGTTGAGTTTTTATTCTGATGTAAACAACAAACATATGACAAATATTCACTGAAAGAAAGGAGAAGAAAACAACGGGCACATTATAGAACATTTAAAGTTAATATATTCTTAGTTAAAGTGGTTCTGACGATCAAACAAAACTTAAATCATGTTAATTTTTAAAAGAAACGTTTTTAACAAATAAAGACTGTTTGGAAAGAACTTCCATTGTTCTCACAGAAAGTCATTTTAGCGATGTAAACATTTGTATTTTCATCTGTGGTTAGTTTGTAGTTACAGTTATAAATGTGGTGTTAAAGTATCTGATGATCGTCGTCCCAACACTTAAGTGTGATCAGTGACAAATAAACTGTTAAACTCATGACTTTAACTTCAGCTACAAATATTTAAATCTGATGAACACCAACATTTAAAATGTGTTAACCCGGAGGATCTGACGTCACGACAAAAAGTCTGGGCACTATCTCCTCAGTGTTTCCTACAGTTATGTGAGCGTCTGAACGCAGCACGCAGCGTCCCGCCTCCAACATGGCGGCCCCCCTGCCCGGCAGATGTGGCTTCTTCGTGAAGAAAAAGAAACGTTTCTGTAAAATGATCGTCGCTAGAGGGAAAGTGTTCTGTGGAGAGCACGCGACCATGGTGAGTTCAGGTAAACGTGCTGAGTTCACGAACCCAGGGAGAACACAGAGAGTGAAGAGCTGATCAGTAAATACTGATCATCATTAAAGTCTGATCAATAAAGTCTGAAGTTTAAACTTTATTAGTTCGATAGTTTACAGATTGACGCATCACTGACGTTGACGCATCACTGAAACGGGCTGAAGCTGTCAACAAGTTATCTACTGTATGTGATATTTATGCCTGAAACACCTAATGACGTGTGCTGTGATGTCATCACCCACCTGTTAAGAGCTTCCTGTTTCCTGTTTCCAGGAGGAAGGAAGCAGCAGGAGGATCGTATGTCCTCTGGACCCCAAACAGTGAGTCAGCTGATCGTTCACAGTATTGATCTGAGTCACCACAGATAAAGACATGTTGATATTTTTATGTTGTAGCTTTATATTATTGAAGCTCTGTGACTTCCTGTCTGTGACTTCCTGTCTGTTTGACCCTTCAGCACTGTGAGTGAAGACAAATTGGACAAACACCTGAAGAAGTGTAACTCCAGAGAGAAACCAAAACCAGTGAGACAAACTTCACTTCCTGTGTTTTATGCTCTGTGCTGCGTTCACTGTCCCCACCTGAGACTCTGTCTCAGAGTTATAAAATCGTCCTGTTTGACGTCCTGCAGGTTTATTATGTGGAGAACATCAATGCTGGATCAGCTGGAGACAAGATGCTGCAACAGGTAACACCTCACCTGCTGAAGAATTCACATCATGATGATGATGATGATGATGATGATGATGATGTCATCTGTGTGTCAGGTGAGTCTGTCTGAGCGCAGCAGGACAGAGTTACAGTCTCTGTTGGACAAACTGAAGACAGCTGTCACAGGTGAGTGTCTACATCTACCTGTCAGTTATCAGATGATGACGATGATGGTGATGATGACGATGATGATGATGCAGGACTGCAGTGTGATGTGGAGGACAGCATTCTGTCTCACCCTGTCCTCCAGGAGGAACTCAACAACCCAAAGAATGGAGACTCCGCCCACAAACACCTGAAGCAGCAGGTACACGTTCAGTTGGATACCATACGCATCATTTTCCCCCAGTGTCGACATGTTTCAGTGTTACACAGGCTTCAAGGCGTGTTTCCTGTTGTTTGGTGGGCGTGTCAGAGGTGTCAGCCAATCAGCAGCTGCGTGTGTATAAATTATTATTTTTATTTCTCATTTGTTTTGATGATGTAACGTGTGTTTCCTGTGATGTAAAGACCCTCTGAGTTAAACTGAATTAAACCCTGCCTTCTTAAAAGGAACAGGAACAGGAAGTTCACCACACCACTGTTTGTTTTTTTGGAGCCAGAAGTGACCATATTTGTGTGAGAGGGCGGAGCTGTGGAGGAGCTGTGGAGGAGCAAAGGGAGGAGCTGTGGAGGAGCGAAGGGCAGAGCTGTGGAGGAGCAAAGGGCAGAGCTGTGGAGGAGCGAAGGGCAGAGCTGGGGTTTCTGAGGATATACCAAGTATCGACCTCTGAGTCTGAAACCTGCAGTTGCTCTACTGTCCACTAGAGGCTGACTCCAGGAGTGAGTCCGTCCCCACAGACCTCCATGTTCACATGTAGAAACAAACATGTGTACTTCCTGTTTGGTCCTTGGATCACTCTAACGTTCATGACGGCTGTACAGGGCAGAACTTTTCAGTTGCCCTCGTTCTGATGTCATAAAATGCCGCCGCTTCATCAGTGACTTCAGCACAAGACACCAGAAGCCATCTGTCAAGTGCAACGCACACCGCCGCCGGTGCGGCGCAGCGGCCGTCAAGTGCCGCCCCCCAACGCACACTGGCAGCGGTGCGCAGCGGCACCGTCAACATGTATTTCCCACCCCAGCCCGCTAGGTGGCTGTACCTACACTAGTTGCCAACGGTTGCCAACTGCTAGTAACAGAAGAAGAAGAGGAAAAACTTTGAGGCAACAACAACTTGAATTTCACGGTTGAGTTTCTTATCAAAGTCGTCTTATTAAAAATTTGAAACAACCGGAGTTGATCCTACGAGACGAGACGTACGTAAAAGGCTTTTCTTGCAGCGCCGCCATGAGCGCCGGCCGCTCTGGAGATAGAGCAGTGGGCTGAAGCAGAGCAGCGCGGCCGGCGCCAGTGTGGGTTGGTTCATAGAATATAATGGAGGCGGGCGTTTTGACGCGCGGCGTACGGCGGCGGTGTGTGTTGCACTTCATGGTGGTATGAAACCCCGCCATGTGGTGACAGTGTGTAACTAGTTGGTTGTGTCGTCCCAGAACATAAAACACAGACACAGGAGGACAGCTGACAGGTAATATACAGATGTGACAGTTGACTGCAAAGCAGCGACATGTGACGGGTTTGAACTTTCATACAATTCAACTGTTAACATTTAATTAGCCCCGCCCCTCACTCATCCACAGCCCCGCCCTCTCACCCAAACATGGTCACTTCTGGTTCCAAAAAACAAGATGGTGACAGCAAAGATGTTGAACTGGAGGCTTCAGTCCACAAACTGATGTGTTTACAGTCAGAGGGGACAGACTCAGTCTCAGAGGGACATCAGAGGTTCAGGCTTCCTCTGTCTGTCTGTCTCTCACCTGTCAGGTGTGTCCAGTCCTCTCTCTTAGGTCACTTGGAGGCGCTGGGGCTTCTGAGAAGGGGGCGGTGCTTCGTAGAGTTTGGAGCAGGTCGAGGGAAACTGTCTCACTGGATCCATGAAGCCCTGAAGACCAGAGACCAAGTGGAGACCAGAGACCAGGTGGAGACCAGAGACCAGCAGGACACCAGTGAGGACCTGCAGCTGCTGCTGGTGGAGCGCTGCAGCACTCGCTTCAAGGCAGGAAAACCTCTTAACTCCAGCAGCAGTTACATGTGTCAACCAGCAGGGAGCGTTTAATTTGACGACATGTTAGGGCTCATTAATGTTCAGTGTTAGAGAAAAAGACAGACAGAGACAGAGACTTCTGCCCGTCCTCTGTTCATTTCATCTGTATTTGTGCAGGTTTTCTTAAAGTTCACAGATTCAGACCAAACAGACCAGAACCATCAGACGACGTAGAGTGGTTCAAGTAAGACAGGACGTAGAGTGGTTCAAGTAAGATACGACGTAGAGTAGTTCAAGTAAGATTGGACGTAGAGTAGTTCAAGTAAGATATGACGTAGAGTAGTTCAAGTAAGACAGGACGTAGAGTAGTTCAAGTAAGATTGGACGTAGAGTAGTTCAAGTAAGATACGACGTAGAGTAGTTCAAGTAAGATTGGACGTAGAGTAGTTCAAGTAAGATACGACGTAGAGTAGTTCAAATAAGACAGGACGTAGAGTAGTTCAAGTAAGACAGGACGTAGAGTAGTTCAAGTAAGACAGGACGTAGAGTAGTTCAAGTAAGATTGGACGTAGAGTAGTTCAAGTAAGATTGGACGTAGACTAGTTCAAGTAAGATACGACGTAGAGTAGTTCAAGTAAGACAGGACGTAGAGTAGTTCAAGTAAGATTGGACGTAGAGTAGTTCAAGTAAGATTGGACGT
>JANUFT010000006.1:47320508-47435508 GCA_037127435.1 Epinephelus malabaricus | reverse complement strand
GCTCCGTGGTAATTACTTTAATAATGGATTGTGATTTATGTCCAGGGAAAACCACAACAAGGGTCCAAAGTCTTTTCAGAGCCAGAGACACTTTTCTTACGGGCCGACAAACCGCTGTCTCTCTGATGTGTTCAGTGTCTCTGATGTTATAAAGAAAAGAATCAAAGGACAATGCATAAAATGTGCTGTGATGATAATGTAAATCCAGGATGTGTAATATGTGATATATGTGGGTGGAACAGATTGTTAGATAAATGATAGAGTGTGAGGTCAAACAGTATCTTTCATATAGACACTCCTCCAGGGAGACATCCAAACAGGCTCTAATCACCTTCTCCTTACACAACAGCCTCTGAATACACTGGGCCTCAACCTCCACCACTTCATTCACTAAAGGACACGCCATGTTTCTACTTCCTGCTACACGCTCAGCCTCAGGCTTACATGAAGCAAACCTGTGACTCAGCAGGTTAAGGTGCGGACACACCAAACTGACATCAAAGAACTAGCGGTGATGAAAGCCAACTGTTGCGTCATCTACGTCGCCTCACGTCACCTCACGTCGCCCTGCGTCAGTTGCATTTGAACACACTACAAAGACTAGTAGCACGTACGTTCTGCGTGAGAGGAAATATTGCAAAAAGGGAAACCAGAAGTCCGAGGAATGCATGAGATAAACAAAGTAGCGGAGTGAGAGAGTGGTACATCCTGTCAGCCGAGGGGTTTCCTATCTGTGCAGCCGAGCACCGCAGCACCTCCACGGACTATCACATCCAGACAGTCCCCGTGTTTCCTTTCACTCAGCTGCCTGATAAACCCGCTGCTTCTTCCCACTTTAACCTGAATAACAAACCAGGGCTTGGTGCTCCAGTTGGATCCAAACGGAGAGCCGGGGCTAGCTCAGAGGCTAGCAGACGCTAACTGAGTCCAGCTCGGAAGTGGAGCCTGAGGAGGAAGCACCGATTAGCCCCGGTTTCACTACAGGCAGATTCACTTGCTACAGGGGCGAGGAAATAAAAACTGAACAGCCAATCAGAGTGATCTGTCTCACCGACCGATGTTAGTGCTCCACCGGCAATTCAACATGCTCAATTGGCTGAAAAGCTGTCAACACCGAAGTGTCGACGGTGCAGGACACACTGCAAAAACTAGGGCGACAGACGCTCACCGACGGCCCGACTTTGACCGACAGCCGACCGTCAGCTTGGTGTGTCAGGGCCTTTGGCTTCACGGAGTATGTTGCCATAGTAACTGACTCAGGGTTACACTGATCCTGCTCTCTGAGACAGGGTCCTGGATCAAAGTCTCAGAGCTGCAGGACGAGCCGCCATCTGGTCAGAAATAATCAGATAATCAATCATCAAATCAATATTTTCATATCCTGTTTGAACCCCATCAGAGACAGCTGCTGTGATTTACATACCGCCGTATCAACCGCTGCCCCTACGCCATCTCGTTTTGAATGTGAAGCTCGAAACAACAACAACAACAGTATAAAGAGTCTGAATGAAGCTCTCAGCTCGTCACAGCCTGAAATTAAAACTTTATAATAATAAAGAATTAAACTTCGACACTTGTTTCAGAATCAAACAATTAAAAAATCAACCTGATGATGATGATGTCATCAGCTCCTGTCGTTAGTTCAGTTCATCAGCTGCTCAGTGAAAACACATCTACTGAGGTGAGACATACAGGCATGTTAATGTCACATGTTAGAGAGGTGAGACAGACGATCCGTGGGACGTCCTCACACAGAAACATGTCTCATGTCAGAGACCTGATGAGGACGGAGTGTGTAGATACTAACGGTTGACTCTGTGCACGTTGAGGATGGCGTGCGCTCTCTTTCTGGCCTCCTGGATGTAAAAGTTCATGAACTCTCGTCCAAACATCTCTCTGTCGTCCTCTTCGTCCTCAGCGCCAGTCTCTGTCCTCCTGCTGGGCAGCGCCACGTCCAGAGTCAGAGGGTTGTCCCTGAAGTTCACAAACCTGCTTCAAGACAAACACAAACTGTTCAGTCAGAGCGACGACCAGGGGACACCTGAGGACAGACAGACGGACTGACCTGAGGTTGGACATGTCCTCCATCAGTGGGGGGATGTCTCGGAGCCTGTTGCTGCTGAGGACCAGCGTGTCCAGACTCTTCATCCTGCTGATGTTGTCCGGGAGTCTCTCCAGCTGGTTCCTCTGCAGCCACAGCGTGTGCAGCATCTCCATCCTGAGGACACACAGGACTCACTGTTCATTGGCTGAGGACACAAGGGGGCGGGGCCCACATGACTCCTTTACCCACCTGTGGATGTCCTCAGGTAAGTGCTCCAGCTGGTTTCCTCCCATGTCGAGCCACTCGAGCGCCGGCAGCGCCACCACACAGTCCGGGACGCAGGTGAAGTCGTTCATGGACAGATCCAGGTGCTGCAGCTTCTTCAGGTTCCTCAGCTGTGGACAGGGAAGGACAGACCTCAGACCAGCAGGACACAGCCAAGACAGGACCAGAACTTAGACAGGAGGACGAGGAGGTCTGTACCTGATCTGGGAGCTGGTTCAGGTCCCGGTTCATTGCCAGCTCCAGTCTCTCCAGACTCTCACAGCAGCTCAGCTCCTCAGGGACAAATTGGACTCTGTTGTAGCTCAGCAGGAGCTCCCTGAGCCGGGTCAGCTTCCCTGAGACCAGGACCGGGACCAGGACAGGACCAGGACAAGACCAGGAGGACAGATGCACACATCAGGACATGATGACAGCAGAGGGACAGATGAGAGTGTGTGGGGGGGCAGGTACTGACCAATCTGTTTGGGGATCTCGGAGACGCCGTTCCGCGACAGGTCCAGTACTAGAAGGTTCTGGAAGCTGGAGATGAAGTGGGGGATCTTCTGGAGTCCGGTCCGGTGGATCTGCCACTCCTGGACCTGACTGAGCTGCAGCAGGCAGCCAGGCAGCGTCTGCAGCGACAGAGACAGACAGAGACCGCCATCACGGGGTCACATGATCGCCGACATCCCCAGGTAAAGTCAGCAGCACCTGCCATCTGAAAACTGTGAGCAAAAGAACAGTGAGATCACTTCCTGTCTGTAGGACGTTACCTTCCACTCCTCCTGCTCGATGCGGAGGACGAGTCGTCCGTCTTCCGTCTGCAGCTTCTGTCGGAGTCGAGCCAGGACAGCGCGGTCCTCCCAGACACCAACACTCAGTCTGCACCAGGAACACAAGACACAACACACGCACCAACACATGTGACCCCAAACCACAAACTCTTGAGCCGTTTCTCAACATGCGTTCTTGTGGACTTGTGACACGTCATCAGTCACAGCCCAAGTGCTGTTCCAATTCAAAGTTCACATCTCGCCAAGTTCAGTCCAAATGCCTGGATGTGTTCTCGCCACGCCCCTTTTACCAGGGATGCATCGGAGCAGACTTGTGTGGGCTTCAGACAGCCAGGTAACCCAGCATGCATTTTGCAGCAAATGTGAGGTCCTGCTAGATGACAGTGGTGTCAGCGCTCATAGATAATAAACACGTGTGTATGAGCGCTCAGGCTGCCCCACAGAGAGCAGCCTCTCTCTGGTCGTCCTTTTAAACTCGTCACTGATATCTCTGTAGTGGTTAAATATGACGTGTAATCCGTTTGGGGAATGTCTAATGAGCAACATTCAGTCTCACTATATAAGATATATTATTATATTATTAAATGTTCTTTGCATTCTTTTGCTTATTTATGTGTTTTTACCATTCAATAATGATTTTAAGAATTTATTGTAATTTATTTATTGTATTTAAAGATTAATTGTCTTTATTGTAGTATTTATTCAACAGCATTTTAAATATTGATTATCTGATATGAATCGTATACCTGATGTCTGAATAAACTTCTCCTCTTCACATCTGACCTGTTTGATACATTTATATAGGTGAGGACAGACTAAATGACAAACTGCTGTCAGTGTAATCCAGTACAGTTCAACAGCACCACAATCTACAACTCAACACTCCAATAAAATGTCAGACTGAATATTAAACTGCTGTTGTTTTTTCTAGCTGCACCAAGTAAACTGTCACGTCTCCATAAAAATGTAGACAGAAAGCATAATGATGAGACAAATGCAGTGAGGGACAGTAACTAAGTATATTTACTCAAGTAGCTACTGTACTTAAGTACAAATCTGATGTACTTGTACTTTGGGTATTTCCATTTTGTGCTACTTTATACTGAGAGGGAAATACTGTGCATTCTACTCAAGCTACATTTATTTGATAGCTACAGTTACTTTCAGATAGTTTGTTTTATATGTTGTTGTTTCATATTTACAAGTTGCTGTGTGTTGTTATAGATCAGACTAGTGCACCAGTGACAGCTGTTAAAATCAGTTCTACCATGACAACATTTAAATGCTGCTCACATGTAGCCGATGTTGATCAATTAATACTCAATACATATTCATGTATATGATGATCACAACACTTGAAACTGGGTCACTCTGCATCATGAGTACTTTGAACTCTTCATTTGAAGTAGTCCTACATTCTGCTGACAATACCGAGATACTTTTACTCAAGTCACATTTGCAGCACTTTGACTTGTGACTGAGTTTTTGTTTTGTGTTGTGATATTTCTACTTTTCCTGGTACTTTGTCCACAACTGGACAAACATATCAAACAATGGAGACATGCAAGCATCGCACGTCTCGTCCTCATCCTCATCCTCATCCTCCGCTGTCTTTCTGGGATCTGCCTCCTCAGCTGCAGCCTCCTCCTCATCAACTGGGCAGCCTTCTCCTCAACTGGGCAGCCTCCTCCTCAGCCTGCAGGTACAGCAGTCCTGCTGCAATAACAGCACCAAGACGCCTTCTCCGATCCATGTCCATTATTGATTTCCAACTCGCCAGTACTCACAATCACAATAACCACCAACTGACACTCCGCACTGAACGCTAACTCACAGAAGAAGAACAGCAGGTGTTAGCAGTTAGCGGCTAACTTAAAGAAGAAGAACAGCAGATGTTAGTGTTTAGCGGCTAACTGAAAGAAGAAGAACAGCAGCTGTTAGCAGTTAGCAGCTAACCGAAAAAAGAACTCGGGGGACGGCATGATGTGATGAAGCTCGTCATGAGTGGAGTTAATAAAATATTAAACAAGTTTTAGAATCTGTATTGGAGTCACAACACTTCAAATTATGACTTCCTGTAGTTTTAACCAATAGAATCATCTGTCAGCAGAAGAGGGTGGAGTCTGACCTGCTGGTGGCCCCACCCCTGTCCTTCCTTTTCCTCTGCTCCTCCGCCTCCTGCTGCTCCTCCTGCACCCTCCTGATTCTCGTCTCCCACAGAGCTTTAATGGAGCTTACTGAACTGCACGCCACCACGCCCATCATGATGACCACTTCCTGTCAGCCGTGTGATGTCACAGTTCACAGGTGAGCAGGTTGGACGACCTCTGACCTCTGAGCTGCAGTCAGGTCCTCCCTCTGAGCCTCCTGCTGGGTCAACATTCACACTTCATTTTTATGACTGTACTCAGTATGATGTTTGTCGTATTGTTTGTTACTATCGCCAGTATTTATATGATGTCATTTCCTGTCAGCGTCTCGCCTTCATCACCTGCAGATATTCACACAGTCACACTCGTGCACATCAGCGACCTTCTGAACCTTTGTACAAAAACACAGTTCAGATTCTCTGACAGCAACGAGACTTTTGTACCTGATCATCTTTTATTTGTTTTGTCCTCCAATAAAAACATTAATTATTGTATCTATGAATAATCACACGGCCTTCGATACAAAAACATGTTGACAAACATTTAAATACAAACAACAAAATAAAAGACAATACAAGAAAAACAGTGATTATTTATTTAGATAATTTATTCTCATCTTAAATGTTAAATTATTTTGTTTTAATCTTTAAATTAAACAAACAGCAGAAAAGTTGATTTGAAATTAAGTTTTTCTGAAGTTGTAGATTTTTTTGCCCTTTAAGTTTTAGTTTGAGCTGTTGAGAGTTCAGCAGCTGAACAAACACTGAGATATAAAGAATTAGTCTGAGCGTCGTTCAGTCGCAGCACTCCGTCAGATTCGTGGCCGTGTTGTGTGTCAGGTCTCACCTTGTGTGAACGCAGCAGCGGCCGTCCTCCATGCTGCGTCTCTTCAGCTGAAATCTGACCTCAGACCTGCCAATAAATTTAGCCTCCAGATCACATGACCCCTCTGACACGGTGCCCAGTCACATGACTGTGTTGGTATGACCATCTGTGGACGTGTGACTCCAACAGCAGGATGTTTCAGTGTCTGCGGCTCACAAACACACTCGTTTTGTGCACTTCAACTTTATTGAAACTTTTTTTTTCACCAGGTTCAAACAGTTCATTAAACTTGAATCGTTTCAGATCCACAAGATCCCAAAAATACAAAAACCCAGGTTTGTTTGTTTTTTACACCTTTACATCAAGTCTGTCGCTAAAACCAAAAACACAAAGCAGGAAAAGTAACATACAACCAACACCATGTGCTTTTTACCCAGCAGCCACCAGGACAGACAGGAAGTCCAGGAGAGAGGAGACCGAGGTCCAGGAGCTGATCCTGGATCAGGCTACTATCATTATTATCATCAGGAGGTTCTGTTCTGAACAGTCTTCAGGACAGACGAGGACCAGGTCTGCAGTCAGCAGGAACCAGAACCAGGACCAGGACCAGGACCAGGACCAGGTCTGCAGTCAGGACTCACTGTGGTTATTTACAGGTTGATAATTGTCTGTCAGGGTTAGTGTTTATTATGAAACAGCAGAGGACAGACAGAGGACAGACAGAGGACAGACAGAAACCGTGAGGAGGGAGACGGGTCTGAACCACAGAACACGTTTGTTGACGCTGATTCTTTTGTGTTATTGATTATTGACGAGACATCAGAAACTGAATCATGATTTCACTCATTCACACCAACTGTTCCAAATATGTGACACATGACCCTTCACCCGACTCATGTAGTGTCCTGACCCCGCCCCCCTCATTAGCATACTGGACCAGGTGCAGAAACAGGTCTGAGATCAGATCAGACCGCAGCAGATCATCAGAGATCGAAATGACAACACGCAGAACTTTCCTTTAACCAAACGTCAGACAGGAATTCATCAGCTGACTGAGCTCACGTCTCTGTCTGATTGGCTGAATAAAAGTCATGTGACAGTGAGTTAAAGAGATATCATGGATGGTTTTAGTCCTAGTGTCTCTGCTGGACTCTGACACGTCTGATAAACAGGAACCTGGTTCTACAGAGAACGTTTCATCACAGAACATGAACACAAAGACACGACAACTGACAAACTGACGTTTGAAGGGACAGTTCACACGTTCATACGTTCACACGTTCACATGTTACAGCTCTGTACATTTGGTCCGTCCAAAAAGTCACGGCTCTGGATGTAGATTTCTCCATGTTGTTACCGGCTTCTTCTTCTCTTACACATTTAATGCTATTGGACTTCCGGGTCAAAGCCCGGGGCGGAAACTGTGGAGCATGCTCAGAGCGCCTCGGCCAGTTTGGGTCTGACTGACTGTATACATGCAGGAGTCACATGATCTGGGTGTGTTAGTCCCACTGTGACACATTCACTGCAGGACCATTTCACTCACACTGACATGTTTACAGGGATTTTAAAAGAATCTGTTTCCTCTGTCGTCATGGAAACAGTCTGAGTCTTCTACCTGTCTCTCGTCACAGCCAGACTCCACTGAGAAAACCAGTGATTTAACATGAGTGAACTCAGGAGCTGCTGGTCTGCTGCTGCCGGACAGTCTGGCTGTGACGAGAGAGAAAACAGCTTCATTGTCCCGTCTATCATCAGTGTGACATTAAGATGAAGCAGTGAAAATATTCTCAATATAACGTACACTTAAACTGAGGATGATTTTTAAGGAGTCTAAAACACATTTAGTTTCTGACTCCGCCCACAGCAGGACATCCTTCATCCTCCATGTCAGACTCCAAACTGCTGACTGACGTCTGCTGTAGGAAACACACTGACTGTGGATCAGTGCCTCACACAGCACATGTGAACATGTGAACATGTGAACGTGTGAACGTGTTTACTGTCCCTTTAATGTTTCAGTCCAGTGACTACAAACTGATCTCAGAGCAGCTGATTGAAGTATGAAGAGCAGGTTTCAAACAACAACAAGCTCCATTCACCAGTTCACTGATTCACTGATTCACAGCAGCTCATTCTGGTGAAGTGATGAAGAGTAAAGTTCATCATCATCAGTTTGTAGTCTGTTTTCTGAAACACTGAAGATCATGTCAGTGTTTATTTTAACTCTGACCTCCTCTGTGTCTGTGTGTGTGTCTGTGTGTGTGTGTGTGTGTGTGTGTGTGTGTGTGTGTGTGTGTTGTTGGTTGTCACAAAAACAGCGTGATTGACCCCTCCCCCTCCTCCTGGCGCCTGGCTCAAAGGCAACAAGGAAACAACAGCGAATGAACATGAAGGCCTCCAACAGAGAGAGGGAGCGAAGGCATCAGAAGAGGAAGAGGAGATGGAGCAGTGATGAAGGTCTTCGTCCTCCTCGGGGCTGATGGGAAATATTCCTCTGTCTATTTCAGGTCCAGCACCATGCTGGCTGGGTTCTCCAGGTACTCCTTCCACAGGTTGGAGAAGCGACACATGGTGGCTCCATCGATGATGCGGTGATCCGCCGACCAGCTGACGTTCATGATGTGAGCTCGGACCACCTGACCACCAGCGTCGAACCGAGGAAGAACCTGACGGAGAAACAGACACCAGTGTCCAGGGTCGTTATGGTGAAAATATATTTTAGTTCCTGACATGAAAAAGAAAAAAGACAAACTGAAACCATTTTATGTTTTTACAAAAAAAAAACTAAACAGGAAACGTCTTCAGTTTCAGTTTCAGTCAACAGGAGGAGGCGTGAGTTCATCTGTGTAACCCCGTGCACACTGTGTGACTCTGGTCTGTCCCAGACTGAAGACAACCAGCGGTAAAGAAGCGTGTTGATATCTTTGGCGTGGCTCTAACACGGTGGTCCTACGTCACACAGTCACAGAGGGTCAAGGATGGTCGTTGTCACGGTCTGTGATCAAAGACAGCCTGAGATCAAACTCTGACAGTGTGATGCTGTCACCACCTACGTCTACTGACCAACCAATAGAAATGCAGCGTGACGTGTGTGGTTGTGCTGCTGCCGTGGTCCTGCCACATGCCTCCTGCTGCTGCTGCCATCATTAGTCATTAGTCATACTTCTACTGTTATTATACACATATGACTGTTGTCACACATGTATACTGCCAGATATTAATACTGAGGTTCTCCCAGAGCGCGTAACACCAGGGGTAAATCTCACTGTGGTGCCAAAGAGCACATGACAGATCTCTCTCCATAGCCTTCATGACAGGATATATATTTTATTTATTCACTGTTACAGAAGTTGTAGCATATTCTTTTGTAAAGCTGCAGAACTTGTTTGACTCAACAATGTTTTGTAAGTTTGAGCCATGTGTTTATTAAGGTCTGAAATAAAACAAGACGAGAACTTAAATATTCCCTGCACTTTCTGTGATGTGGTAGCTTGCTTATCAAAGGAAGTAATTAGAAATGACTCTTTACATTAAGGTAGTAGCCTAGTGACAACAGGGTGTTGGGGGAATCACTTTTTTCTCTTTTTCATCAAACCACAGTTTTTGTGAATTCCCGCATATTCCATCGCATTTTTTAAGAAAACGTGTCGCATAATCAGGGATTTTTGCCCACAACAACCACAATCATTTTTCTGGAAGGGCTGTACAGAGTAACGAGTGTAGCTGCCGTCAACTCGAGTCATTTACAAGTTATCTTCACTTTTCACTTTTTTCCACCGCGGCTGCTCCGCTGTTCACCGGTTACCATGTCGTGTTGGTGTTGGTGTGTGTGTGTGTGTGTGTGTGTGTGTGGAGAAGATCAGCACCAGCACAAAATTCAGTACCAAGTGTCATTACCCATCCTTAAACAAAACACAAATGAAGTGAAGCTTGGAGAAATGTAATAAAGTTTGCAGCAGCTGCCCGTACCAGGAAGTGTGGCACGCTGCAAGTGTGAGTCCACCGATCAGCGTTCCTTGGCAAACAGCCCCGCCCCTCAAGAATTCTGGGTAATCTGAAAAGTCCTACCCCCTTGCTAGGCACTTTTTCCAGGGAAAGTTTTTTACCCGGGTAATTTCAGTGGAAACGCACCGAGGTTTTTCAAAATCCTCCTGTGAAGCCTTGTGATGCGTCCGCAGCTCTGACCATGATCACATGAACAAGGACCAAGCATGGAAGGAAACAGAGGCGGAGCTACAGCTGCCAGCTAGCACACACACACACACACACACACACACACACACACACACACACACACTCACTATGTGCAGTGTCCTTGTTTTATGTGTATCTGATGACATCACAGCAGCACATTAACATATTAACACGTGTATCTGATGAGGCGTGCGTGTTGTGACTAACAAGTGTTGACCCTGAAGAGTCTGAACCCACCTGGATTGTTCCCAGTGCTCCGATGGCGACTTCAGGAGGAAGAATGACCGGTTTGGCGTACGTCCCTCCGATCTGGTTTAAAGCAACAACAGGACACAGGTTGGTGTTGCTCAGACGTGCGGCAGGTTCAGGTTGTTGTTGTTGTTGTTGTACTCACTGATCCGATGTTGGACAGGGTGAAGGTTCCTCCGCTGAGATCGTTGGTTCCCAGCTGACCTGCAGCTCCGAGTGTCTGCAGACGGTTCACCTCCTGAGCGATGTCAAACACGCTGAGCAGCTGGACGTTCTTCACGTTGGGAACCAGCAGACCCTGACTGGTGTCCATCGCCAGGCCGATGTTATGAGACGCCTGCGGGACACAGAGACATGTCTGTCAACAACAAAGACACGAGGACAGCCGGCAGGAGGCTCATCTGCTGCGGCGTCTTCAGGTGGAAACAGACCAACACGTTTCATCACATCAACATTTTACAGAAGAAAAAGCGGAAACTGAAACAGGAAATAAAAACCAACCATTTTAATCATGCTCTCAACTTAGTAATGACTCAGATTGTGACAGAGCTGCGCCGTAAAATTCTGATCAGCTGGTCAATGGATTGGTCGTTCTGTCTTCAACAGACTAAACTCTCACTGGTGTTATTTTTAATCAGGTCACTGAAATCTTTATTTCACTGCTGAAAACTGATGTGTGATATCTCTCACACCCTTTCTCCACTGTGATTGGACGGCTGGTGACAGTGATGAACGCAGCGTTTGACCCAAAGTTCAACATTATTCAGCTTTTGTTTTCTAAATCAGAAAACAGATCAATAATCACAGACGACGTTCAGTGTTGGATTTATTTTACTGAGTTACTCTGCAGCAGCTCCAGGCTGAAGCGCCTGCTGGAGCGGCAGGACGGCTAACGTTAGCTTCTGGGCTAAACGCAGAACTAAGTCTCTCTTGCGTGCAGCATTACAGAGATATTGATGACATCGTCAACCCCAGAGGAACCTTCTACAGTGGCCACAGTGTCAGAGTTTTTGAGACAGACTTGAGCACGCAGCTCAGGTGGAACATTTCTGGACATTATCACATCAGAAGTCACATTTATTTTCCACCTGCTTGAACACAGAGTGAACATCGAGCTCTGTGACGCTTTGGTGGTCACATGACGTTATCAGGTGACGCACACTGTGGTGATGAAGTTCATCTAAAGATAAACTGTGCAGATTTTTTCCCCAGTGACCAATCAACCGGTCGATGACTTGGTAGAATTTCAGTCAACCAGGATTTTCTTTGGTTGGTTACAGCCGTACGCAGCTTTAACCGCTCCTTATTCACCTCCTCTGTTGCCATGGAGACGGCTCATATACAGTCACCTGTTAAAGTCTGCACAACATCTCTGTCTCTGTGAACAGCTGAGCCAGTAAAAGCTGAACTGAGCTCAGACCTCAGCTTGACCTCCACAGTTCTTGTGAATGTCCATTTCTTGACATGACCAAATGACCTGAAAACACTTTGCTATCTTCCTCTAGTCTTCATCAGGTCTTCATCTGCTGCAGCTGTGTAGAGGAGCCCATGGCTGCTGAGTGTTGGCACAAGCTGTCAGGAGTCACCTGCTCTGTCCTCAGCATCACTGTCAACAAGAGACCCTGGGACAGCTGTCTCACTGCTCAGCTGTCTCACTGCTCGGCTGTCTCACTGTCTCGGTGTCCAAACTTTAACATGACACAGTGCTATCAAGGCAATGATGGATTAAAGGAGTGAAACATGAGTGTGAAACTGGTCAGAGGTCAGAGATCAAACAGCAGTGATAGAAAACAAAATGCCGACCTTGTACGTGATGTTCTGGCAGCCTTCGTCCACCGAGGCGTTGAGGATGGGGAAGTGAAGGAGGCCCAGGGAGGCAGCCTGGACCAATGAGAGCGCAGCGTGAACATGGACTCTATGAACATGTGAGTGATGAGCACGGAGGCGGAGCGGTGGCGTACCTTGATGAAGAATGGCATGAAGCTGAGTTTGACGCCTCGACTCTCGGCGATGGACTTGAGCTCGGCTCTCAGAGACACCAGGCGGGTCAGGTCCACCTCATCACAGTAACCGAAGTGAGGAATCTTAAGCGCCGCTGTCATCGTCTTCACCATCGCTTTGTGGAAACCTGCACGACACAAACAGGACATGATGTCACTGCAGCTTCCTGTGGGTCTGTTCAGAGCCCTGGACTGTGAGTCCACTTCAGACCTGAACCCTGAACTCTCTGCTCCTGTCGGTTCATGTTTAAACTGTTTTTCTTCTGCTGCTGCTGCTCAGCGTCAAACAGGACTTTTATTGTGAAAATAAAGGAAGTCTGTTCAATATGGCGACAGGAAGAACCAATCAGAGAGCACCTGCAAGCAGTGACATGACCTCTGACCTTTCAGGGGCTCGGTGACATCCTTCCCGGTGAAGACAGGTCTGGGTGTGGCGGGTGTAGGTTTGACGGGCGCCGCGGCGCCGACAGGCTTGGCAGCAGCAGGGGGCGGGACCAGAGGCGGGGTCTGGACCTCCTGGAACAGGGTCGGAGGGATGATGGCGCCCGTCTGCTTCGCCAGGAAGTTCAGGATGTCCTCCTTCAGGATCCGTCCATCCTTCCCCGTCCCCACCACCTCACTGAGCTTTATCTGAGACACCAGGACACAACAGGAAGTAGAAGTTGAAAGAACAGTTATAATGAACTACAGCAGATTAATTGGTGATTTTATTCTGAAAACCTGGAGCTTCCTGTCACCAGTTCACTGTGCCGTGGTGTGAAACATGAGGAACATGAAGACTGAGCTGTGAACAAACCCACAGCTCTCCAGGTCACACTGTATATTCATGACACGCACACTGAAGCTCCATGGTAACAACTAGGGACGGCAATCGAGAACCAGTTCCAACTGGTTCAATTCATCGACATCATTAGCCTTTATGTTCAACAATTCCCTTATCCATTCTTTTCATTACGCCGAATCTTTACGTCGATGACGCACGTCATGCTCGTCAGGCAGCAGTGCGTTCAACAACAAAGAAGACGTAGTGGTGGAGAGACAGACGCGGTCGAAAGCTTGGCTTCACTTCACCAAGAAGGACTCATGACATTCACTCATCACAACAGCATGACGTGCAACGTATGTAGCACCGTAATGACATGCAAGGGCGGAAACACCGCCAGTGCTACAGTGATATGTTTTCCACTGCAGGGCTCTACTGTGCGAGCATTTTAACGTTACTCACATTTGCGACTAAAAATAGTTTTGTGCGAGCAAAATAAACCATTCAGCAGCTGTGAGTTCAGATTTCAACCACGGGGGTCACAGACACAGACACGGACAGGAATACGTATTCCTGTCAAATACGGCGGCCATAGTGCACAAGATGGGTCCCAATTGTGTCACCGTGACAACACTAACAGACTCTGTAACGTTATTTGACGCAGATGAAACAAATGCTGTAGAAATATTCTTTAATTTGTTCCACTTGAGATGACAGCAGCAGACCGACTTCATCTTTTGTTTGTTCACTTACTGACTGAGCGCTGATCTCTCGTTTAGAACAGAAACTCAATAACATGTATGTTGTTGACACCAAAAACCTGAGACACAGACTGAGGACACTGGACACAGACTGAGGACACTGGACACATACTGAGGACACTGGACATAGAGTGGGGACACTGGACACAGACTGAGGACACTGGACATAGAGTGGGGACACTGGACACATACTGGGGACACTGGACACAGACTGAGGACACTGGACACAGAGTGGGGACACTGGACACAGACTGAGGACACTGGACATAGAGTGGGGACACTGGACACATAGTGAGGACACTGGACACATACTGGGGACACTGGACACAGACTGAGGACACTGGACACAGAGTGGGGACACTGGACACAGACTGAGGACACTGGACACATACTGGGGACACTGGACACATAGTGAGGACACTGGACACATACTGGGGACACTGGACACAGAGTGGGGACACAGAGACTCACGTTGTTCTCCATGGCGAGGCGCCTGACAGCGGGCGTGGCCTGAGTCTTGTGACCTTTGATCTCCTGGTGGGTGTGTTCTTCTCGAGCCATGGCGGGCGTCTCCACCACGTCCTCCTCCTGGATCACCTCTGATCAACAACAGGGTTTTAGTTTGAACCAGAACAACAGGAGACACTGAGGACCACCAGGTGTCGGTGTCTCACCTGAACTGGACTCTGTCTCGATGTCCACCAGTGGTTTTCCCACCAAGGCCGTGGCGTCCACGTCGTAGTAGAGTTTTTTGATGACTCCGTCGTAGCGGCTGGTGATGGTGACGGACGCCTTGTCGCTCTGAACCTCACAGATACTGTCGAACTGAGACACCTTATCGCCCTCCTTCACGTACCTAAGGGACAAGTTCAGTCATTAGAGGACAGACTGGGGACAGACTGAGGACAGACTGGGGACAGACTGAGGACACACTGAGGACACACTGAGGACAGACTTGGAGCACACTGAGGACAGACTGAGGACACACTGAGGACACACTGAGGACAGACTGAGGACAGACTGGGGACACACTGAGGACAGACTGAGGACAGACTGGGGACAGACTGGGGACAAACTGAGGACACACTGGGGACAAACTGGGGACAAACTGGGGACACACTGAGGACAGACTGGGGACACACTGAGGATACAATGGGGACAGACTGGGGACAGACTGAGGACAGACTGGGGACACACTGAGGACAGACTGAGGACAGACTGGTGACACACTGAGGACAGACTGGGAACACACTGAGGACAGACTGAGGACAGACTGGTGACACACTGAGGACAGACTGGGAACACACTGAGGACAGACTGGGAACACACTGAGGACACACTGGGGACACACTGAGGACAGACTGGGAACACACTGAGGACAGACTGGGAACACACTGAGGACACACTGGGGACACACTGAGGACAGACTGGGGACACACTGAGGATACAATGGTCTCAGGTTTCTGTCTTCTGTGTAGTGTCTCTGTAGGAAGTCACTGTGGCCTCTGTAGTTTTATGGTCTTTGTAGTTTTTATGGTGTCTGTAATTTTTATGGTCTTTGTAGTTTTTATGGTGTCTGTAGTTTTTATAGTCTTTGTAGTTTTATGGTGTCTGTAGTTTTTATGGTCTTTGTAGTTTTATGGTGTCTGTAGTTTTTATGGTCTTTGTAGTTTTTATGGTGTCTGTAGTTTTTATAGTCTTTGTAGTTTTTATGGTGTCTGTAGTTTTTATAGTCTTTGCAGTTTTTATGGTGTCTGTAGTTTTATGGTCTTTGTAGTTTTTATGGTGTCTGTAGTTTTTATAGTCTTTGTAGTTTTATGGTGTCTGTAGTTTTTATGGTCTTTGCAGTTTTTATGGTGTCTGTAGTTTTATGGTCTTTGTAGTTTTTATGGTGTCTGTAGTTTTTATAGTCTTTGCAGTTTTTATGGTGTCTGTAGTTTTTATAGTCTTTGTAGTTTTTATGTTGTCTGTACTAACGTGGTCTCTCAGTACATACCACTCCTTCACTGTCACCTCCATGATTCCCTCTCCGATGTCGGACAGTTTGAACTGGACGATTGGTCCTCGACTCACTGCGGGAGAAAACACATCAGTGACATCATCACTTCATCACTTCCTGTGTTCATGCTGAGTGGGACTGAAGGACTGCACCTGATCTGAAACCTGATCTCAGACCAGATCTGAGACCTGATCTGAGACCTGATCTGAGACCTGATCTGAAACCTGATCTCAGACCAGATCTGAGACCTGATCTGAGGTCTGATCTGAGATCTGATCTCAGACCTGATCTGAGACGTGGGGCCGTATTCACAAACATCGTGAGAACACTCTAAGAGAGTTCCTGTCTCTACAGCTCTTTTTAAACAGGAGTTGTGCAGATTAGCAGGAAAGCCAAATCAGTGTTTTTTCAGCATTGGCAGTATAAAAACAAAATCGGGGAGTGCAGCAAAATGCCGCCTACCTACTTTTGTTTATACAGAATGTGCCTTTTTCGGGGCAATGGGGGGCGTGAGCAAGTAACAAAACGTGTAGCTCAGCGTGTGACGTAAACAGTGACGTGGGAGGGAAGCCACGGCTGGTCAGTCCTTCGGTGATTCTCTCGTAAGTCGGCCCATTCTTCACCGTCCCCGTCATCTGACGGTTAATGGCCTCTTCGTTTGCGAGGACAAGGAGGGCGCGCAATTCCTTGTCTCCCCAGTTGCTCATCTTTACAGTGTCTGTCAGGTTTGTGTTTCCCTCTTGCTACTAGCTGCTCGCTACTTCCTGCTATCAGCTGTTTCCTGCTGTTTCCTCCCACAAGTCTTAAACAGCTCCTCCCGGTGCAGAAGGCCGCCTCGGTCTGTTTAAACTAAAAGGGTTCCTCCAATATGTCTACCCTACGAGGCGGAAAATTGGGCACCTTGGATCAACTCGCCAATCCGGCTCTGTGTGTCTAAACGCTCGCAGCTTGGCGGCAAAACGGCCCAACATTCGCCAAAAATCTGGCAGTGTAAAAGGAGCTACTGACTAAAACCCTTTAGCCAGCAGTCAGAGGTCAGAGGTCAGGAGTGATTCAGGAAAGTTCTGTGAGTGATGAAGGGACAGAAACTGTGACCTCAGTGAGGAGGTGTGGTCGACCCTGTTGTTAGGTGTGATGTGATTGGTTGTCAGAGACACGCCCCTCTGTGAGCCTGTAAGGTGTGAGGACACCCAGTGGACATGAGATGAACTGCAGACTGTGACAGTGTCAGTGTTAGTGTGATCACTGCTGATGAAGGTTGAGACAGACTCAACTCATCACTGCTGCTCTGACCTCACATACCTCAGTGATGATGTCATCATTTTGTTTCTGACGTTACAGAGTCAGCTGAGAAATGTGTGTGTATCCCTGATGACATCATCTGATCTGCAGCGTCTCATTTCCTCTGTCGTCCAGTGTTTGGAGAATATTTCTCTGACCTCTTTGTGTTTCCACTTTCCACTGTGTTTAACTTTAAGCCTTAACTTTAAGGGAGACTCTAAGAAAATGTCACAATTCTAAGAGTTTTCTTCTCATTTCATCAGTAACTCTTAGCTCTCTCTTGAGGAGGCTTTGTGAATACGGCACCTGGTCTGAGACCTTTCTGTGAGATGAAACCTGTTGATCTGGATTCTATCAAACTACAACTTAATCAGGAAGTGCTCCGTTGCCAACACAAAGACAACGTTCTGGCAGGTTGCCATGGTAACTTCCAGGAGCTGTGACAGCAGGAACAAGTGAATAAAGAGTTGATTATGTGACATCATCAGACACCTGGTCACTTCCTGGATTCCTGAAACTGGATCAACCAGATCTGAACTCTGAATCATTCACTGATCATTAAGTTTACTCTCAGATAATCAATCAATCCATCAATAAATCAACAATCCCAACAACAACAACAACAACAACAAAAACAGGAGGCGGACGGTTTGGGTCTGGACTCACCGCTGGCGGTGTGCAGCGTCCTGCTGCTCAACATCTGGAGTGTTGGGTCCCATCTGAAGGTCAGCGGCTGCACACGTCTGTCACATCTGAAGCTCTGCAGCCGGAAACATCGGCGGCGGTACTGCTGACTCAGCTGACAGGAAGACAACACATTTAATATCCTGTTGATGTTTACGAGAAAGTGAAGGACGTTCCTTTGAATACTTTTACTTGAGTAAAGTTTAGGAAGCAGAACTTTTATTTGTAGTCGAGTACTTTTACAGTTCACTGAGAGTAAAAGTACTGCACTACAACCACTACTGTAGTAAAAGTACTAACACTTTCACAAAGTGGTGATATCAGTACTTTCCCTGCAGTAGAGTATCCGAGTACTTCCTCCTGCACTGACTGAACTCTGCTTGTTATCAGCTGCTGATAGCTGTTAGCTCTCTGACCTGCAGGAAGCTAACTGAATGAACCTGTTAGCATGTTAGCATGATGCTAGCCTGTTAGCACCGCGCAGCTCCTGCCTCTGTTTTTATTTCAATCTTTTAGCACTAGCATCAAAATTAGCATGGCAGTACAAGTTACAGCAGCTAACACGCTAAGCTAACAGTGTGACCAGGTGACGGAGGGGTGACGTCATCCGGCCAGTCCGTTCGCATCAGTAACAAACAAACAAACAAACAATAACAGTTTTAGAGAATGTAAATAAACTCGGTGTTTCTCACCAGCAGTCTGAACACAGTGAAGGAGCCTCTGGTCACCGCCGCCATCTTTCCTCTCTGCTGCCGGCCGCTGACGTCACGCCCGCACTCCCCTCTCAGCAGCCAATCACCGCTCAGCGTCTTGCTCTTCTTTACGTGCAGCAGACGGGACGGTGCAGTGACGTGATGCTGCCTCCCAACGGTCATAAAGGGAACTACATGAGAAATACATTTATTCAGTTTATTATTCATATTTTATTTATTTATTTATTTATTTGTCATTCTCTCTCAAACTGTCTTTAATTGTGAACAGAGGACAAAATCTGTGCAGTCCTGGACAATCCTTGTCTCCTCTGCATGACGAGCTGTGTCTGATGGGAGCTCCTTCAGCCACCAGGAGCAGGACTGAACCACTCACACGCTCCTTTGTGCCCACCGCCATCAGACTGGACAACAGCAGTTTGGCTTAAGCTGCGTCCACTTTGCATCTGATCAACATGACACTTAATCTGCCGGTTGACACTTTAGTTTATTCCACACTTTGTCTGCCGTGTTTAGTCATTTTATTCATCTTGATGTAGCAATTTTATGTTATTTTATTTTATTTTATTTATCTTTTATTTATCAATTGGTTTTTTTTCTTCTCTTCTATCGTATTCTATTTAAGGTCTTTTTGTCTTGTTCTGCTTCAATACATGAATTTGCCCTCTGGGGATCGATAAAGTATATCTTATCTTAATGAATACTTTCTAGTGTTTCTGCTTCTCATACTGTATATTTCTATTATCATTATTATTACTTTTCTGTTTTATCTGTATTTATTTCTGTTATTATTTCTTTGTTGTGCTGCTGCAACACCTGCTGATCTGATCTTATCCTATCTTATCTTATCTTATCCTATCTTATCCTATCTTACTGTCTTTGTCTAACAGATTCAAGCAGCTGCCACCAAAGATGTCATGACTTTATTAAAGTGAAGAAACATCAGCAGCTTCTAACTCAGGACTTTGAGCTTCTTTTCAAACTAAACTCAGCTCAGTTTCAAAAGAACCGGAGAAAACAATCATCAGTATCAGGTAATAACATAAAAAGTTTTTCATGGTACAATAAAAAAAATTGTACCATTGTTTTTCCTGCAAAAAACAAAAACTTTTTTTGTTTTAACAAAATATTTATTAGATAAATAATTATGTTGTTATAAGTAGAAAGTTTTCACGTTATTACCTGACACTCATCAGGTTTTCCTTCTTCTTCTGATGTGACCGTTTTATGCCTCTGTACAAAACCTGAAAATAAATAAAAGACATCAAAATATTGAACTAATTTTACCTCTTGAAGCTGAAAATGAAGAAATATGAACTTTTGTTTCGTCACAGTTTTATGTGATCTGTTTTTGTACGTTGAACTTAAATGTAACATTTAAAAAAAATGACAGAAAAAATTTTTTTTTTTGTTGTGAATGAGTGAGAACATCATGGAGTGTTTGACTCTGCAGTGTCTCAGCAGTTTCATCAGCCCTCACAATGATGAAACTGCTGAGACACTGCTGCTCCAACATTTAGTGTGACTGACTGAAGCTGCTGCTGCTGCTGCTGCTGTGTCAAGGCTTCCTGTCCACTCATCTTTATTCCTGATGGAGGTGCAGAGGGTTGATCTCAGCTGTTTGATGCTGTCGTTTGTTAAAACAAGAAAAGTCAATAAATATTCTTGAAGCATAAAATGACGTCACTAGGAGTTATTAACAGGAGCTGACTCCACGGTGACTCTGCAGCATCCTCACCTCTTCCTCATGTTGTTCTTCACGCTGCCTGCAGGAGGCGACACACCGGATCCACCGGCTGCACAAAGCTCTCTGATACCCTGCAGAAACACCGGAAGTGCTTTTCAAAATAAAGGCCATATGTTGTTTAAAGAAAAACAAAAAAAAGATCACAGGCTGGTGTGTTTACAACAACTAAATACAAAATAATAAAAATCCTGTAATGAAGTGTAGTTTTTATGCTGCCTGTACTTTACAGGACTTTATATTCATACTCTGTTTATGTGACGCTGCAGGTTTGACTCTGTGAGAAAAAACAATGACACATGCTGACACATGATCAATCAATCAATCAATCAATCAATCAATCAATCAATTTTATTTATAAAGCCCAATATCACAAATCACAATTTGCCTCACAGGGCTTTACAGCATACGACATCCCTCTGTCCTTATGACCCTCACAGCTGATCAGGAAAAACTCCCCAAAAAAACCCTTTAACGGGGAAAAAAAACGGTAGAAACCTCAGGAAGAGCAACTGAGGAGGGATCCCTCTTCCAGGACGGACAGACGTGCAATAGATGTCGTACAGAACAGATCAGCATAATAAATTAACAGTAATCCGTATGACACAATGAGAGAGAGAGAGAGAGAGAGAGAGAGATGATGTGTGTATACACACACAGTGTGTGTGTGTGTGTGTGTGTGTGTACATAGATGATGTGTGTATACACACACACACACACACACACACACACACACACATACATATATATATATGTGTGTGTGTGTGTGTGTGTGTGTGTGTACATATATAGATCTGGCTTTAGAGACCACCCCCTTTTACATTTTTAAAGATATATGTGTTGACATCTCAATTTTATTCCAGTTCTTTTGTTTCATTTTTATTTCACAGACTCTGACAGTTTCTGTTTTTCGTGTATTTTCATTCTTTATTTGTTGTGCAGTTGAATTTATTGTATTTTTGTATTTTTATGTTATTAAATATATTTTCTACAACTTTGATCACGAAAATCTGGAATGTTCATTCTCAGTGTTCTGAATATATTTAATACATTTTGTGGTAAAAAACAAAACAACTTTTGCGCATCCTGCAAAGCAACAAAACAATAACTCATTTTATTTTGAAAGTCAGCGGAAGTGATTGTAGTTTTTCAGTGAGGCGGAGAAGTTCCAGAAGAAGAAGAAGAAGAAGAAGAAGACTCCCAAACAGAAGAAGAGAAGTACCGGTGCTGTTACCGGAGGCTGCAGTCTGATTGTGACCCAGAGTCGGTGTTGAGGAGTCAAAGTGTTCCGGTTGATGAAGATGGACTCGGCGGCGGCGGAGATCGACGGCAGCTTGATGGAGGGAGTGAGTGTTCACGCTGTATTTACCGGAATAATGTTCCGCGCTGCTAACATGCTAACTCAAGGCTAACAGCGGTGAGTGCGGCGGTTAGCAGCCGGTGCTGAACCGACCGGTTACTGATGTGTTTCTCCGGTGTCGGTTCTCCGCAGGGCGGACAGATCCTGAGAGTGTCCGCGGCGCTCAGCTGCATCACCGGGACATCCATCAAAATCACCAAAATCCGAGCCGGCAGAAGCACACCGGGGCTCAGGTGAGTTAGCTGCTCCCGGCTAGCAGGCTAACGTTAGCCTATTCATTGAAGTTGAGTCGTCGGCTAACGTCGTTAGCTCCTCCTGACAATAGAAGCAAACATCTGTGATCTGGGTTCAGTTGCTCACAGACTGGATCCTGTTCTCGCTCTCGTGTGGGACAAAACTCTCCGGCTTCCGTTAGAGGCAGCTGTTGGGAATCTGCAGCCAAATTATTAGTGCAGCTTAAATGGAGAGAAGAAGACGGCGACAAGACTCAATTCATAAATTTCCAAAATAAGAGTTTTTGTCTCATCTGCAAACACACATGACCTCTGAAACATAATGAACATATTCAGACATCAGCTGGTGCCGCTTTAAAATTCGGCCTCCATCCTGTTCCTGCGGAGGCTTGTTACTTTATAAGAGTTAACAGCAAAGTGTGGCACTGTGCCTGTGTGCCGCACTGTGGCGTCACCCGGCAGCTGCGGATCAGTTCATCTGATGCAGACTGTTGATTTTCTGGGAGGTTCGTATGTGCGCCGAATTAACTACAAGGCTCTCAGCATCCTAAAACAGTCTTAGTCTTGTGTGTGTCGAAAGAGGGATTGGTATAAAGTTCAGAACTCGTCAGATATGTGTAATTTCTGAATGAAGGTTTTCTTGTGAAGACTGTTTCCACAAACTACTGTAAGGTGTCATGAGCACAGAGTCACAGGTTTGGTCACAATGTCTCGTACACAAACAGATGTGTTCCGTTATTATACGTGTGTGTGTGTGTGTGTGTGTGTGTGTGTGTGTGTGTGTGTGTGTGTTCAGGCCGCAGCACCTGAGCGGCCTGCAGTTGGTCTCAGATCTGTGTTCTGGCGGCCTGCAGGGAGCCACTATCGGATCCACCGACATCAGTCTGACTCCAGGAAAGATCCGGTCTGGAAGCCACACGGCCGACACACAGACAGCAGGGTGAGTCTGTCTGTCTGTGAGTCTGTCTGTCTGTGAGTCTGTCTGTCTGTGAGTCTGTCTGCCTGTGAGTCTGTCTGTCAGTAACAGAGGTCCCTGATGTTTGACTGGATTTTAAATCAAAGCTGAACAGATGACACAATCTAACGTCCTATTTTATCGTCTCACTTTAACATTGTAAACTGTAAATCAGTTGTTCTTTTAAAGGCAGTAATCAATATGTATTCTGTGTGTGTGTGTGTGTGTGTGTGTCAGGAGTGTGTGTCTGCTGCTGCAGGTAGCTCTACCTTGCGCTCTGTACGCTGACGCTTCCTCACAGCTCTGTCTGAAGGGAGGAACCAACGCAGAGATGGCTCCTCAGATCGACTACACTGTCAAGGTCTGATGCACACACACACACACACACACACACACACACACACACACACACACACACACACACAGTAACATGTTCGGGATGAATCTGTGTTCAACTGTTTATTTTTTTCTTCAGGTGTTTAAACCAATTGTAGAGAAGTTTGGAGTCCATTTTGACTGTGACATCAGAATGAGGTCAGTTTCCTGTTTCCTGTGTGTGTGTGTGTGTGTGTGTGTGTGTGTGTGTGTGTGTGTGTGTGTGTGTGTGTAACTCATAGTTGGGTATAACGTGTTACAAAGTAACGCATTATGCCTGGTACACGCTACACGCTGGTACTCACCAATTATCCCCGGTCGTCTTTCACGGCGTGTGTGATGTCATCGGGTTATTTTTGTCCTATTTTTATTACTTTACTTTTATTTGAGTCACTGTGTGTGTTCATGTGCCAGCCGACATGTTGTTGTAGTCACCTAAAAGCGTCAGCAGATGGCAGGAGCTACATTTGAAGCCCCATATGTAAACTATCAAGCTACTGTATCTTCCACAGGAAGTTCTGACAAGTGTTTCACAATAAAAGCCTATTTAGAAAATGGAGGGATTCTCTCAGCCGAGGTTATAAGGGGCTTTTAATTTGAAACAAGTGTTGAGTTTGAAATGACGGTGCGATGTGTTAACTCTATAAAGCCAACAGAGCGGATAAAAAGTAAATATATAAACACACAGAGGGATTAATAAATAACGGAGCGTCTATAATGTAGTTTGTGTCAAATGAAGCTGGGAGCCTCTGCAGTTGTGGTGAGTAAAAGCCCCGCCGCTATTTGTTAATGTTATTACTTTATGTCCGACCGTGAGGATGTACCATTGTTTGCTAGCTTGATGCTAATGACAGTAACGTTAACTCAGCGGGTTGACAAAGTGCCTCTGCTGTTTCACACCATCATTTCCCCCTTTTACTCTGTGTGGTAACATCCCTAGAGGAAGTATTAAAAATGCTGGGGTGTTGTTGTCATACAGTTGTCTACGGCAGCAGATCGTTCTGTGTTTCTACTGGTCAAAGTGACGGCTGTGATGGGAGAACTGGATCTCAGTGAAGGGCAAGTGGTCCATAACTTTAATTTTGGAGACAAAAAAATGTAGGCTTAGCGCCCTGTGGTCCATTGGCCAATAGGAAATGTAGAATACTCAAAAGTACTTTAAAAGTGCTTGAGTTACTTTTCTCAGGGAGTAACGCAGTAAAGTAACTGGTTACTTTTTTAAAAAGTAACGCAGTAACGTACTTTGATTACTTTTAAAGTAACCCTTACCCAACACTGGTGTAACTATGTCTGTGTCTCTACAGCCCTTTGTAAACAGGAGCTGTGCAAATTTGCAGGAAAGCCCAATCAGTGTTTTTTCAGCATTGGCAGTATAAAAACATAAGTCGGCCCGTTCTTCACCGTCCCCGTCATCTGACGGTTAATGGCCTCTTCGTTTGCGAGGACAAGGAGGGCGCGCAATTCCTTGTCTCCCCAGTTGCTCATCTTTACAGTGTCTGTCAGGTTTGTGTTTCCCTCTTGCTGCTAGCTGCTCGCTACTTCCTGCTATCAGCTGTTTCCTGTTTATCCACCGCCAGTGGCTCGCACGTGCTGCGTCATCAACAGCTCCTCCCACAAGTCATCAACAGCTCCTCCCACAAGTCTTCAACAGCCCCTCCCACAAGTCATCAACAGCTCCTCCCACAAGTCTTCAACATCTCCTCCCACAAGTCATCAACAGCTCCTCCCACAAGTCTTAAACAGCCCCTCCCACAAGTCATCAATAGCCCCTCCCACAAGTCATCAATAGCCCCTCCCACAAGTCATCAACAGCTCCTCCCACAAGTCTTCAACAGCCCCTCCCACAAGTTTTAAACTGCCCCTCCCACAAGTCAACAGCTCCTCCCACAAGTCATCAACAGCCCCTCCCACAAGTCATCAACAGCTCCTCCCACAAGTCTTAAACAGCTCCTCCCACAAGTCTTAAACAGCTCCTCGCACAAGTCTTAAACAGCCCCTCCCACAAGTCTTCAACAGCTCCTCCCACAAGTCATCAACAGCTCCTTGCACAAGTCTTAAACAGGTCCTCCCACAAGTCATCAACAGCTCCTCCCACAAGTCTTAAATCCTCCAATATGTCTACCCTACGAGGCGGAAAATTGGGCACCTTGGATCAACTCGCCAATCCGGCTCTGTGTGTCTAAACGCTCGCAGCTTGGCGGCAAAACGTCCCAACATTCGCCAAAAATCTGTGCGTGTGTGTGTGTGTGTGTGTGTGTGTGTGTGTATGTCACTGTGTGTGTGTGTGTGTGTGTGTGTGTGTGTCACTGTGTGTATGTAACTATGTGTGTGTGTGTGTGTGTGTGTGTGTGTCACGGTGTGTCACTGTGTGTGTGTGTGTCACTGTGTGTCACTGTGTGTATGTAACTATGTGTGTGTGTGTGTGTGTGTGTGTGTGTGTGTCACTGTGTGTGTGTGTGTGTGTGTGTCACTGTGTGTCACTGTGTGTCACTGTGTGTATGTAACTATGTGTGTGTGTGTGTCACTGTGTGTGTGTGTGTGTGTGTGTGTGTGTGTGTAACTGTGTGTGTTTCAGGGGCTTCTACCCTAAGGGTGGAGGTGAGGTGATGGTGACGGTGAGCCCGGTCAAAGAGCTGCAGCCTGTCGTCATGACAGAGAGAGGAAACATCACCAAGATCTACGGCCGAGCCTTCGTCGCCGGGGTGCTGCCATTCAAGGTAAAGTTACCACTGACACACAGGAAGTGATGTCATAACCACGGTTATTTTAGATCCTTAAATTATGATGAGAAACGTTTGGAAGTTTGATATCAAACTGATCAGTGTGATGTATTGATCAGGGCTGGGTATCGATTTAGATTTTCCAGATCAATTCGACTCAGTTCGATCAGATTCACGATTCGATTCAATTCAGTTTAATATCGATTCAGTCAAGTATATTTCAATTATGATACAAAATTTGCGTGGATATTAAGATATTTTCTGAGAACTAACTGAGTATATTTAACAAGGAACCCTCTGACCTGGTGCATTACTATTAAAAATACTGTTTACATTAAGAATTGGCCCCAAAGCAGCACATTAGTCATCATGTACTTTTATTTAACATTACCTGACACATACAAAATAAATATTTTAAATTAAATCTAATCACAAGGCAGACAATTTAAATGAAGTGGCTACAAAAAATGTAAACAAAGGACATCCACAAGTTTGCTGCCTGTAACCGTCTTATAAAGCTTTTGTGCAACACACTACAGTGGTTGTGATGCACACATTGACTGTATCAGAAGAGAAACAATATACGTAGGTGAACTCTGCAGCAAAGTGAGCCCTCTTCCTCAGAGAGGATCTTTGCCTCCCAGTTTGTTCCTGGCGGCAGAGCAGAGTGAACCGTCTTTCTTCTCAGAGGATCTTTGTCCCATGACATCAGGCAGCTGTTCTCCGTGTCCGCAGTGTAAACAACGTTCGCTGGCGATTTGACAGT
This sequence comes from Epinephelus malabaricus, assembly GCA_037127435.1. Lineage (NCBI taxonomy): Eukaryota > Metazoa > Chordata > Actinopteri > Perciformes > Serranidae > Epinephelus > Epinephelus malabaricus. The sequence continues at coordinate 47,408,634 of JANUFT010000006.1, read as the reverse complement.
CACTAGAAGCACATTATGACCCTTTTAAAAGTTTCTGTGTGGTACATGAGCTAACGTTAGCGGCTAAGGACTGAGAGGCTGTCCTGTGTGTGTGTGTGTGTGTGTGTGTGTGTGTGTGTGTGTGTGTGTGTGTGTGTGTGTGTGTGTGTGTGTGTGTGTCTGAGTAGCGTCAGTACGTTAGCTTGTTAGCTGTAACGTTAGCCTTGCTGTTTGTCATGTTAACATTATCGTCGGCAGCCCTGAATAGCTTGTAAAGCTTTAGTATAGTTAGTTAGCACATTTGTTATCGGCCCATGTGTTTACTGCTACAGAGAATTAATAAATCTTTGGTTAATTTGCACAACGTTGCCTCTCTGCCGTCTTGTATCACGCTTGCTAACGCTAAGTTAACTTTACCAGCAGATCTGTATGAGGCCCAAACTGAGGCTACAGTTAGCAGTGTGCTGATGCTTAGTGGTATTTCTTAATCTTTTCTGTGAAACTGATGTGCATTTAATAAACATGCGTACATTATTAGCGTTATATTTTTAGGGGAAAATACGAGTGAAAATACTCGCACCGTAGACCCATGGCCGTCTCGTGAGATCTCTCTGCATGACCTCAGGTGCTAAATGCTGATCTCACGAGACTACCTGGGTTGATAGTACTGCTGCTGCTGCAGGCTGCTACCGGCTGTACAACACGTCCACGGAGGAAAATAGTTATAGTAAAAGATCGATTTTTTAATTAATGAATCGATATTGTGCCATTTAAAGGAAAATCGATTCAAATCGATTAAATCGATTTTTTTCAACCCAGCTCTAGTATTGATCAGTGTGACGTATTGATGGTATAATCTGTCCTCAGCTGGCTAAAGACATGTCGGCAGCTGCTGTTCGAACCATCAGGAAGGAAATCAAAGAGCTGTACATCAACATCCCGGCCGTGCAGGAGAAGGACAAGGCCTGCGGGAATGGCAACGGCATCATGTAAGCCCCGCCCACCTGTTGACATCACTGCTACATTCAATGTCCGAGAGGAAGTTGGGATAAAAAACAGCCTCCTGCTTGAAAACAGCACAAAGAAACATCTCTGTTCATGTTACTGCCACAGGAAACAGGAAGAAGCAGCAGGTGTCTCTCTGATTGGCTCTTGTCCTCTCTGTGTTTCAGAATCATCGCTGAGTCGTCGACAGGTTGTGTGTTCGCAGGTTCAGCTCTGGGGAAGAAAGGTGAGAACGTCACATGTTCAGCTGGAACAGAGACGATACGTCGTGACCAATCACAGCTCTGTGATGTACCTGTCTCAGCCAGGTGTGGCCAATCAGAGCCTTCACACTCTGTGTGTGTGTGTGTGTGTGTGTGTGTGTCTCTCAGGTGTGTATGCAGATAAAGTTGGTATAGAAGCTGCTGAGATGTTGCTGAGAAACATCAGACACAATGGCTGTGTGGACGAGTTCCTGCAGGACCAGGTGAGACATGCTGTGACATCACTGTGACATCACTGTGACCCATGGACATACAGTGCACTTTGACCTGTGACCTCCTCTTCCTCCTCAGCTCATCATCTTCATGGCGTTGGCGAAGGGAACGTCTCGGATTCGAACCGGCGCCGTGACACTGCACACACAGACGGCCATTCACATCGCAGAGCAGCTCACTCAGGTCAGACACAGACTACACACACGCACACGCGCACACACGTATGATGTATTTATACTTTATTTTTGTGTTTCCAGGCAAAGTTCACAATAACAAAGTGCGAGGACGAACTGAGCAGCAACGTCACCTACATCATCGAATGTGAAGGATCAGGAGCAGCTAACACACACCTGTAGACACACACAGACACACACACACACACACACACACACACACACTCTGTCTCTGTCCAGCTGCTCCGTCATGGCCGACCCTCTCAGCTTCTGTCTCAGGGTGTTTCATTCAAACTGTAATAAATCGATAAATCAATAAAACTTTGTGTTTATAAGTCTTTGTGTCTTTAACTCCTCATGAAACATCCTACAGCTCCCATAATGCACCTGGGTAGAGCTCGTAAAATTGTATAGCTCTGGGTATCAATCAGCTGCCACCACCAGTTTCTCCTCCTTCATTTTCCAACTGTAAAGTTGTTGTCGTGACCACCACAGAAGCCCCGCCTCTCACATTGTCCCATTGGACAATGTGAGAAACGCGGAGATGACGTGGAGCGCTTTCTGCTCTGAGCTGAGGTCTTTCATGTTCTAAGCGTTTCCTTTGACCCAAAGTCTCAGAAGGAAACACTGCAGCCATTATTACAGGCTCCGCCCCTCTGAACACTCAGATACGAATCAGGAGAAAATGAGCTTTGTTTAGAGACACGTCTGTTTTAGTAATAAACTCTGAGCTGATGTGACGTGATGTCACACTGTGTCATATCAGACATTAAACCAGCTGATGAAACCAGGAACATTAAATTTGTTCTTTGTTTAGTGTTGAATAAGAGTTTATTTATTTGTGATATACAATTAGTCAGATATTAATACATACTTTCAACATATTGTACCACAGTAGCCAGAACTATAACTTGTTGTTGTAAACTACTGTCATTACCTGCATCTCTCTCTCTCTCTCTCTCTCTCTCTCTCTCTCTCTCTCTCTCTCTCTCTCTCTCTCTCTCTCTCTCTCTCTGTCTCTCTCTCTCTCTCTCTCTCTCTCTCTGTCTCATTGTGTCATATGGATTACTGTTAATTTATTATGCTGATCTGTTCTGTACGACATCTATTGCACGTCTGTCCGTCCTGGAAGAGGGATCCCTCCTCAGTTGCTCTTCCTGAGGTTTCTACCGTTTTTTTTTCCCCGTTAAAGGGTTTTTTTTGGGGAGTTTTTCCTGATCAGCTGTGAGGGTCATAAGGACAGAGGGATGTCGTATGCTGTAAAGCCCTGTGAGGCAAATTGTGATTTGTCATATTGGGCTTTATAAATAAAATTGAATTGAATTGAATTATCACTTTCCATCATAACAAAAGTGAGGCACACAATTTTAAAAAAGACAAAACAGAAGTAAAATTAGAGACAGAAAACAATACAAAACCAGACGTACAGTAAGATCACAAACATCTGTATATTTATGTCTGATCATCAACTCTTTATAAATCTAATTTGTAACCAATAATGACAGTGTCCACTCTGAAACAACCACAGATAAGATTAGTAAAGGAAGCAGAACAAAATCAACCCTCAGATCAGATGTGAGAACATGAGTCACTCATTTCTTCCTAATGTTTCTCCCTTTATGTTTCCAGATGGACTTAATATGTTCTTTTCCATATTCAGATGATGGCACGTGTCAGTGTAGGATGGTGAGTGGATGTTAATCCTCTAATTAAAAGGAACAATCCAACATGGTGGCTCCCTCACAGTGTCATGGAACATGTCCTGTGATGTACCGATTGAGGGATTAAAATCTGATTTCACATCCAATGCCCACTCAGGAGACAGGAAGTGTATACCATTTAATACCATGGGCGCAGCTTCTGTTATTGAAGATCTGTGATGACACCTAGTGCTAACTCCAGGAGCTAACGCTAACTCTTCTCCATGAGCCTGTGGGCACGCAGAAGAGTAGGAACATCAGCATGGCAGTTGACTACTGCTAACTGCTAACGCTCCCGGGACCTAACGCTAACGTTCCTACTCTTCTCCGTGAGCGCTCATGGGCCTGGCGGGCTCACGGAGAAGAGTGGCCTTTTATTGCGGCCAGCCTAAGGCACACCTGTGCAATATTCATGCTGTCTAATCAGTGCTCACTAACACAGATTTAGACAGATTTGTGAACAGTATTTGAGGGTAATGGTCTTTTATGTGCATAGAAAATGTTTTAGATCTTTGAGTTCAGCTCATGAAAAATGGGAGCAAAAACAAAAGTGTTGCGTTTATATTTTTGTTCAGTGTATATGAGACCTGGCGTCCATTTCACAAAGCAGGTTCAACAAACTCTGAGTCTAATCCTGAACTCTGAGTTGATCTACTCTGAGATAGGAAACTCTGAGTTTCTGGTTCCAGAACAGCTGATTTGAATCAGTTTAATCAACTCAGAGTAGTTTCACCTGGGGTTAAGCGCGTGCACCACGACTATAAAAAGCCAGCATCAATGGAGCCCCGATTTGGAGGAGGGCTGCGTTTTTCAGTCCACTAGAATTAGAAATCTTAATGCGCTCATACGGTGAGTTTGCACACGTTTTCAAAAAGAAGTGCAACACCGCTGCAGCTGCAAAAGAGAGGGAGACGGCGTGGGAGAATATTGCTGCTCGGGTCAGTGATTAAGTTTAAATGTAGTCCTTTGCAATCACAATAATATTACAGGGGAAAACTGCTTGAATGGTAGCTTATTAATTTATTTCATTTAGGTGCGATCCCGTGGGGGAGAAGCGCACTTGGCAGCAGTTTAGGATGAAATATAAAAACAGGTAAGACCTCGGCATAATCTCATGGGGGGTACCTCATTTTGATGTTTTACATTGTAAAGTAAATATTAAGTGGCTGTTTGACTGTGCAGTTGTTTTATCCCCAACATAATGCTGTTTTCACACACATAGATGTCTTCTCATCTATATCATGTTCTGTTAAATAATTAAGCCCATTTAAACTAACACAGACTTCTACTCAGCCAACAGAAAGAAGGCAGATGCTGTAAAACGAGCACACTTTTCTGACCGCCCTGCATACAGCTGCCTTACTCAAGTGCTCAGCGTCTCAGACATTGTACAAAAAACTTCCATTTGCAAAGAAACACAGCGCAACACACAATATCTGCTGGGATGTGAGAGCATGACTATGACTGGTAATGTTGCAGATGTAAGGACGGATTAGGTTGTGTAGATGATGGACTGTGACGTGAAACGGTACCGCTCAAAAAGATAATTGTGTGGAAATGCTAAAACATCTATGCACGGTCTGATAACCATCTCCCGACGAATATTTAATTCTCTGCGCAGTAATGCTGAATCCACAGGATCGTTATCAAAAGGACATGCCATGTTAGTGAAAAAAGTCGCCACCTACTGTGCCTACATGGACTTCTAATGACTCTGATTCTGATTTTTTAAATGACAGACGGCAGAACTAGGCTACGCCAAAACTCGCCTGCTGACTGAATGAATGAGGAAATCAAATGGAGTGTGTGGCTCTGAAAGAGGGCGGAGACAGAGAGAAACTCTAGGTTCATTGACAAAAACCTGGTCCCGACCAGGTTAGGTTCATAGAGTCTGTTGCTACGGTAACTGACCGAGAGCTTAAGTTACCTCTCTCTCTGAAACAGGCTAGAGTTACCCCTCTTTCTCTGGTTTGAGTCACCTCCCTTTTTGAAACGGAAAACTCAGAGTTTCGCTCATTTCAGGGTTAACAGACTCTGAGTTTTCACTAAACCTGCTTTGTGAAACGGAGCCCAGGCCTCTAATTGAGACAGGCCTTTATTTGGCAACATGTGTAGCCACACCGGGCTAGTAAAAGGGACCAGGCTTTTACGTGACGTTTAATTAGTTTATACATTGTTCTGGCTGTTGGCAGGTCATGTGGGTGGGCGGGTCATGGGTTAGGGTTCGGGTTATGTGTCATGGGTCATGTGAGTGGGCGGGACTTCCTTTTATAGGAGCTTTTCATCCACAAAACAAAATGTCCTTTGACTCAAAAGTTTTTTAATTACTTACTAACTAACTCTTACTTATTCTTATTCTTGTTCAGTCTGTGATGATGATGATGATGATGATGATGATGATGCTGTTGTTGTGGCTGTGATGAGCTCTGCAGCCTGTAGAGGACGCTGCCAGGACAGTGGAGGAGCTGTGGACACCTGCTGATGTCACAGTTACCAGGACGCACCTGTCGGCTCAGCACACACTCAGAGACGTTTGTAAAACAGGTGACAGGTGAACGTCTGTGTGTGTTTACCAACCTGACACACACACTTCGTCCTGAGCCAACAGAATCCGAATCAGTGTGTGTGGACAGACCAGGACCAGGACCAGGACCAGGAGCTGAGCTGCAGTTGGATCAGTGTGTGTCCTGATGTTTCCATCAGCTGTTTGTGTCTCTAAATGTTGACGGTGGTTTTGTGAGACTGGACATGTTTGTCTCTGCAGGATGAGGTCAGCTGAGCTGTTCTGAACCATTCCTGATGGACCAGGACTTCCTGTGGTCCCGTTCTAGTTTCCGTGATGTCAGTGGCGTGGTGTCATGTTTGTCCCTCTCACCTCGTTAGTTCACCTGCAGCAGGTGAGCTGATGTACAGTGTGTACAGCAGAAAGTCCAGCTCAGACCTGAATGTGTGTTGAAACCTGAGCCGGCTGTAAACTCACACCTCTGTCCCCTCTGGAACCAGGAGCAACCTGATCCAGGTCACCTGACACCTCCTCAGCTCAGCCCCGCCGTGTCCTCGCAGTCTGCTCGCCGCCCTGCAGCATGGTGGACGCCGGGGCCTGGAGGATGCACCAGGACGGCCCCCGAGTCCTCCAGCCTGGACCTGGACCTGGACCTGGACCTGGACCTGGACCTGGACCAAACCGCGTGTGGATCTCTCTGATAGCAGGTGAGATTCTGACATCATCACAGTGACATGAACAGGGTCGGCAGACATTAAAGGACTAATCCAGAGTCAGTCAGCCAATCAGATGAGGTTATTTCACCTGTTTCCAGCACAGGTGTCATGTGACTGACTGAGCTCAGGCAGGACGACAGGAGACAAAACAAAAGTCCACAATCGTCTGGTTCAGCTCAATGACTCTGAGATCAGAATAACTTTTATATTTCACTCTGGATGAAACTTAAATGAAGCGTCTTCACACGCTGCGCTCATGAAACAGGAAACATATCTGAGACCATGATGAACAAAACCAATCATAAATAAATCAGTACAAATCAAAGCATCCTGACTAATGTCATCTTCAGCTGATCTGTTGACAGGAAATCTTTTTATCAAAGAATAAAAAAAACTGTTATCATTAAATTATTATTTCATATAAATGAGTCAACAACAACTTAAGAAAAAAGAGTCAAAGATCTGAGTTTATGACATAGATTTGTGTTCAGTATGTTACTGACATCATTATCACAACAAGTTACAGTGAACTAACAGCCATGCACTGTGATGTGACTGTAGTTACACCTACATGTTACTGTGATGTGACTGTAGTTACACTTACATGTTACTGTGATGTGACTGTAGTTATACCTGTGATTTGACTGTAGTTACACCTACATGTTACTGTGATGTGACTGTAGTTACACCTGTGACGTGACTGTAGTTACACCTACATGTTACTGTGATGTGACTGTAGTTACACCTGTGACGTGACTGTAGTTACACCTACATGTTACTGTGATATGACTGTAGTTACACCTGTGATGTGACTGTAGTTACACCTACATGTTACTGTGATGTGACTGTAGTTACACCTACATGTTACTGTGATGTGACTGTAGTTGCACCTGTGATGTGACTGTAGTTACACCTACATGTTACTGTGATGTGACTGTAGTTACACCTGTGATGTGACTGTAGTTACACCTACATGTTACTGTGATGTGACTGTAGTTACACCTACATGTTACTGTGATATGACTGTAGTTACACCTGTGATGTGACTGTAGTTACACCTACATGTTACTGTGATGTGACTGTAGTTACACCTGTGATGTGACTGTAGTTACACCTACATGTTACTGTGATGTGGCTGTAGTTACACCTGTGATGTGACTGTAGTTACACCTACATGTTACTGTGATGTGACTGTAGTTACACCTGTGATGTGACTGTAGTTACACTTACATGTTACTGTGATGTGACTGTAGTTACACCTGTGATGTGACTGTAGTTACTTACATGTTACTGTGATGTGACTGTAGTTACACCTGTGATTTGACTGTAGTTACACCTACATGTTACTGTGATGTGACTGTAGTTACACCTGTGACGTGACTGTAGTTACACCTACATGTTACTGTGATATGACTGTAGTTACACCTGTGATGTGACTGTAGTTACACCTACATGTTACTGTGATATGACTGTAGTTACACCTGTGATGTGACTGTAGTTACACCTACATGTTACTGTGATGTGACTGTAGTTACACTTACATGTTACTCTATTATCAGGTAGCTCCAGTAAGTCCTTAAAAACTCTCCAGCTAATTCAGAATGCAGCAGCACGTGTACTAACAGGAACTAAGAAACGAGATCATATTTCTCCTGTTTTAGCTTCTCTGCACTGGCTCCCTGTAAAATCCAGAATTGAATTTAAAATCCTACTGTTAACTTATAAAGCTCTAAATGGTCAAGCTCCGTCATATCTTAGAGAGCTCATAGTGCCATATTATCCCACCAGAACACTGCGCTCTGAGAACGCAGGCTTACTCGTGGTCCCTAAAGTCTCCAAAAGTAGATCAGGAGCCAGAGCCTTCAGCTATCAGGCTCCTCTCCTGTGGAATCATCTTCCTGTTACGGTCCGGGAGGCAGACACCGTCTCCACATTTAAGATTAGACTTAAGACTTTACTCCTACCAGATGCCTCCTGCTGCTGCTGCCATCATTAGTCATTAGTCATACTTCTACTGTTATTATACACATATGACTATTGTCACACAAGTATACTGGCAGATATTAATACATACTTTCAACATATTGTACCACAGTAGCCAGAACTATAACTATAATATTATTACTTTCATTAATGTTGTTGTAAGCTACTGTTATTACCTGCATCTCTCTCTCTCTCTCTCTCTCTCTCTCTCTCTCTCTCTCTCTCTCTCTCTCTGTGTCTCATTGTGTCATATGGATTACTGTTAATTTATTATGTTGATCTGTTCTGTACGACATCCCTCCTCAGTTGCTCTTCCTGAGGTTTCTACCATTTTTTCCCCGTTAAAGGGTTTTTTTTGGGGAGTTTTTCCTGATCAGCTGTGAGGGTCATAAGGACAGAGGGATGTTGTATGCTGTAAAGCCCTGTGAGGCAAATTGTGATTTGTGATATTGGGCTTCATAAATAAAATTGATTGATTGATTGATTGATTGATTGATTGATTGATTGATTGATTGATTGATTGATATGACTGTAGTTACACAGACAGACGTCCCCTCTGACAGACAGAACTTCAGGAAAACTTTTCATGGCAGCTCTCCGAGCAGACCATGAAGGCAGCACAGCCCGTTCTGTTTGCTGATTGGCTGTGGTTGCTATGGGAGCGGCTCCCGCTGCTATGGTAACGTTTCTTAAGGAGGGATTTGTACAATCACAGTTTCAGACTCCTGGAGCGTCGTCAAAGAGATCCGGTGCTAACGGGCTAACATGCTAACCCGGGAATATTTACCGGTGAAAAAAACGGAAAACCATAGAGCGGAAACGGTAGAAACGGTTCCTCTGTGCTTGAAGGACGGCAGCAGGGGCTGATGGGAAACTGAGGAGAAAGTTTTTAAACTTTTCAACAGTCTCCGTTCACCTGCCTGCTAGCTCCGCTGCTAGCCTGCTAAGGGCTAACCGAGCTGCTAGCACTTTAAAAAGTTTAGTGAAGCTAAGCGGGCCGGGAATTAGACGGAGCCATGACGGTGGAAGGAGTTAGACACTCCCCGATCCTGTCCGCCCTGTTCGGCGTGACTGACGAGTCCGAGCCGCTGCAGGGAGCCGCTCAGTTCATTAAAGGTACAAATACACAGTTTACTCAAAGTACAGATACTTCAATACAGAGTTCATTAAAGGTACAAATACTTAAATACAGAGTTCATTAAAGGTACGTTAAAAATACACAGTTTAATTCAGTTTATTTATCTCGAAACAATCTAGTAAAGTTAGGAATATCTGAAGTTTTCATAAAGTCAAAACAGTTTATTTAAGTTAAAGCAGTTTATTATAGTAAATAGTGTTGATGTTTTAAAGATTATAATAAAATGACAATTGTTAATCAAAGTGAAATTAAAGTTAATAGAGATTATTAAAGTTAATAGAGATTAGTGTATTAGAGGTTATGATAAAGTTAAAATTGGTTTTTCAAGTTAAAATAGTTCATGAAATGTAAAATGCAACAAAAGATTAATTAAAGAGTCTCTGAGGTAAAATTAGTTTGTTAAATTCTCTCAGACTGTTAAATGTAAAGATAAATTAATTAAAGGTAAAGATCAACAGGTGAATTTACCTTAAACAGTGTAAAGCAGGACTGCACGATATATTGTTTGAACATCGCCATCGCGATGTGCGCGTGTGCGATAGTCACATCGCAGGACATGCAATGTTTTCTCTTTTTTTAGAACATGTAAACTTTTGTTTTGCTTCAGAAAAGCAGCTCTGACGAGAGCTCTTTGCTCTGGTCACCTCTCTGCACGCAGCAGCCCTCCCCCTCTCGTGCACACGCTGCAGTCACACACTGAAAATTAGCAACATGCCGGAGGGAGAAGCGGTAAAGGAGGGTTTATGCCTGGTTCACACTACACGACCTTTGTGCCCATTCTGAAAGTCACTATGTCACATTACACGATTGTGGAGTCATAAAATCGTGCCGTGTCTTGGCTGACAGCCATGACACACTACACTCTGGTACTCACCAATTATCCCCGGTCATCTTTCACGACGTCTGTGATGTGATCGGGTTATTCTTGTCCTATGTGTCCTATGTGTGTTCATGTGCCAGCCGACATGTTGTTGTAGTCACCTAAAAGCGTCAGCAGATGGCAGGAGCTACATTTGAAGCGCCATAGACAAACATTCAAGTCACAGAATCCTCCACAGGAAGTTTCTGCAAATGTTTCACAATAAAAGCCTATTTACAAAATGGAGGGATTCTCTCAGCTGAGGTCATAAGGGGCTTTTAATTTGAGACAAATTCAGGAAGTGTTGAGTTTGAAATGACGGTGCGATATGTTAACTTTACAAAGACAACGGAGCGGATAAAAAGTAAAAATATAAAGACAAAGAGGGATTAATAAATAACGGCTCGTCTATAATGTAGTTTGCTTTCAATGGCACAGAGGTGCCAGTTCACCTCCTGGGCACTGTCGAGGTGCCCTTGAGCAAGGCACCGAACCCCCCAACCGCTCAGGGTGCCTGACCCTGGCTCCCTCACTCTGACATCTCTCTACTTTGTGCATGTTTGTTTCTTTCGGACCTGTGTGTTAATGACAAAAGAGTGAAAAAATTGAATTTCCCCTCAGGGGGATTAATAAAGTATATAAAATTAAAAATTAACTGAAGCTGGTAGCCTCTGCAGTTGTGCTGAGTAAAACCCACTATTTTTTAATTTTCTTACTTTAAGTCATCGGGTCAAAATTGCTGTATGTTTTAATATCGCAATATATATTGCCCCCCCCCCAAAAAACCCCCAAAAAAACGCAATGTCAGTTTTTTCCAATATCGTGCAGCCGTAGTGTAAAGTTAGTTACTATGGTGTGGGTGAATACTTGATTCTGATTGGCTGCAGCGTGTCCATTAAACCTGATAACGGACACCTGCTGAGTCGTTTAGTAAAACCGTGTGATCACTGCGGCCTACACAGTGTCAGGAGTAACCATAGCAACATTGTGTTTACGGTCCATTTCAAACACTGAGAGTAACGTCAGTCCGTCAATGTGCCGTCTTCTGAACGCCACAGGAAGTACACTGCCCCCTTGGATCACATCAGTGATCAGCTCACATCCTATTGGCCGTTCAGCTTGCTGCTTCAGGCTGCGGCCGACAGGAACGTTAAAGTTAATGTTGATAGTGATTTGGGGACGGAGACGTGTCTGATAGCTCGCTTGTCTTCTTGTTAAACATCCTGTCAGATTTGACTTTGTGTTTGTTATTGACTTTGAATCTCGTTAGCATAACGTAAGCTTTCTGGCTAACAGCTGAGCCGAAGGGTTCTCTGAGCTGAGTGGACTCAAATATCACAAATATCTCTTGTTGAGGGCCGCCTCACAGCAAGAGGGTTGCCGGTTCGATCCCGGTTCGATCCCGGTTCGATCCTTCTGTGCGGAGTTTGCATGTTCTCCCCGTGTCAGCGTGGGTTCTCTCCGGGCACTCCGGCTTCCTCCCACAGTCCAAAGACATGCAGGTTAATTGATTACTCTAAATTGTCCGTAGGTGTGAATGTGAGTGTGAATGGTTGTTTGTCTCTATGTGTCAGCCCTGTGATAGTCTGGTGACCTGTCCAGGGTGTACCCTGCCTCTCGCCCGATGTCAGCTGGGATAGGCTCCAGCCCCCCCGCGACCCTCAAGAGGATGAAGCGGTTAGATGAAGATCTCTTGTTGACAAGTTGTATCTAAGGCTCGTCCTATTTACTGGGGCAGTAAACAACGTTTCTGTTGCATTAGAACCTTATGGGGTGGTAATGATTGTTCCAGGTATTAGTCAAACCCTCAAGTGTTACCAGGAGAACTGGACTTGATAAAACTGACTGTAAAAAGCATCAAAATCTAAATAAATGTACTTGAAGTTAGTTTGTGTGGCAGGTGAGCATGATGTCAGAGGGACAGTGTCCTTCCAGGTGTCCATCATCAGGAGATGACGGACTCCACTGAGTGTTGGACGGATCACGTCTCCCTCGTCAGACATTTGTGGGGTTTCCATCCAAATGTATCGAAATGTTTGAGCGAATTTTGTGAAAATGTGCAAAAGAAAATGCGAATTTATGCCCGTTTCCATTTGTTATTATTTTGTGATTATTGGGAGTCAACGGGAAGAGCAGTAGATGGCGCGTCTCATGAAAAATGAACAAAATAAAAACACCCCCATAGAAGAAGAGTCAACTGACACTCAGCAACTGACCATGGACAGATTCCTGATAAAGCTGTCAGCTTTCACAGCGTACCTAACCATCTTGAAGAAGACACGACAAAGAAGTTTAATGTTAAGAGTACTGTTGGAAATATCTGGAAGGAGACCAGCGCGTCGTTCTCCGTGTGTATGGGGACGTAGGCGTGGGACAGACTTCTGGGAAGTAGTTGTCCAGCAGCATTTCACTCACGAACTCTAGCTGAAACATTTCCGTATGTCAAGGGCCACATTTGAGGATCTGTGCCGGTACTTCATCGTTTATTCGCAAAACCTGTTTCCATAGCAAAAAAATCGCATTTTCCTTTTATCGATACGCTGACAGATCCACCCGCTCCAAGCATAAATTTTTTTTTTCGAATTTTCTGCCTTTTTTTGAATTTCTGGCGTTTCCATCCAAGTTTTTTTTTCGCAGTTTTTGAAAATGCGAATTAAAATAGGTGGATAGAAACCCCACTATTTTCTCTTTGTTATCTTCTGAACTCTGCAGTTTATCTGCTGACTAAACGTCTTCTCGCACACTTCCTGTCACTACTATTTTTATTACTGATTATCTTTAGTTTCCTTCAGCTGCTGGTCGACTTCATGAGAGAACAAAAACACACACAGCTGTTTTAGTTTCAGTTTCTCTCAGAGTTTTACTTCTTCAGACGTCCAAAATGATTCTGATGACACTAGTGTTGTCACGATACCAAAATCTTTGTTTCGGTACCAATACCAATATGAATTTCAATACTCTTCAGTACTTTTCCTAAGGAAAAGTCCTTTTGGATACAAACCTTTACAACAATAAATAGTAGGGGTGTAACGGTACCAAAAAAAATCATGGTTCGGTAAGTACCTCAGTACGGACGTCATGGTTTGGTTGCTCAAATGTTTCACCAAGTTGGTGTTGTCTCGTGTTGTCTCCCTTTGTGAGGCAGACTTTCTCTTGTCTTTTTCACGTGCGCCAGCTGCGAATGTTGATACAGGTGACGTCATACACACCACTTGCGCAATCTGTGCTCCAATAGGAACAAGGAAGGCGTTTGTGTGCATAAATGAATTAAATAAATTAATGAATTGAATCAATTTAAAAAGTACCGGTATTTTCCAAATGCAGTATAGTACCGTTTGGAATACTCTAGTACCGCGGTACTATTTTAGTACCGGTATACCGCGCAACACTAGATGACACAATCTTTACTTCCATCGACACACAGTGTTCAAACTTTGATCACCTTCAGATATTCTGTTCATCAGCTGTTCTGTCAGTTATTATGAGAGAAGTAAAGTGCGTCTGTGAATCCATCGGTAGTATTTATTTATAGTTATAATATCCTCTGTCATAGTTATAGGTTTTATATCATCATTTTTTCTAGACTTGCACCGATTTATCGGCAGTGCTCAGAATCGGGCCGGTTTTCACGTGATTGGCCGTGACCTGCGACCGGCCGGTCAGTCTAAAATATGACGATTTAAAACGCCAGTCAAATATCCCGGCGCGCCACATGATTGACATGGTGTAACATCAGCAGCGCACACACATGTACATGTGCAACTCACGGCTTAGGTGATGTGAGGAAGTGAAACATGGACGGCTTCTCACATTAATAATTCACGCACACACATCAAAAGAGAGAAGGAGGAAGTTGTTAATTATCCGTGTTAAACTGAACTGCAGAGCTCTCACTGCTGCACTGTGCTGCTTGAAACTGACGAGGCGCATGTCCGCGTGCCCAAGATGTGCGTGTCCACACGCTTATTGGTGGGCGCGTCCTGAAGACCTGTGTGAATTTTCCACAGGAGATAGTTTTACTTTTTTGTCTATTCAAGAAATTACCCACAAATGCTACACACCAAGAATTATTATTTCATTTATCCATGTTTTTATTTAAGTATGCCTTTTTACTTATTCATTTTAATACTGTACCTGAAGTTATATTTGAGCAAAAAGATAAATGTTTCTTAACCTGTGTCACTGTTTGTGTTTGTGTTTGTTTGTTTGAGACGATTACTGAAGAGCTGGTTGTGTCTTGATTAAAATGTTCTAATAAAGGAAAGACAGAAAATATTGCAATATATTGTGTGCTGTAAAGTGGTTTGAAAAAAATGAAATTGGAATCGGCCGTCCAAACACTCTGCAAATTGGAAATTGGTATCAGCCCAAAAAATTGTAATCGGTGCAAGTCTAGTTTTTTCACACTGAAATAAAACAAAAATCAAATCTGTTACATTTAAAACTGCTGTCAGCTGACGTCTGACGAAGTTCAGAGTTGAACTGGTCTCAGATCAGTTTCTAACCTGTGTGTGTGTGTGTGTGTGTGTGTGTGTGTGTGTCCAACAGAGCGTCTGTACTTCGCCACATTACGCAGTAAACCTAAGAGTACAGCCAACACTCACTACTTCTGCACCGACGAGGAGTTCGTCTACGAAAAGTAAGTTCAGCTCCTTTAAACTGTTATTGATTAATAATCAATATGTGGAACGTGTGTGTGTGAACATAATAACCAGCTGCCCCAAACACCGAATGGCGCTTGTGGTCTAATTGACCTGGACGATGAAACACTGAACAGACTTGGACTGGCTGAAGGTGTAAGGACGTACACCAGAAGATGAAGAAGCCTCATCTACATCAGTCACGGCCTTCCTCTCAGGGTTCTCGCTGTAGTTAGGTGATGACATCACAGATGAAATTCTCAAGGAGGACGACCAACACACCGCGGGCCTTCTTCAGTATGTTGCCATAGTAACTGACTCAGGGTTACACTGAGCTGGCTTTGTGAAACGGAAAACTCAGAGTTTGACTGATCCTGCTCTCTGAGACAGACCTGTTCCTCGTTTAATGATTATATAGTCGGACCAGAGTAACTTTATCTGACTCCCTCTGAACAGGAACCTTATTATTTGTTGCTTGTTTGTTGCTGAGGATCCTGATTGTTTTTATTGCGCGTGTGTGTGTGTGTGTGTGTGTGGGTGTGTGTGTGTGTGTGTGTGTGTGTGTGTGTGTGTGTGTACACTGAGTTTCTAACTGTGTGTGTTGTGTGTCAGTTTCTATGCAGACTTCGGTCCTCTGAATTTGGCCATGTTGTATCGATACTGCTGTAAACTCAACAAGAAGCTGAAGGTGAGTTTCTGCTGCAGCCGACTCTCCCCCGACAGGAATGTCCAGAATGCACCAGACTCAGTCACTACATCACGTTCACTCTGTCACATTCACTCAGAGTTTATGTGACAGAGTGAATGTGACTGACATGTTCGCTCTGTCACAGTGAGTGTGTGTGTCAGCACTGTACAAAGTGTTTTGTTGTCTCGACTGTAAATCTTTTGCTTTAAGTGTTTTGTCTTGTTTTATCTTGGTTGCCATGGTGATGACATTCCTCCGGTCGCCTGTTGTCATGCGTCATGACGACCGGACGGTCTGCATTCACACCCTGTGATCAGTCTGTACCTGTCCAGGTGGAAGACACACGTGTGCAGTTTTTTGGGGGGGGTTCAATACAGCAGTGTCACAATGTTTTTGTGAGATAATATCAAATCGTCTCGCTGACATCAGGATTTTTAAATTTTATAAATGATTAATATGAGAAATATAAATTAAACTTTAGGTAGCTGACTACAGTCATATGATCAGATGGTTTTTAGTCCACTGGATGAACTAAACTGTAATGTCTGAACAGACTGAAAACTTCATATCTTATTAAATACAGCATTCCTTTAAGGACATCATTTGACACTGAAAGAAGGAAATAAATTACAGTATAGTTAATCTCAACACTCAGCACATCACAACACGTTTAAAATCACACATATATTGTGTGGTGATCAGTGTTGGGTAAGGGTTACTTTAAAAGTAATCAAAGTACGTTACTGCGTTACTTTTTAAAGTTAAAAGTAACTCAAGCACTTTAAAAGTACTTCCAACATTATTCCCTGAGAAAAGTAACTCAAGCACTTTTAAAGTACTTTTGAGTATTCTACATTTCCTATTGGCCAATGGACCACAGGGCGCTAAGCCTACATTTTTTTGTCTCCAAAATTAAAGTTATGGACCACTTGCCCTTCACTGAGATCCAGTTCTCCCATCACAGCCGTCACTTTGACCAGTAGAAACACAGAACGATCTGCTGCCGTAGACAACTGTATGACAACAACAATACTTCCTCTAGGGATGTTACCACACAGAGTAAAAGGGGGAAAACACTTTGTCAACCCGCTGAGTTAATGTTACTGTCATTAGCATCAAGCTAGCAAACAGTGGTACATCCTCACGGTCCGGTCTGTGTTTTTTTTTCAATTGCTGAAAATAAAAACTTGTAAATGTGTAAAATAGTTATTGATAGTCAGGCCTGTTAAAATACTACCTCAGTTGTGTCAGCCTGAAATAATATTCAACCACATCATGATACAGAGAAATGTGAGGGATGTAATGTGTTGGATTTTGTGCTGATATCTGACATGTAAAAACTTATTTGTCCGATATTAGAACTCGACCGATAGTGGATTTTTAATGGCCGATATAATAATGATAGTTTGGAGCAGGAAAAAAAAAACATGGCTGATGGATCGTTTGAAAACACCTGAAGAATCAGAATCAGAATCAGAAATACTTTATTGATCCCCGAGGGGAAATTATTTATGTTATGAAGTCCTGTTCCCTTGTTAACTATAGTTTATATAAAGTCCTGTCTGCGCCATTTAATCGGACAGACCAATGAATCAGTCGACCTCTGATCAATATATCCACTTCCCACCTAATGTCAGTGATCATCATCAAGTCTCTGCTCATATCTGCTCTGCTATTTTTAGATAGAGAAAAGGTGACGTCACAAAGTTCTTCATCAAAGAAATGTAAACAGACTGAGGAAGAGGAGGGTCATATGTCCGTGAAGTGTTTTTAGATGTAGTGTTGTTCCTGAGCTCTACGTGATGTCCTGATGTTGTGTGACGTCTCTTCCTCTTCTTCTTCTTCTCTGCAGTCGTTCACTCTGACCAGGAAGAGGATCGTTCACTACACCAGCTTTGACCAGAGGAAGAGATCCAACGCTGCTGTGCTGATTGGAGGCTACGCTGTGAGTCATCACCGTCACTTCCTGGAAATTGCACATAGTGATGTCACTGAACTTGACAAAAATAAACGTCTGTGTATCAACTCAGAAACAATCAAAATACACAGGTTCAGTTCATGTTCATGTTTTAGCCTAGCTTAGCATAAAGACTGTTAGCCTAGCCTAGCATAAAGACTGTTAGCCTAGTTTGGCACACTGACTGTTAGCCTAGCTTAGCATAAAGACTGTTAGCCTAGCCTAGCATAAAGACTGTTAGCCTAGTTTGGCACACTGACTGTTAGCCTAGCTTAGCACACAAATTGTTAGCTCCACGATGTGCATGTTGTATGTTGTCACACTTTGTGTGTGTGTGTGTGTGTGTGTGTGTGTGTGTGTGTCAGGTGATCTACCTGAAGAAAACTCCAGAAGAAGCCTACAGAGCTCTGATCTCTGGTTCCAACGCCTCCTACCTGCCCTTCAGGTGAGTCCTCCACTACTGCAGCACCTGCTGACCTTTGACCTTTGACCTGTGAGCCTGTGTGCAGCAGCAGAGTCCTGATAACTCAGCTGTGACAGATTAAAGTGGTCGTAGTTTCCAGCAGACAGAAGTTAGTGTGACGGAGCTGAACTCTGCGTCTCTAGTAGGGTTGGGAACGATTAACCGATACGACCGAATACCCGGTTTGACAAGCGAGAGATACGGCTGCGTCAGTAGCAGCCTCCTCAATCGATACGAATCAGCCATGAATCCTTAGATGAATCGATTGTAGAGTCATGGATTCGGGTATCGCAAGAGTAGCAATCGGTTGACTGGCTTTAACAGTTTGCATCCACGATAATGGATGTAAACATCCGCGCCAGCTTGACCGGTGGAGCTGAGGAACAGAAGCTAATGCTGGTTGGATAAACCAGGGAGCAGCCAAGCCGCAGCAGAAACTAAAGGCGAATCCTGCCGGTTGTGGGTTGAACGGGGGGTCACAGACACAGACAGAAATACGTAACGTTATTCCTGTCAAATATGGAGGCCATAGTGCCCTGCGGTGGCGACCAAGAAGCCCGGCTCCAGGTCCAAGAAGTCTTCGTCGGTGTCATGACTGCCCAGAAATACCAGCCAAGCCCTGGCAGCACACAGGTATGTGATGTGTCAGAGGAGGATCGAGCAGTTCAAATTTCCACAAAGCTCACCGACTGTTCTTTACTTGTCAGGGGAGGAGGGTGGCTGGTTGATTTTTATTTTATTTATTTATTTTATTTTGATCCCCCCTATGTAAATCACTTATTGATGCTGTTATTGAAGTATGAATAAGTCAATAAGTAATTTATTCCATTGAAAAATCATTGATGTATTATAGGAAAGTGATTTATCTTTTTATAAATGACAAACACAGAGTGTAGCAAACACAGAGAAATAGTCTGACATGCTGTCAGTGATAAGCTGCTAGTCATCACAGTCCATGATATCAACTAATAACAGGAGATGTCAGATTCTGCCCCTACATTGCATGTTATTATTTTATTCTGCTTTATGTTTATATTGTACAGCGTTATGATAAACTTTATTCCAGACTCAAGTCCATATAAGATACATACGAAAAGACAGACAACACAATAAAAACAACACAACAAGTAGGTTTAAAACACTTAAATTTTACATAAAGTTCACTTCACTTAAAGTTTAAAACTTCTTCTCATTTTTATACTGATCCCGTCCAACAAAATGATGTTCATTCATCATGTCATTTCTTGGTCCATGTCTAAAAATAAATACATTTGACATGTGATTTTGTTGTTGTTTGTCTTTTTATTTTATTTTTGCCAGTGCCATACACCAACAATGCTTGGGGATGTGGTTTTTTACAAATTTGAAAATACTGTAAGAATGTCACTTTTATAGAATTGGCTTTTTTATTTTATAATATATGATTAATGTCTACATCAACAAATGTTAACCACAGAATCGTATCGAATCGTTCTGTATTAAAAATATATTGTTTTTGAATCGTATCGTAACCCGTGTATCAAGATATGTATCGAATCGTCTATAACAGAGAGATTCCCATCCCTAGTCTCTAGTAGGCTGGTTATGGTGCATTCGTTTTGTACTTGAAGGTCAGAAATTCCCAGTTCCCAGTTGGAAGTTTAAACTTGAACGCACCCTGAGGTCAGATCTCCAACTCGGAAACTCGGAGCAACCGCATCAACCCTGACTTAGGAATTCAAGATGGCTGCCGGTCACATACGCAGTGAGTAAACGCTCTGCTGAAGTACTGTTTATAGCAACTTCATCTTATTTGTTTTACATGAGGTCAGCCACGCCCATAGCGCTGTTCAGTTTTTATTTGTGGGCATGTTGCTACGCTGTCTGTATGTGCAAAATGCTACACAGAGCGTTGTTATCAATTGATATTGCTAACAGTGGCTACGGCTAGCCCAACAGTAAAATGGTAACGTTCATGGTTTTTTCCGACCTGTCCACCGTTGTCAACTAGAGTGCAAAAACTGTTGTCAACTCGGAGGTGACGTCATTCCCACTTCCAGCTTCCAACCGCCGAGTACAAAACGAACGCACCATTAGTGACGTCCAGCTGGTGGTGGCAGGAGGAAGTGTTTAAACTCTGACAGCAGAGAAGAAGAAGAAGAAGAAGAAGAAGAACTTTACTGAGAGTTAGATATCAGAGAACACCAACACTGAGTCTGGTTACTGTTGTTTGAATACAGGACCAATAAAGTTACTTTGAATCTTCTGTTTGTTGTTTCATCACTGAGTCACAAACTGTGTGAGTGTGTGTGTTTCTGTGTGTGTGTGTGTGTGTGTGTGTGTGTGTGTGTGTGTGTGTGTGTGTGTGTGTGAGGAGGATAAAGGGCTTGTTGTTGGTTATATAACAGCAGTGTGTGTGTCTTGTTGAACGGAGGTTTCCTCTGAGCTCTGCTGATGGATTTGACATGAGGAGGCCACGCCCACTGAGACACACAGCAGTGAGGCATTCACTGACCCTCAGACCGATGTATTTTACAGTGACGTGTTAAACTGTCTAATAAAAACATGAAGTTTATTGTTGATGTGACCTGAACTGATCCTGGACCTGCTGCAGCTGACAGTCAGAGAGCTCTCACTGTCTGCTGCAGGAGTGTATGTATGTGTGTGTGTGTGTGTGTGTGAGTGAGTGATGAGACGAGACATGAGGTGTGTGTTGATCCTGTGATGTCCTCTGTGTGTCTTCAGGGACGCCTCCTTTGGGAACTGCACCTTTAGCCTCACAGTGCTTGACTGTCTGCAGGGCATCAGGAAGGTGAGCTGTGATTGGCTGGATGGGACGTGTCACCTGTGTGATGTCACAGTGTTCACACGTAAACTCAGTGTGTTGTCTGTGTGTTTGTGCGTCAGGCTCTGCAGCACGGCTTCTTTGACTTTGAGACCTTCGACGTGGACGAGTACGAACACTACGAGGTAAAAACCACTACTACCTGTACTAAGTGATGATCTCACAGTGAAGCTGACCTTTGACCTTTTGGATATAAAATATTATCACTTCATTATTTTATCCTGTTGGACATCTGTGTGAAGTTTTGTCATAATTAGTTTATGAATTCTTGAGTTACATCCACACACATTTTGTGACTTTTAACCTTCGACCACAAAATTCTAATTAGTTGACTCAAAGTGGGCGTTTGTGCCAAATTTAAATAAATTCCCTTGAGGTGTTCTTTAGACATCGTGTTGACATAAATGTCTCTGTGTCTCTGCAGCGGGTCGAGAATGGAGATCTTAACTGGATCGTACCAGGAAAGTTTCTGGCCTTCAGCGGACCGCATCCCAAAACTAAGATTGAGAACGGTGAGTTCACAGACGGACTCGTCTCACACAGTCAGATCTGCACAGCTCAGGGTCAGTGCGACAGGAAGGTCTGGAATCACTGATTATTAGAGGTGTGTCATATCATCTCGTTCACGATGATACCGGTGTCAATTTTAATATGATATGAAAAATTCATATCGTAGTGCTCACAATATTTCGACTTGTTGACATATACATATATATATTTTTTTTTTTTAAGATATTTTTAGGGCATTTTTTGCCTTTAATGGACAGGACAGACAAGCATGGGGGGGGGGGGGAGAGGGGATGACATGCAGCAAAGGGCCACAGGCTGGACTCGAACCCAGGCCGTTGCGGCAACAGCCTTGTACATGGGGCGCCTGCTCTACCACTAAGCCATCAAAGCCCCGACTTGTTGACATATTGACGTCATACTGTTACCCACGGCAACAACAAACATGGCTGAAAGTGAAACGATGTTGGCCTCTGCGGTGGTTCCAAAAAGAGGAGGAGCTTCAGTAGTCTGTAATAAAGTGTGGCGTTTGCTCAGAGGGAACTCATTCAGCGGCTCCTCTGGCAGCAGCAGTGATTCTGTCAGAAAGCTTTGATAATGTTAACCTGCGGGACAAATGTCTCAATACAGCCTGATGATCAGAGATGATTTATAAACACTGCTAGTGTTGTCATGAGAACCGATACTTCCGTACCAAGTCGATGCCGACACGCAAAAAATACATCAGTACCTGTTTTGTTTTTTTTGATACCGTAAGTACCGGATACAACATTGCCCTCAGCGGGCCGTGTCGATTCCTGTTGGAACTGACGGGGGCAGTATACGTGCGTCAGTCGGTGCAGAGGACGAGCACTGAAGAAAAATACCTGTTCTCCATCGTCTTTGCTAGAAACAATGGCTTTTACAAGTGCTGCTGGAGCCACAGCACCTCGGCATGTCGAAAAGTCAGGTAGTAAGAGTCGTGTGTGGAGAGGGTTAGGGTTAGGTCTTATTTACACCGCAAGTGATGTGTTCGCGTGGCGCTCGCGAACGATCGCTGTTTACTCGCGTTTTCATTTCGGAGAGCTTGTTAACAGGTCAGAGTATTCACACTGCTGTGCGACACGTTTGTTCCGTTTTGGTGTGAATACACATGTGCTGCCGCATCGCTTGCGGTGTAAATGAGGCCTGGAGTTAAAGTTAAAGTTTGAAACAGTTTTAATAAAGTAGTGAAGTTAGAAATACATGATTCTGTTTTTTGATTTCTATCATAGTATCGAATGAGTATCAAGAGTCGTGGAAATTCACTGGTATTGGTATCGACTACTGAAATTCTGGTATCGTGACAAGTCTATAATAAAGGGAACACATAATCATCACAGTGTAATTCAAAGTCAATCAAACTGGGTTACTGGGATATCAACCCATCCAGTTAGGAAGCAATACTGATTGTGAATCAATTTCACCTGCTGTTGTGCAAATTGGACAGACAACAGGTGGAAAGGAGAGGCAATTACCAAGACAACCCCTATTTAGGAATGGTTTTGCAGGTGGTGGCCACAGACCATTTCCCTTTCTGCATCCTTTCTGGTTGATTCTTGGCTAGTTGGGCTTTTTGCCAGTGCCCTCACCACATGAGGCGTTATCTGCAGCCCCCTGAAGTTGCTCAGGTAGTAGAGCTGCTCCAGGATGGCACATCCATACACGCAGTGGCCAGAAGGTTTGCTGTGTCTCCCAGCACAGTGTCAAGAGCATGGAGGAGATACCAGGAGACCGGCCGTTACACCAGGAGAGATGGACAGGGCCGTAGGAGGGAAACAACCCAGCAGCATGACCGCTATCTGGTCCTTTGTGTGAGGAGGAACAGGAGGAGCACTGCCAGAGCCCTACAGCATGACCTCCAGCAGGCTACTGGTGTGCATGTTTCTGACCACACTGTCAGAAGATGGTCTGGGGAGGCAGATCTTTGGAGGGCCGCACAGACCTCCATGTGCTAGCCAGAGGTACCCTGACTGCTCTCAGACCATATGCTGGTGCAGAGGGCCCTGGGTTCCTCCTGGTGCAGAGGGCCCTGGGTTCCTCCTGGTGCAGAGGGCCCTGGGTTCCTCCTGGTGCAGAGGGCCTTGGGTTCCTCCTGGTGCAGAGGACCCTGGGTTCCTCCTGGTGCAGTGGGCCTTGGGTTCCTCCTGGTGCAGTGGGCTGTGGGATCCTCCTGGTGCAGAGGGGGCCCTGGGTTCCTCCTGGTGCAGAGGGCCCTGGGTTCCTCCTGGTGCAGAGGGGGCCCTGGGTTCCTCCTGGTGCAGAGGGGGCCCTGGGTTCCTCCTGGTGCAGTGGGCTCTGGGTTCCTCCTGGTGCAGAGGGCCCTGGGTTCCTCCTGGGGCAGTGGGCTCTGGGTTCCTCCTGGTGCAGTGGGCCCTGGGTTCCTCCTGGTGCAGAGGGCCTTGGGTTCCTCCTGGTGCAGAGGGCCCTGGGTTCCTCCTGGTGCAGTGGGCCCTGGGTTCCTCCTGGTGCAGAGGGCTCTGGGTTCCTCCTGGTGCAGAGGGCCCTGGGTTCCTCCTGGTGCAGAGGGCCCTGGGTTCCTCCTGGTGCAGAGGGCTCTGGGTTCCTCCTGGTGCAGAGGGCCTTGGGTTCCTCCTGGTGCAGTGGGCCCTGGGTTCCTCCTGGTGCAGAGGGCTCTGGGTTCCTCCTGGTGCAGAGGGCCCTGGGTTCCTCCTGGTGCAGAGGGCCTTGGGTTCCTCCTGGTGCAGAGGGCCCTGGGTTCCTCCTGGTGCAGAGGGCCTTGGGTTCCTCCTGGTGCAGAGGGCCCTGGGTTCCTCCTGGTGCAGAGGGCCCTGGGTTCCTCCTGGTGCAGAGGGCCCTGGGTTCCTCCTGGCGCAGGACTCAGACTCATGTGGCTGGAACGTGTCAGCAGGTCCTGGATGACAAAGGCATTGATGCCATTGACCGGTCCGCCCGTTCCCCAGACCTGAATCCATTCGAGCACCTTTGGGACATCATGTATCGTAACATCCACCGCCGCCACATGGCACCACAGACTGTCCAGGATCTGACTGATGCCCTGATCCAGGTCTAGGAGGAGATACCCTAGGACACCATCCGTGGTCTCATTAGGAGCCCAGATGTTGTAGGGAGTGTATCCAGGCACGCGGAGGCCACACACACTACTGAGTCACATCATGAGTTGTCCTGAGAAAATTCACAGAAGTTGGATCAGCCTGTGATTTTTCCACTTTGATTTTGGGTTTGATTCTGAATCCAGTCCTGAATGAGTTCTTACATTATTTTGTTCTCTGGAATATTTCATTCATCCAGATCTGGGATGTGTGATTTAAGTGTTCCCTTCATTTTTTTGAGCAGTGTATATAGATCCCAGGGGACATTTGTTTAAATGTGTAATTAGTGGTAGATTTGATTTAGTTGAACTATTAATATTGTGACAGAATCTGAATCTGACTCTGAGTTACTGTTGTTGTTCACAAACTAAAGAAATTACATCATCATTTTTCTTTAGTTTTTACTGACGATTTGAAGGAAAATGTAAAAGTAAATCACAGATTTTGTTACAATTCTATTTTCTTAAATTAATAATTAAATATGTTTTTTACTAATCTGTCATATCGTCAAGAATATTGTTATCCTGATATTATTTTAGGGCCACATCTCCCATCCCTGCTGATAATATTTCTGCTACAGAGGAAAAACACTTGTTTTTGTTTCTTTAAACCAATCACAGACGTCCTGGGCGGAGCTAAGCTCAGGATACAGTGATGGTGCTCTTTTAAAACAGTGTTGGGGGTGAACATGTTCTGGTCTCCAAAATGGCTCCACAAAAGAAAACACCACAGAAATGCGCTGTCACATTTTCTTCCCTGAGTCTCGGTCAGACGTCTGTGAAGGTTCTGATCGAACCTGTTCTGAAAACTTTAATGACGGACAAAAGTTTCAGACTCAGTGACACAACGTGAGGTTGTATTTATTTTTGTGTTGTGATGTAACACCTGTGGATGCTCCACCCCCTACAGGTTACCCCCTCCACGCCCCCGAGGCGTACTTCCCCTACTTCAGGAAACACAACGTGACAACTGTCATCCGTCTGAACAAGAAGATCTACGACTCCAAACGCTTCATTGACGCTGGCTTCGACCACTACGACCTCTTCTTCTTAGACGGCAGCACGCCCAGCGACATCATCACACGCCGCTTCCTGCACATCTGTGAGAACACCGAGGGCGCCGTGGCTGTCCACTGCAAAGGTGAGGACTTCCTGTTGTCAACCACAGAGACTGTAGAAGAAGGAAAGGACATGATGTCAGTGACGAGGTTTGAATTTTGGGTTGGAGCCAGAGTTTAGTGTCAACGCCTCCGTTTGTCTCAGTGGATTACAGTCTTTTTAACGTTAGCATATTTTATTAGCTGCACACGTGTGATTCATGATAGAGGCCTGAGAGGCTGTAACGTGTGTTATCGCTCACTGACACCACAGCTTCCTGTTTGTCTCTGTTATACCTTCACCAGGAACGTTTACACTCCAGATAAATGCCGAGCTTCTGCAGGCTAACGTTAGCTAAACAAAGTGCAAATGCTAATGTAAAAAATGTAATGTAATTAGCTCCGCCTCATGACATTAATAGGAAACATTATCTAACCTATTGAACGCCCTCCTAATTATTAAATATTGTTAACAGTTTAAAGTTTGGTTTGTTATTGATAATCACATACATGTAGCTGCTAACGGCAGGTAGCATTTAGCTATCTTTGAGTTGAAGACAGATCTTTGATCAGTTTGTAGAAAACAAACAGGTACATTTACATCATGTATTATCAGCTGAAATCAAACATCAAACATAGATTTCGTCTAAGTTTTTATTATCAAGATCTTTATTTAGATAGATTTAGATACTTTAATAATCCTTGGCAGGAAATTGCAGTTATTATTATTTATAATTTAGCTCCTCATTGTCTCGTTTTCGTCACGGAATAAAGATTGTTGATGAAAACATTTGGTCAGAGTTTCAGTCGGTGAAATTACCACTGGTGTTGTCAGAACATTGTTGTGACCAGAGATATTAAACGATCACAGAGTGTAAAAACATCACAGAATGATTCATATTATGATGAATCACAGCTGATGATCAGGAAACAGTTTATTGATCTGGTATTGATTATTAGTGTTGGGCTACAGAAGCCTGAAAATAAAATCTAGTCAAATCATTGGAAACAGAATCAGGTTGGTTGTTTATCAGCATCAGTCTGTCTCCATGGTTACTAACATGGAACCTGATACTGAGTGTGACTCTGACCAGCAGGGGGCAGTCTGATCTCTCTCACAGTATTCACAGTACCATATGATCCATCATCATCAGACTCACCGAGACATTTACACACGTTTAATATAGTCAGTTTAATTCAGATCAGTAATCAATAAATCTGTCCTCTGCAGTAACTGAGTAAATGTACTTATACTGTATCAGTTTATCTGTTAACAACCTGTCTGTCTGTCTGTGTCAGCTGGTCTGGGCAGGACGGGCTCTCTGATTGGCTGTTACCTGATGAAACATTACCGCTTCACGGCAGGTGAGGCCATTGCCTGGATCAGGATCTGCAGACCGGGCTCTGTGATTGGTCCGCAGCAGAACTTCCTGGAAGAGTGAGTCACAGATTGTTTCTTCTTCTTCTCTCAGTGTTGTAGTGACCTCAGAGGACGATCAATAACTGCAGTGATCAGCTGATTCTGATTGACTGGACAGATCTCAGGCTCGTTAATGAAGCAGTGACACAAATGATGACCTTCATCATCAGCTGACGACATGTTGTGTAGTTTAACGCGTGTTGAGCAGCAGGAACCTGCAGAGTGTCAGCTGATCGTCCAACAGACACACTGCTGAAACAGCACTTCTCACTTCCTGTTCCCACTGCAGTAAAAGCCTCAATCAGCATCTAACGAATGTCAAAGAATAACAACACAACAGTACTGTGTGTGTGTGTGTGTGTGTGTGTGTGTGTGTGTGTGAGTCTGCTTCAGCTCCTTCATGTCCAGACTCTGTCAGAGGACCTAGTACTGCAGTACAAGGGCACAGTAGCTGCTCTGTAGCCAGTCGATTGGTTGATGGAGGGAAAACATCTGTAGGTGACCTCTGGATGAACAACATCTCAACTGTTTTGTGTCCACCAAAGAGTTTTATTACTTGACACAGGTGGTGACATTAACACTGGTCCAGGTGAACTCTGTGTTCAGGCAGCTGGAAAATAAACGTGCTGTCCTCTGTAAATAAAGTGCACACTGTAACACTGGGAGCGTCCAGCTGAGTCTGCACCAGTCTGTCTCACCACCAGCGTCACACAGGACTGATGATAAACATCTTATGTACTGGACACTACAGACGGTAGGCTGGGGTTGATGATGTCATAAACCACATGACGTCACTGAGGTTAGATATCTCTGTCAGGCTGCATGTCAGAGAGAGGGGCTGTACACATGCTGTGTCTTTAATTGCCTGGAAAACACAAGGTCAGGCGCCGTGTGCAACTCTTGTGTCTACTCTCTAACTTTCAAGAGCGCAGCGGAGAAGAAAGAAGAAAACAAAACAGTAAGAGGACCTGGACCTCTGACTCTGACCTGGCTATTGTGACATGTTAACTGTGGTATGAACGTCTGTGAGGATGTCAGCAGACACAGAGAAACTGTTTGGAGAGCAGCTGAAACCATCAGTGGATTAATCACCATGATAGCAGAGATCAGTCAGTGTGTTTCTGACACTGAGTCTCTGACACTACAAACATCATCAATACAGTTGTCCTGTGACAGAGTGTATTGGTGGGTTATAACGATGCCTTTACCTGTAACAGGTGTGTGTGTATGTGTGTGCGTGTGTTCACAGGAAGCAGGCAGCACTGTGGTTGCTAGGAGACAGCCAGCGTTCCCAAAAGGCCAAGATGGAGGAGAGGGCGGTGTCTCACCTGATCACCAATATGGACGACCTCAGCTTGAACTCTGCCCACAACAGCAACAGTCTACACGAGGTCCTAAAAACACACACACACAGACAGACTGTCTTTCAGTTGCTAAGAAACAACATCACTGTTCCACATAGACTTCCTGTCCAGCCTCTACTGCTCATTATTCTCAAACCAAGCAGTAGTCTCTTGATCTATACTGTGGAGGGAGACTACACCTCCTTTTATTCTTTGGAGAGGGCAGGCTTCAATAATATGCTCCATGGTTTGCTCCTCTCCACAAGTACACAGTGGGTTCAGGCTGCTCCCCCATCTGTGAAGGCTGGCCAAGCAGGGACCTTGACCAGTCCTTAATCTGTTCAAGGTGGACCACTGTCTCCTTGGGAGGTTGGTGCAGAGACTGGTTGAGTCGGGTCTGACACTAGATGTTTGTTTGGGATGTCTTTAGATTCCCATTCAGTCACCCAGGCAGACAGGGCATCAAAGTCAGGGGGTGGGGTGGGGTCCTTCCAAATTGGACATCTAGATCAGAGACGAGCAGGTGGTGGGTTGAAGATGTCGGCATGGATTGGTAAATGACCTTTTGGAGCATCCTATAGGTGGAGCCAGGGGAGCGGTGTTGAACAAATAATCCCAGTTATGATTCACATAGTGGAGTTACGTTGGGTGTCTACGTGGTGTGTGTGTGTGTGTGTGTGTGTGTGTGTGTGTGTGTGTGTGTGTGTGGTGACCTGGACCAGACGGGCACAGTATTCTGCTGCATAATATGACAGGGCCAAAGCTGAGGAGCGCACTGTGGGAGCTGCTGCGCCTCATTTTGCACCTGCAAGTTTGCAGAGGAGGTTGTTTCTGGATTTCACCTTTGCTGCTGTTCCTTTAAGGTGTTCCTTGAATGACAGTGTTCTGTCCAGAGTCACTCCCAGGTTTGTTGGATTAGGGGCATGTCTGAGTCGATGTCCACTCAGTCTGATGTCCAATTTTTTGGCAGCTTCTGAGTTTCAAAGATGGAAAACACTAGTGACTGTTTTTGCTGGGCTTGTTTGTAGGCGCCAGGCTTTGCAGTGCTGCTCATTAGCATCACGTGAAACTCTGAACTTTAGTCGTCCTGAACATGAACACGCTGAGTGGAAAATGGATTCATCAGTTTAGGACCCTGCTGCTCAGTGAGAGCTTGTTTCCTTCAACAAGGTTCAAACTTCATGTCAGAAATACAAGTCACAGAGCAGACACTGTGGACACTGTGCCCTCAGGGATCAATAAAGTATTTCAGATTCTGGGTCTGATTCTGGATTGGTGGAGCTCACTTCATCACAGCTTCACTTTGTCGTGGAGAATAAAGATGACACACCAACGCTCCTCTCTCCCTCTGTTGGCTGCGACTTGCTCAAGCTAATGATCGCTAGCTAACCTGTCATCTTTATTCTCCACAGCAAAGTGAAGCTGTGATGAAGTGAGCTCCACAGACCCAGAATCTGAAACTCTGTACTCTGTAATCTGTACTCAAGCAAATGCACAAAGTCACATTTCTGTGCTCCAGACAGAACCTGCTTTGCCGCTCCTTTAAATTAAGAAGCATAATTGAATATTCAGAATTTGACTCGTGAGCTGCTTTCGCTGCCACAGATATTTTACCAGCAGTGCTGCTGGAGTGAATTCAGCTATTTTGCAGCTTTTGGTGTGAACGCACAGTAAATGTAGACAGACACATTTTGTCAACTGTTTTTTAAAACGGAGGGAAAATGTCTGTTAACAAAAATATCTGTATACGTACAAACAGGACCTGAAGTGTTTCAGATGATGTTAAAGGTCATTAGTGGCTGGTCAGGAAGTCTACATGGAACAATGATGTCATTTCCTGACTACTGACAGACGGCATGTAACAGTCTTTATTCAGTCTGTCAGTTGGGACATGTCGGTGGTCTCATGATGCGTTTGTTTTGTCCTCCAGAGTGAGACGTTGGACAGCGGACCGGGGCTGACTCAGGGAGACAAACTGAGAGCCTTAAAGAGCCGGCGCCCCCCCCGCCCAGCCACCACCGGAGCTCTCAGGTACCACGTCAGATCCTGATCATCCTGATAACAGAAATGTATCATCGTTATTTTATCATGTGTTTTATCGTCGTCCCATCGATTTAAGATTTGAGTTTGTTTGTGACGAACGTTCAGAGAGGGCGGAGTCTGAATCCTGATGTTTTTCTTTCAGAGTGGAAGAGGTGAAGACGCACAGCAGGTCGGCCTCGCAGCCGCTCAGGTAACTGTCCCATCTAACCCTCAGTCTGGACTCACAGGACAGACTCTAACTGTCCCATCTAACCCTCAGTCTGGACTGACAGGACAGACTCTAACTGTCCCATCTAACCCTCAGTCTGGACTGACAGGACAGACTCAGGTAACTGTCCCATCTAACCCTCACTCTGGACTGTCAGGACACATTCAACACTGAAAATCAGCTTTACTCAGTCGTCATTTTGATCAAACACATAATGAGTTATTTGATCAGTTGACTGAAGAAAAACTGTTACTATATCAGTTGTTTTACTGATCGGTCATTGTTCAGACACAAAGTGAAACTGATCAGATTCAGATCAGTACATGTATTGATTTGTGTCACTGTGTCCAGACTGTCGATGGGCGTCGGTCAGGGCCCCTCCTCCCCCCTCAAGTCCTCCAAATTCCCAGCATCCTCTGCTTCTGCTGCCGCCAAGAGGATTGGAAGAAGTCCATCATCAACGGCAGCCAACATCAGGAGGTCAGTGTTCTCGCCCACTTCCTGTCTGACTCACCCGATTCCCTTCACTCAGTATGTTTACACGCACGCAGTAGTGGAGCTAAGCCCATAGCTCAGCTAATCAATCAAGTCGGACTTCTCGTCTTGTCTGTGTAAACATGCAGAAGAGAAAATTGAATTTCTGACCAAGTACACCTGATTCCGCCTCAATGGGCGGCGCTGTGTTCTTTTTAATATAATGTGTATTGAACTAGTTCCTGCTCTTGTTCAGAAACTTTTTAAAATAGATCTGCATTTTGTGTTTTCCTTCCATCCATAAACTTCAAAATGTTTAGCTCCGTTAGATGGCAGAGATGACTGTAGTTTCCTCGTCGGTCCAGAAGTGCGTCTTCAGTCTCCATGGTGTTTGTTTGTGTGTTTTTCCGGGAGATACTGATATGCTGCTACATCACCTCTTTCCTCTACAAGGTGAAAGCCTGTGAAAGTAAAAGTGGTGCATGCGCAGAACGCCGAGTCCAACTCCAGTCGTACTGAGTAGATACATGCAGCAGTATTATTATCTGGGTGTGTTAGTGGAGCTACGGATAGGTTCTGTTAGACAGCTGATAATTTGATTTTCTCAAGCTGCATGTAAACGTAGTGACTGTAGTACCTGACAGTACTAATGCTCATCAGTAATCATTGGTGCTGTTAAACCTAAAACTCCTTTTATCTATTGATACGAACAGACTGTGGTATTTGTTAGTAGTGACACACGCTGTACTAGTACAAGTTTCTTATAGTACTGATACACAGTCTGTAGCACAAACCAGAGTCCTGCAGGGGTCCATTTTTGAAAACCATCACTCGCCCATACACATAAGGCTCAGTACCAGAACTGTCCTGTCATCATGTCTCAATCGAAGCTGCACCTGTTAATAAAAGTCCAGTGACCCTCCACCCCTGGAATCAACCTTTACCTGTCAGTTTATATATAGATATATTTCTACCTGTTACACAGCTGTCACCTGACCTGGTGCAGGACTCTGGTTCAGACCTGTCAGCCTGTTAGCATTTTAACATCAGAGTACTCTAACCTGTTTCCTGTGAAGTGACAGTTCACCAGAGACTCAGAGCTCTGTAATCTTCCACCTGTAGAGCTGTGTTTCAGTGTAGATAGTTTCTGTGAGTCACTGAGTGTTGGATATGTCGGCCGTAGAGACGTCCGTCTTCTCCTCAGTGTCATCACTGCATCAGTGTCTCTGACCCGCTCACTCAGCAGAATCCACAGACCTTGTCTTGAGCACTTAGATGTAGGAACTATTTTCCTTCGACCAAACTACACCCGCCAACCGTGTCACTGTGCAGAAGGAAGCGTGCATCTCCTGTTAGCTCACCTAGCATCACTGAGCTAGCTAACGTTACAGCTCAGCTGAGGAAGACACCATTGATGTTTACACCTCACGCTGTCACGAGCCTCGCATCCATGAGAAGTTCATGTTGATGTTAAGACTCTGACTGGTCGGCCGTCAGTGAGGTCTGTCGCCCTGGTTGTGGGGATGTGTCCGGCACTGTTGGCCCTCGTCTTTGTGTTGTGTGTGTTTTATGTGTATGTTGTGTGTGTGTGTGTGTGTGTGTGTATACGTGTGTGTGTCACATTGTGTTTGGTTTGTGTCTGCAGCTCTCGTTTGGCCAGCTCTCTCAGTGATCTTTACGCCGCCAACATTGAGGAGGACAAAAACGCTCCGTACTCCTCTCTTCCTCCCTCCCCCTCCTCCCCTTCTTCCTCTGTGTCTCTCGGCCCCTCCCCCTCCCCTCTAGCCCCCCCCTCCCTGTGTCGCTATGGTAACGGCCCTCGCAGCGTGCAGCACGAGGTCAACAACAATGAAGGCGTGTACGCCGGCAGGCCGGGACCTCCCAGGGGCCCGGGGCCCTACAGTGCTCTGAAGGGCCCGTCAGGACGCTACCTCAGCCGGTCCATACCTGTAAGTCCTCTGACACAGCAGCAGCTCAACCCGCCCCTCTCTGCTGATTGGCTCTCTCTGTTCTGACATCATCGACACACTGGATGCAGCTGGTGATTATTTATCAATAAATTACAATGAGGAGTCAATGAGTTGTTTACCTTTGTCAAAGGATGAAAACTTTACAGCATGTTGACACAGACATGAAGCTACAGCTAGCAGCTGGTTAGCCTAGCTTAGCATAAAGACTGGAAACAGATGGAAACAGCTAGCATGGCTCCGTCACCTCTCAGTGTGGGACTGTTCCTTTAACAGAGACATTTTGTTCTCTCGTCTAAAATCATCATCCGGTGTGTTTGTGATCTCACGCTGTTCCTTTAACTCGTCTGACTGCTGACAGACACAGACGTCACATGACCAGGTGTCAGTCATGGTTTTCACCTCGTCATCGTGACGTCTGTTCACTAAAGCTTCCATTTTCACCTGAATGTTGATCTATAACTCTGATCAGATGCTGTTAAATCAGGACGGAGTGATTCGTAAATCCTGTTGGACTCATATTCAACTGAAAAAACCCAAAACACTAAAAAAGTACAACTGTCAAATAATTTGTTTTAAATCGTGATTAATTCCATTTTTAAACACACATTAAAAACATTAAACACACATTAAACACACATTAAACACAGTGAATACACATTAAACACAAATTAAACACACATTAAACACAGTGAATACACATTAAACACAAATTAAACACAGTGAACATACATTAAACACACATTAAACACAGTGAACACACATTAAACACAGTG
Source organism: Epinephelus malabaricus (assembly GCA_037127435.1). Lineage (NCBI taxonomy): Eukaryota > Metazoa > Chordata > Actinopteri > Perciformes > Serranidae > Epinephelus > Epinephelus malabaricus. The sequence continues at coordinate 47,374,604 of JANUFT010000006.1, read as the reverse complement.
AACACACATTAAACACACATTAAACACAGTGAACACACATTAAACACAGTAAACACACAGTAAACACATTAAACACACATTAAACACAGTGAACACACATTAAACACTGAACACAGTAAACACACATTAAACACACATTAAACACAGTGAACACACATTAAACACTGAACACAGTAAACAGTAAACACACATTAAACACAGTAAACACAGTGAACACACATTAAACACACAGTGAACACAGTGAACACACATTAAACACAGTAAACACAGGGAACACACATTAAACACACATTAAACACACATTAAACACACATTAAACACAGTAAACAGTGAACACAGTAAACACAGGGAACACACATTAAACACAGTGAACACATTGAACACACATTAAACACACATTAAACATGGCTTTATAGAGACAGTTTCAAACACAAATCAGCTTCACTATAACTCGCAGCATTCTCAGACAAACACTTGTCTTTATCTGGACACATTTTCCCACAAATACAACATGCTAATGTTATTAGCAGAAGCCTATGGCATTTTACATTGTATAAATTAGCCTAGCAGCTAGAAGAGATTTTCTCTCTTCACGTGAAGTCAGGATGAATCACACGTCAGTCTCTGTGATGAACTTTCTTCTAATAAAGTTGTGACAGGAGCATGTTTACCTGTGTGTGTGTGTGTGTGACATCACCTGGTATTCTAACAACACTCAGAATTTGGACACTCTGGGCACACACTGCTGATGTTCGTCCTGCCTGATGAACCACTTCCTGTTTACCTGTTGCTCAGTAACCTTTGGATGTTTGTGGTGTTTACATGTTTCACATTAACTTCACTAACATGAAGCTGCTGCTGATCTGAGGAACACACCTTCTTCATCACCATCGTCATTGTCACACAGTGGAGAGAACTACGCCTCCTCCTCTTCATCACCTCCTCCCCTTCCTCCCTGAAGGCTGAAACATTCAGACCTCATGTCTCCTTGTTCCTTCTCTCACCTGTAACTCAACTCCTGCTCTGTCATACAGGACAGAGGAGGTCTGAGGACTTCAGAGGAGTTAGGAGGAGGCCAGAGAAGGAGGAGGACAGAGGAGGGCAGAGAAGGAGGAGGACAGAGGAGGGCAGAGGAAGAGGAGGAGGACAGAGAAGTTAAGAGGAGGACAGAGGAGGGCAGAGGAGGAGGACAGAGGAGGGCAGAGAAGGAGGAGGACAGAGGAGTTAAGAGGAGGACAGAGGAGGGCAGAGGAGGAGGACAGGGGAGGGCAGAGAAGGAGGAGGACAGAGGAGTTAAGAGGAGGACAGAGGAGGGCAGAGGAAGAGGAGGAGGACAGAGAAGTTAAGAGGAGGACAGAGAAGTTAAGAGGAGGACAGAGGAGGGCAGAGGAGGAGGACAGAGGAGGGCAGAGAAGGAGGAGGACAGAGGAGTTAAGAGGAGGACAGAGGAGGGCAGAGGAAGAGGAGGAGGACAGAGAAGTTAAGAGGAGGACAGAGGATGGCAGAGGAGGAGGAGGATAGAGGAGGGCACAGAAGGAGGAGGACAGAGGAGTTAAGAGGAGGACAGAGGAGGGCAGAGGAGGAGGACAAAGGAGGACAGAGGAGATAAGAGGAGGACACAGCAGTCTGTCCTTTTATCAGAGCGACACACAGCTGATTAAACTCACACAGAGAACTTCTCTGATACTGTGAGAGACAGACAGACTGTCCTCTGTCCAGAACTACAGTGCAAGTCTCAGTGTGTCTATACTGTCACTGTCTCTGTCCCTTTCCTGTCCCTATCCCCGTCTCCATCGCCGACTCCAACTCCAACCCTGTCTCTGTCTCTGTCCCCATCCTGTCCCTGTCCCCGTCTCCATCTCCGACTCCAACTCCAACCCTGTCCCTGTCTCTGTCCCTATCCTGTCCCTATCCCCGTCTCCATCGCCGACTCCAACTCCAACCCTGTCTCTGTCTCTGTCCCCATCCTGTCCCTGTCCCCGTCTCCATCTCCGACTCCAACTCCAACCCTGTCCCTGTCTCTGTCCCTATCCTGTCCCTGTCCCCGTCTCCAACTCCGACTCCAACCCTGTCTCTGTCTCCGTCCTGTCTCCGTCCAGTCCCCGCCCCTGTCCCCGTCTCCATCTCCGACTCCGATCCTGTCTCTGTCCCTGCCCCTGTCTCTGTCTCTGTCCCTGCCCCTCTCTCTGTCTCTGTCCCTGCCCCTCTCTCTGTCTCTGTTCCTGTCCCCGTCCCTGTCTCCATCTCCGACTCCGACCCTGCCTCTGTCCCTGCCCCTGTCTCTGTCCCTGTCCCCGTCCCCGTCTCCATCTCCATCTCCATCTCCGACTCCGACCCTGTCTCTGTCCCTGCCCCTGCCCCTGTCTCTGTCTCTGTCCCTGCCCGTCTCTGTCTCTGTCTCTGTCTCTGTCGCTGTCTCTGTCCCTGCCCCTGTCTCTGTCTCTGTCTCTGTCTCTGTCTCTGTCCCTGCCCCTGCCCCTGTTGCTGTCTCTGTCTCTGTCCCTGCCCCTGCCCCTGCCCCTGTCTCTGTCCCTGTATATTAAGATATGTGACAGTTCAATTTCAATTTTCAATTTTATTTATAAAGCCCAATATCACAAATCACAATTTGCCTCACAGGGCTTTACAGCATACGACATCCCTCTGTCTTTAAGACCCTCACAGCTGATCAGGAAAAACTCCCCAAAAAAACCCTTTAACGGGGAAAAAAAAACGGTAGAAACCTCAGGAAGAGCAACTGAGGAGGGATCCCTCTTCCAGGACGGACAGACGTGCAATAGATGTCGTACAGAACAGATCAACATAATAAATTAACAGTAATCCATATGACACAATGAGAGAGAGAGAGAGAGAGAGAGAGAGAGAGAGAGAGAGAGAGAGAGAGAGAGAGATGCAGGTAATGACAGTAGCTTACAACAACAAGTTATAGTTCTGGCTACTGTGGTACAATATGTTGAAAGTATGTATTAATATCTGACAGTATACATGTGTGACAATAGTCATATGTGTATAATAACAGTAGAAGTATGACTAATGACTAATGATGGCAGCAGCAGCAGGAGGCATCTGGCAGGACCACGGCAGCAGCACAACCACACACGTCACGCTGTCCAGGCACCGCTGTGATATGAGTTAATCTGAGAGACAGTGGAGCACAAAGGCTCCGGAGAAGAAGCCGAGTTAGTGACATCCAGAATGGCCGAGTTAGCAAGATGCAGTAATAGAATGAGAGAGAGAGAGAGAGAGAGAGAGAGAGAGAGAGAGAGAGAGAGAGAGAGAGAGAAAGAGAAAGAGAAAGAGAAAGAGAAAGAGAAAGAGAAAGAGAGAGAGAGAGAGAGAGAGAGAGAGAAGGTGCCCGGTGTATTATAGGGGGGTCCTCCGGCAGACTAGGCCTTAGTCAGCCTAACTAGGGGCTGGTACAGGGCAAGCCTGGGCCAGTCCTAACTATAAGCTTTATCAAAGAGGAAAGTCTTAAGTCTAGTCTTAAATGTGGAGACGGTGTCTGCCTCCCGGACCGTAACAGGAAGATGATTCCACAGGAGAGGAGCCTGATAGCTGAAGGCTCTGGCTCCTGATCTACTTTTGGAGACTTTAGGGACCACGAGTAACCCTGCGTTCTCAGAGCGCAGTGTTCTGGTGGGATAATATGGCACTATGAGCTCTCTAAGATATGACGGAGCTTGACCATTTAGAGCTTTATAAGTTAACAGTAGGATCTTAAATTCAATTCTGGATTTTACAGGGAGCCAGTGCAGAGAAGCTAAAACAGGAGAAATATGATCTCGTTTCTTAGTTCCTGTTAGTACACGTGCTGCTGCATTCTGAATTAGCTGGAGAGTTTTTAAGGACTTACTGGAGCTACCTGATAATAGAGAGTTACAGTAATCCAGCCTAGAGGTAACAAAAGCGTGGACCAATTTTTCTGCATCTTTTCGGGTCAGGATAGGCCTAATTTTTGCAATATTACGCAGATGAAAAAATGCAGTCCGTGAGGTTTGTTTTAAATGAGAATTAAAAGACAAATCTTGATCAAATATTACTCCGAGGTTTCTTACGGTAGTGCTAGAGGCCAGAGCAATGCCATCTAGAGAAACTATGTCATCAGATAAAGAGTCTCTGAGTTGTTTGGGGCCAAGAACAATAACTTCAGTTTTGTGTGAATTTAACATCAGGAAATTGGTGCTCATCCAAGTTTTTATGTCTTTAAGGCAGTTATGGAGTTTAGTTAATTGATTACTTTCTCCTGGCTTCATCGATAAATACAACTGTGTATCATCCGCATAACAATGGAAATTTATAGAGTGATTTCTAATGATGTTACCTAAAGGAAGCATATATAGAGTAAATAGGATTGGTCCGAGCACAGAACCTTGCGGAACTCCAAAACAAACTTTGGTACGTAAGGATGATTCATTACGAACGTCAACAAACTGAAAACGATCAGATAAATAAGATTTAAACCAGCTTAGTGCTGAACCTTTTAGGCCAATTAAGTGATCCAGTCTCTGCAGTAGAATTTGATGGTCAATTGTGTCAAATGCCGCACTAAGATCTAATAAAACAAGTACAGAGACGAGTCCTTTGTCTGAAGCAATCAGAAGGTCATTTGTAATTTTAACTAGAGCTGTCTCAGTGCTATGATGCACTCTAAATCCTGACTGAAATTCCTCAAATAAATTATTATCCTGGAGAAAATCACACAGCTGGTCTGCGACTACCTTCTCAAGGATCTTTGACATAAAGGGAAGATTAGATATTGGTCTATAGTTGGCTAACACCTCTGGATCCAGGGTGGGCTTTTTTAGTAGAGGTTTAATTACAGCTACCTTAAAAGACTGTGGTACATAGCCTGTTAATAAGGATATATTGATCATATCTAATATATGAGTGTTAACTACAGGAAAGACCTCCTTAAGTAGCCTAGTTGGGATGGGGTCTAAGAGACATGTTGATGATTTAGATGAAGAAATCACTGCGGTCAATTCTTGAAGAGAAATTGGGGAGAAGCAATCTAAATATATATTGGGTTCTACAGCTGTGTTTGAGGTTAGATAGGTACCATCCTCAGGCAGGAGGTCATGAATTTTGCCTCTAATAGTTAGAATTTTGTCATTAAAAAAGCTCATAAAATCATTACTGCTAAGGGCTAAAGGAATACAAGGCTCAATAGAGCTTTGACTCTCAGTCAGCCTGGCTACAGTGCTGAAAAGAAACCTGGGGTTGTTCTTATTGTCTTCTATTAACAGGCGTCTCTATGTTTTGTCTTTCAGTCTCTTCAGTCTGAGTACATCCAGTACTAGGTCAACGGGTCTGACCTGAGGAGGACACATTACCCATAACCCCCCTGTGAAGCAGCTCAGTTACTGAAGAGACTCTGTGTTCACGCCGTGTGTTAATGAGCACGATGTAAATATGATGTCATCATCCACATGAAGGACAAGAAGAAGAACAAGAAGAAGATATATTTGGATAAAGAGGACAGATTTTATATTTGTTATGAGAAGAAGATATTTTTGTTTTTATAAACTGACTCTCCGTTGTCATGGTTACAGTATTTACTTCCTGTTTCTGACCAGCAGGTTATTTTGATTGATTAATCTTTTGTAATTAACAGCAATAATAATAACAGTAGAAGAAGAAGGGACCCAAAAACTGAATGTCAGCAACTAAACTCAGGAAACACACCTCTGTGTGTGTGTGTGTGTGTGTGTGTGTGTGTGTGTGTGTGTGTGTGTGTGTGTGTGTGTGTCGGAGGCGGAGCCAGTATCAGTTGACGCCCACTCAGCCTTAAAGAAGCTTCTGATTGGTCATTTTGTTTATAGTGTCTGAAACAAAGTGGCTTCACTGTAGATTAGCTCGTTATGCTAATGGCTAATTGTTGTGAACAGTTGAGTGAGAGAGCGACTGACTCCTCGTCTCTCTGCTGTCGATCTAAACATACGTTCATCATCCTGTTTACAGGACTAATATTATGGGCTGTTGTTTGTGTGTGTTGGCCGTCAGGTGACGACGCCGTCGTATAAACATTAAGGAATCATGTTAAATTTGAGTCGCTGCGACTGAAACCAGCTGAATGTTTGTTTAGTTTGTTGTAAAAGAAGTTATTGAGCAGTGGATGATGCGTTCACTGACCAGAGGAAATGTAGTGAAAGGGATTATGACCTTTACGAGCAAAAACAGTGAAGTTAAATTTAAAGTAAGTTTAAATTTAAAATTTTAAATGATAAATTAGACTATAAATGAAGTTTATCTGTGCAGGTAGTTTATTAAAAATATCTGACGTGTGTCTGTTAATTTTATTAATTTTGATTTTAAAGTTCCAACTGAAGGAAACATGAAACCAGAGAAGAATTTATACAGAAAATGTCGGACTGTTCCTTTAAATGTTTCATGTGTTTTTGATCATGCGACACCATGTCATGTCTGTCAGCTGATTGGCTGTGTGGAGACCAGCTGACTGTTGGACAGCTCTGATTGGCTGAAGGGTGGATGGTAAATGTTCTCATTAAGGAACCTCGATCAGATTGATCAGAAAATATTTTTAATGTTTGAGTTTTCTACCTCTGATGACATCAGCACGGTTTCTCTGTTCGTCACACGTGTCACAGACATGTCATAGACATGTCACACGCGTGTAGTGAGCCTTTCAGGAGGAACATTAAGACTTCAACATAGTAGCTCAAGGGACCAACACAGGAAAAGGAAATGTTTGAATAAAACTCCAGTTTAGTCCTTAAAGGGAAAGTTTGTGTTATCAGCGTACGACTTCCTGTGACTCAGCTCACACCCCGTGTTAACCCCGTGTTAACCTAAACCTAGCACGGTATGATTCGGCATCAGCAGAGCTTCATGTGAGTCAGAGAGGAAACACTGACGAGAAGATGTTGGTCGTTGTTCTAGGTCAGCTAGCTAAATAGGTACCTCTGGTTATGGTCAGTAGTAGTTACCATGGTTACAAAGTAAACATGAAGCAGGCGTGTACTGATGACGTGATGAAGTCGTGATTGGACAACAAACACATGACGTAAATTCCATTAGCTCTGTTTCACACTGCTAACTTTAGCACCAATTTTCAGAAGATAACACAGCATATCAGACGCTAACCTGCTACAAAACAGCAGCTAGCCCTGGGCTAAGGGAGTTAAAGGCTAACCTTTAGCCCACTTTCTAATGGATCCCTTATCCCAGGACTAAGTGCAGTGTGAAAAGGGCTAACAGCTTGCCTAGCCCAAGGCTACCAGCCTCCTTAGTGTGTGGCTAACAGTTTCTTAAGCCCAAGGGCTAAGAGCTCCCTTAGCTCGAGGCTAACAGCTCCCTTAGCTCAAGGCTAACAGCTCCTTTAGCTCGAGGCTAACAGCTCCCTTAGCTCAAGGCTAACAGCTCCCTTAGCTCAAGGCTAACAGCTCCTTTAGCTCGAGGCTAACAGCTCCCTTAGCTCGAGGCTAACAGCTCCCTTAGCTCGAGGCTAACAGCTCCTTTAGCTCGAGACTAACAGCTCCTTTAGCTCGAGGCTAACAGCTCCCTTAGCTCGAGGCTAACAGCTCCTTTAGCTCGAGGCTAACAGCTCCCTTAGCTCGGGGCTAACAGCTCCTGTAGCTGGAGGATAACAGCTCCTGTAGCTGGAGGCTAAGTACTGTGTAAAACATGCTAATGTCAGTTGTGAATGTTTCTCTGAAGTGCCTCACCATGTGTCTGATGTGTGAGTCGTCAGCGGACGATCTTTCTCTGATGGACGAAGATGTTTGAGTGAAAAACTTTAATTTGTTGCTGATTCTTTATTTTATTGTTCAAATATTTGTTTAAAGGGAAAAGTTAGAAAATAACTTTTAGTTTTTATCTGAGACAAAATAAACGGATTTTTCTTTTGAAGCTGTTTCCTGTTTTAATGTCTGGCACACACACGATAAATACAGTCGTATTGATCTGAAGTCACGTCTCGGGTGTTTCAGTCTGATTGATATCGTTCAATACGTCTCATTTTAGATATATCAGCAAATGAATATATATAATCTGTGACGCAGTTTATAAAGTTATATCTGAAACTGTCAGTTGATCGATTGATGAGTTGATCAGAAAATAAATCAAACATTCAAACATTTGATGGTTTCAGATTTTCTTCAGAATGAAATGAATCATGTTGAACTCTGATTAAATCAATCAATTAATCAATCAGATTCATGGAGAAAATATATTGACATGTTTTTACCACAGGAACATTTTCAGGACTGTTTTATGGATCAATGTTTCGTCCTGTCATATGTATTAGAATATCTCTGACCAATCAGAGCAGTCGATCTTATAACAGGTGACAGAGAGAGGCAGCAGGTACAAACACCTGTCAGCTGTTAGTTAACGCCCGAGGATGATGTCAGCGGTCACACCTGTGTGTCTGCACGTTAATGTTGCTGCTCCTCAGCTTCCTGTTCACCTCTCAGGTCAGCTGACTGTTGGCTAACGGCGCCGCTTATTCAGCACCGACTGAGAGGAACGCCGTCCCAGGCGCCAGTGATACTGTGGAAACATGGCGCCCGCCCTCAGGTCTCCCCTCAGGTCTCCCCTCAGGTCTCTCCTCAGGTCTCTCAGGTCTCTCCTCAGGTCTCCCCTCAGGTCTCCCCTCAGGTCTCTCCTCAGGTCTCTCCTCAGGTCTCCCCTCAGGTCTCTCCTCAGGTCTCTCCTCAGGTCTCCCCTCAGGTCTCTCCTCAGGTCTCTCCTCAGGTCTCCCCTCAGGTCTCCCCTCAGGTCTCTCCTCAGGTCTCTCAGGTCTCTCCTCAGGTCTCCCCTCAGGTCTCCCCTCAGGTCTCTCCTCAGGTCTCCCCTCAGGTCTCCCCTCAGGTCTCTCCTCAGGTCTCCCCTCAGGTCTCCCCTCAGGTCTCTCCTCAGGTCTCCCCTCAGGTCTCTCCTCAGGTCTCTCCTCAGGTCTCTCAGGTATCTCCTCAGGTCTCTCCTCAGGTCTCTCAGGTATCTCCTCAGGTCTCCCCTCAGGTCTCTCCTCAGGTCTCCCCTCAGGTCTCTCAGGTATCTCCTCAGGTCTCCCCTCAGGTCTCTCCTCAGGTCTCTCCTCAGGTCTCTCAGGTATCTCCTCAGGTCTCTCCTCAGGTCTCTCCTCAGGTCTCCCCTCAGGTCTCCCCTCAGGTCTCTCCTCAGGTCTCTCCTCAGGTCTCTCAGGTATCTCCTCAGGTCTCTCCTCAGGTCTCTCAGGTATCTCCTCAGGTCTCCCCTCAGGTCTCTCAGGTATCTCCTCAGGTCTCTCCTCAGGTCTCTCCTCAGGTCTCCCCTCAGGTCTCTCCTCAGGTCTCCCCTCAGATCTCCCCCTCAGGTCTCTCCTCAGGTCTCCCCTCAGGTCTCTCCTCAGGTCTCTCCTCAGGTCTCTCAGGTATCTCCTCAGGTCTCTCCTCAGGTCTCCCCTCAGGTCTCTCAGGTCTCTCCTCAGGTCTCCCCCAGGTCTCCCCTGAGGTCTCTCCTCAGGTCTCTCCTCAGGTCTCCCCTCAGGTCTCTCAGGTATCTCCTCAGGTCTCCCCTCAGGTCTCCCCTCAGGTCTCTCCTCAGGTCTCTCCTCAGGTCTCCCCTCAGGTCTCTCAGGTCTCCCCTCAGGTCTCTCCTCAGGTCTCTCCTCAGGTCTCCCCTCAGGTCTCTCCTCAGGTCTCCCCTCAGGTCTCCCCTCAGGTCTCTCCTCAGGTCTCTCCTCAGGTCTCCCCTCGGGTCTCTCAGGTATCTCCTCAGGTCTCCCCTCAGGTCTCTCAGGTATCTCCTCAGGTCTCCCCTCAGGTCTCTCCTCAGGTCTCCCCTCAGGTCCCTCCTCAGGTCTCCCCTCAGGTCTCTCAGGTATCTCCTCAGGTCTCTCCTCAGGTCTCTCAGGTCTCTCCTCAGGTCTCCCCTCAGGTCTCCCCTCAGGTCTCTCCTCAGGTCTCCCCTCAGGTCTCCCCTCAGGTCTCTCCTCAGGTCTCTCCTCAGGTCTCCCCTCAGGTCTCCCCTCAGGTCTCTCAGGTCTCTCCTCAGGTCTCCCCTCAGGTCTCCCCTCAGGTCTCTCCTCAGGTCTCTCCTCAGGTCTCCCCTCAGGTCTCCCCTCAGGTCTCTCAGGTCTCTCCTCAGGTCTCCCCTCAGGTCTCTCCTCAGGTATCTCCTCAGGTCTCTCCTCAGGTCTCTCCTCAGGTCTCCCCTCAGGTCTCCCCTCAGGTCTCTCCTCAGGTGTCTCCTCAGGTCTCCCCTCAGGTCTCTCAGGTCTCCCCTCAGGTATCTCCTCAGGTCTCCCCTCAGGTCTCTCCTCAGGTCTCCCCTCAGGTCTCCCCTCAGGTGTCTCCTCAGGTCTCCCCTCAGGTCTCTCAGGTCTCCCCTCAGGTCTCTCCTCAGGTCTCTCCTCAGGTCTCCCCTCAGGTCTCTCAGGTCTCTCCTCAGGTCTCCCCTCAGGTCTCCCCTCAGGTCTCTCCTCAGGTCTCTCCTCAGGTCTCTCCTCAGGTCTCCCCTCAGGTCTCCCCTCAGGTCTCTCAGGTCTCTCCTCAGGTCTCCCCTCAGGTCTCTCCTCAGGTATCTCCTCAGGTCTCTCCTCAGGTCTCTCCTCAGGTCTCCCCTCAGGTCTCCCCTCAGGTCTCTCCTCAGGTGTCTCCTCAGGTCTCCCCTCAGGTCTCTCAGGTCTCCCCTCAGGTATCTCCTCAGGTCTCCCCTCAGGTCTCTCCTCAGGTCTCCCCTCAGGTCTCTCAGGTCTCCCCTCAGGTCTCTCCTCAGGTCTCTCCTCAGGTCTCCCCTCAGGTCTCCCCTCAGGTCTCTCCTCAGGTCTCCCCTCAGGTCTCCCCTCAGGTCTCTCCTCAGGTCTCTCCTCAGGTCTCCCCTCAGGTCTCCCCTCAGGTCTCTCAGGTCTCTCCTCAGGTCTCCCCTCAGGTCTCCCCTCAGGTCTCTCCTCAGGTCTCTCCTCAGGTCTCCCCTCAGGTCTCCCCTCAGGTCTCTCAGGTCTCTCCTCAGGTCTCCCCTCAGGTCTCTCCTCAGGTATCTCCTCAGGTCTCTCCTCAGGTCTCTCCTCAGGTCTCCCCTCAGGTCTCCCCTCAGGTCTCTCCTCAGGTGTCTCCTCAGGTCTCCCCTCAGGTCTCTCAGGTCTCCCCTCAGGTATCTCCTCAGGTCTCCCCTCAGGTCTCTCCTCAGGTCTCCCCTCAGGTCTCCCCTCAGGTGTCTCCTCAGGTCTCCCCTCAGGTCTCTCAGGTCTCCCCTCAGGTCTCTCCTCAGGTCTCTCCTCAGGTCTCCCCTCAGGTCTCTCAGGTCTCTCCTCAGGTCTCCCCTCAGGTCTCCCCTCAGGTCTCTCCTCAGGTCTCTCCTCAGGTCTCTCCTCAGGTCTCCCCTCAGGTCTCCCCTCAGGTCTCTCAGGTCTCTCCTCAGGTCTCCCCTCAGGTCTCTCCTCAGGTATCTCCTCAGGTCTCTCCTCAGGTCTCTCCTCAGGTCTCCCCTCAGGTCTCCCCTCAGGTCTCTCCTCAGGTGTCTCCTCAGGTCTCCCCTCAGGTCTCTCAGGTCTCCCCTCAGGTATCTCCTCAGGTCTCCCCTCAGGTCTCTCCTCAGGTCTCCCCTCAGGTCTCTCAGGTCTCCCCTCAGGTCTCTCCTCAGGTCTCTCCTCAGGTCTCCCCTCAGGTCTCTCAGGTCTCTCCTCAGGTTTGAGTCACACTGTCTTCATCTCGTGTGTCATCACCACTGACTGTATTTAAAGATGGACAACGCATCTCTCCTCTTCCTCCCACTGAAAAAAATGAAGCCAAAACATCCTGATACAGCCGCCGCCATCTGACATTGGTGACATCATTTGGAGCCAAAGGCTGCGCTGACAACTCATCCTCACTGTGACCTCGTCACGTGTCCACGTTTGGTCATGGACTTTCCACGTCCACATATGACGTCCAAGGTACCCTGGGTGTGTTGGTTGTTGACGTTCTGGGACGCCGTGTCAACTTCAGCCTGTTACATGCATTGTTACGTTTAGCCAACACACACACACGTGGTTATGTTTAGCCAACACACACACACGTGGTTATGTTTAGCCAACACACACACGTGGTTATGTTTAGCCAACACACACACGTGGTTACATGGTTATATAGGGGCGTCAGTGGCGTAGTGGATAGAGCAGGCGCCCCATGTACAAGGCTATTGCCACAGTGGCCCGGGTTTGACTCCAGCCTGTGGCCCTTTGCTGCATGTCATTATTATTATTATATATATATATTTGTGTGTGTGTGTGTGTGTGTGTGTGTGTGTGTGTGATGTCACTGCAGCACATTTCAGCAACAAGACAGATCAGAGTTCTACATGAGAGACTGAAAACAACAATAAATGGAAATTAAAATACAGTTTATTAAAGTGAAGACTGAGACAGGCAGAAAGTTCAATAATCAAAGTGTCAGATGAATCAATATTAGATTAATAAAAACAGTTTGATTTCCTGCAGGTTTCACAGAAAGTTTATTAACATCCGATGGAGACAGGAAGTCCCCGTCCCACCCTCTGTTAAAGAGAGATGGACAATTAAAGACCCAACAACAGAGTTTATTATAGACTATTGATTACTAGAGATGATTATCGATAATTACATTATAAGCCAGACAATGTGCAGACGTGACCTTCACACAGGTGACACAAAACAAACGCACCTCGTTCACCAGTGAGAGTAACTCAGGTCACATGACTCCACGTCAGCCATCAGACTGATCAATAACAGACACTGTCTGTTATTGATCAGTCTGAACATCAATCAGTCAATAATCACTCAATCAGAGGTCACTGCTGTGCTGTTAAAACAAAAACACAACACTTGTTACATCTTCATTATTTGAATGATTTATAATAAAGTTTGAACAGTTTGAATTATTAATAAATAAACAGAGACAACAGGACGTGAAAAAGAAACAATAAAAACATTTTATTGATCATATTTATCAGATATTTTAAAACCTGTTTTCATCTTTTGTTTCTTCTTCTGGATTTTATAATGAATCAGATTCTTCACTGATTTTCGGTGAAACAACCAGAAACAGATGATTTGATCAGAAACAAAGAGACGGAGACTTCCTGTCTGTCCTGCAGAGGGCGCCGTGGTCTCACATCTCTACAGAGAGAGCTGGAGACATAAAGAGACAGGAGGAGGAGGAGGAGGAGGAGGAGGAGGAGACATAAAGGGGTTCAGAGGAGGCGTTTGGTTTCAGAGGATTTTACAGATCGAAGTGATTCAGTCAACACACAAAGGAGACGCTGCTGCTTCATTCATTCATGTATTCATTTATTCATGTCTTCATCAGAGCGTGTGACCCTGTGAGGAGTGAGATGTCTGTCTGCAGGATCTCTGTTCTCTCAGGTAAGACCTTCAATATCTAATATCAATTGTGAAACAGTGAATCATGAAAACACATGAAGACGAAGCCTCGTTTAACAGTCTGATCTGATGAACTGATGAAGGGATGAAGTGATGAGCTCAGTCTGAAGTGATGAAGGGATGAAGTGATGAAGGGATGAGCTCAGTCTGATGAAGTGTCTGTGAGCTTCAGACTCTGGTTGGTTTATAATTTCTCTTCATGTTCAGCGTTGTCGTCCTGAGACACAAAACGTGTTTCAGTTTATTCTGACGGTGAAACAATCAGATCAAATTAAAATATTTTATTTTGAACATTTAAAAGTGATAAAATAAATTACCACATATAGCCTGTGTAAACAAACAAACAAACAAACAGGAATAGATCCACATTAAGCAACATAAATAAAAATCAACTGTTGCTGTTAATCAATCATCAATCAAACCAAAGAGTGGATCAGAGACAGAGGGTGAGCACAGTGATCACAGCTCAGTGTGTCAGTATTGATTATAGATCACAGAGAAGATGAGGTGACTCCAGGAGGGGTCACGACCTGCAGGCTGAGAAACACTGAGCTGTGTGTGTGTGTGTGTGTGTGTGAGTTATCTGAAATAATATATTCAGATGTAACTCCTCTGTTATTGCCAATATTTGGATCAATAACTGTAATTTAATTACATGTAACTAGTTACAGTTACATTCATTTGTAATTTAATCACCTAACTCACAGAACTGTGAGTCTGACGCTCTGATTAACAGACTGACACTGAACTCACCTCTGGATTTATAATTCATAATTATTATAATTATCTGTTATTATTTAACTGCTGCAGTATTCTTCAGTTTGCCTCTTAATTATCTTTATTATATTTCTCATGTTTATTCTCACTCTTTGTCGTGAACATTACAACAGAATACATATTTATAACATTAGTTAATTCAGAGTTTAAAGCAGCTCATATCTGTATAACTGACACACTCACACTCAACACAGTGAAGACATATTTAAGTGCCACTGAAGTTAAGGTTTTTGGCTCAGAATATGAGAAAAGGATAACGGCCTTTTTACCATCTTTACCAAGAGTGTCTCTGCGTTAGTTTGGTGCTACAGTATTTACACTGAATCATTCAGCATAACGTTTGCCAACCTTTGTTATCTCTGCCATTACAGATAAGTTAATGAAGCTAAGCTCCAGAAGTTAACGTTAGCTTAACTAGAGCCCTTTGGACAACAGCTAACAATGATGTACCATCACCAAAGTACAAAACTAGAACAAAATAGGCTAATGAACTCCCAGCAAACAAGGTGACATGATGAACAACGCAGCTAGGAGCTAACGTTAGGCTAACTTTAGCTAACGTTAGCTAGAGATGTTAAAGATAACTTTATATTTCTTTGCAGCAAAGTGACAATATGTTGCCTCAAACACAATGTTGACTTACCTTAGAACAGATGTAGACATCATTGTTAATCTTATTCACGTTGAGTTGATGTTGTGGTCTAACGTTACCACACAACTTTATCCAAAGGAGACACTTTTCTCGCTTGAGATGTGGTTTAAAGTGTAAAAATACACCTGGTCGCCCAGCCTCTCAGGATACCTTGTGTCAGAGTTGCATGTACCCCATGCACACCGTTTGACCATTTTTAAACTTCAAATCTCAGAAAAAGCTCATAAAACCCAACAAACTGACTTTCTGTAATGCATTTCAATGGACGTCCAGGCAGAGAATGTCCCAGTGTATGGGGATGGCTATACGCACTGTGATTGGCTCATCGCGTTTGAGGGCGGGGCTTAGCCATAGGTCAATTCTCTGTTCTTTATAACTGATCAGTTTACAATTCAGGATCAATTCAAGTTTTTCTGACTCTGTAGCTAGTTTCTCTTGAACACTGGACTTCACCTCGTCTTCTCTGCTTTATGTTCTATCAGTTATATATAAATAACTTTATTTATAATCAGCTTTCATACACAGAATAAAGTGTTTAATGATTCGGCAGCAGAGACAAACAGATCAAACCTGACAGTTACACTCATTCAAGGAGAATAATAACCGTCCATATGGAGACTAGAACAGACAGATTATGGGCTGTGTTATGAAGACATGTTTGGAGTCATCGTTGCAAGCTGAGCAGCAGCTCAGATGTTTCATAGAGACATCAGGAGCAGCTGAGGACCATCTTAGAGTTCCAGAGGGTGGGAGGCTGTCAGGAGCTCAGACACCTGCTGATCAAAAACCCCCAAATTATTAAAACTGAAAGTGAAACTGATCCTAACATAAGTTAAAAGAGTGAAGCTGCTGAGGAAACTGAACTGAAACTGAAAATATTATAATTAAAATCAAACTAATAAAAATATAAAACTGTAAAAATTGTCGTTCATTCAGACCAACAGGAGAAAGTGGAGACTCTGTCACGGACTACTTTCAGTGGCAGATTAATCCACACTGTATGAATGGACACGTTTCTGTCCTGTCCTGTCCTGTCCTGTCCTGTCATGTCCTGTCCTGGTCTGGTCTGGTCTGTCCTGGTCTGTCATGTCAATCAATCAATCAATCAATCAATTTTATTTATAAAGCCCAATATCACAAATCACAGTTTGCCTCACAGGGCTTTACAGCATACGACATCCCTCTGTCCTTATGACCCTCACAGCTGATCAGGAAAAACTCCCCAAAAAACCCCTTTAACGGGGAAAAAACACGGTAGAAACCTCAGGAAGAGCAACTGAGGAGGGATCCCTCTTCCAGGACGGACAGACGTGCAATAGATGTCGTACAGAACAGATCAGCATAATAAATTAACAGTAATCCATATGACACAATGAGACAGAGAGAGAGAGAGAGAGAGAGAGAGAGAGAGAGAGAGAGAGATGCAGGTAATGACAGTAGCTTACAACAACATTAATGAAAGTAATAATATTATAGTTATAGTTCTGGCTACTGTGGTACAATATGTTGAAAGTATGTATTAATATCTGACAGTATACATGTGTAACAATAGTCATATGACTAATGATGGCAGCAGCAGCAGCAGGAGGCATCTGGCAGGACCACGGCAGCAGCACAACCACACACGTCACGCTGTCCAGGCACCGCTGTGATATGAGTTAATCTGAGAGACAGTGGAGCACAAAGGCTCCGGAGAAGAAGCCGAGTTAGTGACATCCAGAATGGCCGAGTTAGCAAGATGCAGTAATAGAATATGAGAGAGAGAGAGAGAGAGAGAGAGAGAGAGAGAGAGAGAAGGAGAGAAGGTGCCCGGTGTATTATAGGGGGGTCCTCCGGCAGACTAGGCCTAAGTCAGCCTAACTAGGGGCTGGTACAGGGCAAGCCTGGGCCAGCCCTAACTATAAGCTTTATCAAAGAGGAAAGTCTTAAGTCTAGTCTTAAATGTGGAGACGGTGTCTGCCTCCCGGACCGTAACAGGAAGATGATTCCACAGGAGAGGAGCCTGATAGCTGAAGGCTCTGGCTCCTGATCTACTTTTGGTGACTTTAGGGACCACGAGTAACCCTGCGTTCTCAGAGCGCAGTGTTCTGGTGGGATAATATGGCACTATGAGCTCTCTAAGATATGACGGAGCTTGACCATTTAGAGCTTTATAAGTTAACAGTAGGATCTTAAATTCAATTCTGGATTTTACAGGGAGCCAGTGCTGAGAAGCTAAAACAGGAGAAATATGATCTCGTTTCTTAGTTCCTGTTAGTACACGTGCTGCTGCATTCTGAATTAGCTGGAGAGTTTTTAAGGACTTACTGGAGCTACCTGATAATAGAGAGTTACAGTAATCCAGCCTTGAGGTAACAAAAGTGTGGACCAATTTTTCTGCATCTTTTCGGGTCAGGATAGGCCTAATTTTCACAATATTACGCAGATGAAAAAATGCAGTCCGTGAGGTTTGTTTTAAATGAGAATTAAAAGACAAATCTTGTCCTGTCCTGGTCTGGTCTGGTCTGCCCTGATCTGGTCTGTCCTGACCTGGTCTGGTCTGGTCTGTCCTGATCTGGTCTGTCCTGGTCTGGTCTGTCCTGACCTGATCTGGTCTGGTCTGGTTCCTGCTCCTGCTTTTAAACCGTTCAGATCTTTTCCACCAAAACAAACTGGTTCAGAACTGGAGACGTCGTTTCTCACCTGGAACCAAAAACATCAGGTTCACTTTGACCTGTGAACTGTGATGTCATCAGTGGGCATGTCTTATTCTCCAGGTTAGTAATGTTAAGTAAGAACTCCTCAGAACAGAGAGTGTACAGTGTTCTCCTTAAAGGGGAACTAATGTTTTTTTCAACCTGGGCCCTATGTTCTGATCTACTTTTGTCTAAATGAGTGATAGGATGTTCAATATGTGACATGTCTCCAGTATGAAGCTAGGGCTGACCTGCCTGCAGCTATATTAAATAATAGGGCACTCAGACAGCGTCAAACAACGTCAAAATACGTCCACTAAAAGTGCATTTTTTTCACACAGATAGGCTCGGATTGTTAGTATAATTATCTGACAACATAACGGAAAGGAGAAATGAACGTGTGTGTTTACCTTTAGCTGGATTCAGACATGTTCCTCTGCCTGTTGCTGCTCTCTCTCTCTCCTCGTCCGCTCTTCAGTTTCAATGAGCTCTGCATCCGTGTACTCTGTGTTCAAATAAATACGGGCGCTCATTACATTCAAATGGCTCATCCAGATCCAGTTGGTCAAAAACAGGTCAAAATTCAGCCATGACTACTCCAAACAGAGTAACTCCTGGCATTTGTAAGGTCACTCCAGTGGAACTTCCTGCAACAACTCAAATCTGGCGAGACGTGAGATTTCAGAGCCAGACTTTCACTCTGAGTGAGTGTTTTGACTTGCCACAACAAACATGTCCGAATTTTTACCTAATTTTGACCAACTGGATCTCAATGAGCCGTTTGAATTTGATGAGCGCCCGTATTTATTTGAACACGGATCAAATAATAATCAACAATCAGTCACTTGGCTATGACTGTTTACTTCTGTTAAGCCACGCCCTCTGTCGATGTCACGTCCTTGATCACAGCGGTAACACCAAAGTTCCAGGAATCATGAACAGAAGGTTGCACAAAACAAAACGCCTTAAGTTAAGATTTCCCATAAGCCTTCCCCTTAAGGTTTCCTAAAAATGTTCCCTTAATAATTTAAGGTTTTCTCCTTCTCTTGGTCTCAAGGAATCATTACACAAAAGACCTTAGCAACCAAAGCAAGGTAAAAAAACAAAAACAAGAACCCTTAAGGTCCCTCAGACTGTCTTAACTCCAACACGAGTTTAAGGAGCTAAATGAGAGTTCTGAGACCAGGAGACACGTCTGATGTCACAGGAAGAAGAGACCTCTGAGGATAATTCAGCTCCTCATCAATCAACACTGAAGGAATTCTGACCAGGAGAAGTTTCAGATGTGAACATGTGACAGTGGTGTTGATGATGTCACTGATGATGCGTTCACAGCAGACGGAGCTCTAGAACTGTTACAAATTATTCATCACCTGAAACAGGAAGTGAAAACTCTTCAGCAGCAGCAGGTTGATCAGTGGATGTTTGTTTGTTTGTTAATGTTGTTGTTTACCTCCCCAGCTGTGTTGCTGATGTCATCGTGGTGCGTTCAGGGTCTGCGTGTGGACATGTTTCCCAGAAGGCCTCTGTTCAGACTGGGCGAGCGTCAGCAGCTGGAGTGTCGGGTCCAAGACTGTCCCACAATGCCGAGCGTGTCCTGGTCTCTGATGGGGGACCGACCGCTGACGGCATCCATCAGCACCAACAGAAGCCACTCCGTGGTGACTTTTGACCCCGTCATGATGGAGCACGAAGGAGCTCTGCTGTGTCGAGTCAACTGTGGAGGAGACCAGAGGCAGGCCACCACGCCTGTGCACGTTTACTGTGAGTACACACATGCACTGTACATGTACCTGGACCGCAGGGCGGTGTCAGCGTGATGATGTCATCGTTCTCTTCCTGCTCCAGCCTTCCCATCAGCCCCTCTGATCACAGGCCAGGACCGCCTGCATCTGGGGGCGGAGTCTGTCCTCACCTGTCAGGTGTCTGATGTTTACCCCGCCGAGCTGCTGACCGTCAGCTGGCTCCAAGGAGATGCTGTCCTGCAGAGAATTGTTGGAGACGCTGGATCGCTCTCGGTGCAGTCTGAGTACAGGTTCACGCCTCAGGATCAAGACTCTGGAGGAAACATCAGCTGCAGCGCCACGCTGGACCTGCAGGACCTGCCAGCTGAGGACAGGACCAGAGACACCACCGTTCCCCTAAACCTGCTCTGTGAGTCCTTTAGTCCTCTGTAGGTCAGTCCTCTGTAGGTCAGTCCTCTATAGGTCAGTCCTCTATAGGTCAGTCCTCTGTAGGTCAGTCCTCTATAGGTCAGTCCTCTGTAGGTCAGTCCTCTATAGGTCAGTCCTCTGTAGGTCAGTCCTCCTTAGGTCAGTCCTCTGTAGGTCAGTCCTCTGTAGGTCAGTCCTCTATAGGTCAGTCCTCCTTAGGTCAGTCCTCTGTAGGTCAGTCCTCCTTAGGTCAGTCCTCTGTAGGTCAGTCCTCTATAGGTCAGTCCTCTATAGGTCAGTCCTCCTTAGGTCAGTCCTCTGTAGGTCAGTCCTCCTTAGGTCAGTCCTCTGTAGGTCAGTCCTCTATAGGTCAGTCCTCTATAGGTCAGTCCTCCTTAGGTCAGTCCTCTGTAGGTCAGTCCTCCTTAGGTCAGTCCTCTATAGGTCAGTCCTCTGTAGGTCAGTCCTCTATAGGTCAGTCCTCTATAGGTCAGTCCTCCTTAGGTCAGTCCTCTGTAGGTCAGTCCTCTGTAGGTCAGTCCTCTGTAGGTCATCCTCTGTAGGTCAGTCCTCTGTAGGTCAGTCCTCTATAGGTCAGTCCTCCTTAGGTCAGTCCTCTGTAGGTCAGTCCTCTGTAGGTCGTCCTCTGTAGGTCAGTCCTCTGTAGGTCGTCCTCTATAGGTCAGTCCTCTGTAGGTCAGTCCTCTATAGGTCAGTCCTCCTTAGGTCAGTCCTCTGTAGGTCAGTCCTCTGTAGGTCGTCCTCTGTAGGTCAGTCCTCTGTAGGTCAGTCCTCTATAGGTCAGTCCTCTGTAGGTCGTCCTCTATAGGTCAGTCCTCTGTAGGTCAGTCCTCTATAGGTCAGTCCTCCTTAGGTCAGTCCTCTGTAGGTCAGTCCTCTATAGGTCAGTCCTCCTTAGGTCAGTCCTCTGTAGGTCAGTCCTCTGTAGGTCAGTCCTCTGTAGGTCAGTCCTCTATAGGTCAGTCCTCTGTAGGTCGTCCTCTATAGGTCAGTCCTCTGTAGGTCAGTCCTCTATAGGTCAGTCCTCCTTAGGTCAGTCCTCTGTAGGTCAGTCCTCTGTAGGTCAGTCCTCCTTAGGTCAGTCCTCTGTAGGTCAGTCCTCTATAGGTCAGTCCTCCTTAGGTCAGTCCTCTATAGGTCAGTCCTCCTTAGGTCAGTCCTCTGTAGGTCAGTCCTCTGTAGGTCGTCCTCTGTAGGTCAGTCCTCTGTAGGTCGTCTTCTATAGGTCAGTCCTCTGTAGGTCAGTCCTCTGTAGGTCAGTCCTCTATAGGTCAGTCCCTTGTAGGTCAGTCCTCTGTAGGTCGTCCTCTATAGGTCAGTCCTCTATAGGTCAGTCCTCCTTAGGTCAGTCCTCTGTAGGTCAGTCCTCCTTAGGTCAGTCCTCTATAGGTCATTCCTCTGTAGGTCAGTCCTCTATAGGTCAGTCCTCTGTAGGTCAGTCCTCTATAGGTCAGTCCTCCTTAGGTCAGTCCTCTGTAGGTCAGTCCTCCTTAGGTCAGTCCTCTGTAGGTCAGTCCTCTGTAGGTCAGTCCTCTGTAGGTCGTCCTCTATAGGTCAGTCCTCTGTAGGTCAGTCCTCTATAGGTCAGTCCTCCTTAGGTCAGTCCTCTGTAGGTCGTCCTCTATAGGTCAGTCCTCTGTAGGTCAGTCCTCTATAGGTCAGTCCTCCTTAGGTCAGTCCTCTATAGGTCAGTCCTCTGTAGGTCGTCCTCTGTAGGTCAGTCCTCTGTAGGTCGTCCTCTATCGGTCAGTCCTCTGTAGGTCAGTCCTCTATAGGTCAGTCCTCCTTAGGTCAGTCCTCTGTAGGTCAGTCCTCTGTAGGTCGTCCTCTGTAGGTCAGTCCTCTGTAGGTCAGTCCTCTGTAGGTCAGTCCTCTGTAGGTCAGTCCTCTGTAGGTCAGTCCTCTATAGGTCAGTCCTCCTTAGGTCAGTCCTCTGTAGGTCAGTCCTCTATAGGTCAGTCCTCTGTAGGTCGTCCTCTATAGGTCAGTCCTCTGTAGGTCAGTCCTCTATAGGTCAGTCCTCCTTAGGTCAGTCCTCTGTAGGTCAGTCCTCTATAGGTCAGTCCTCCTTAGGTCAGTCCTCTGTAGGTCAGTCCTCTGTAGGTCAGTCCTCTATAGGTCAGTCCTCCTTAGGTCAGTCCTCTGTAGGTCGTCCTCTATAGGTCAGTCCTCTGTAGGTCAGTCCTCTGTAGGTCAGTCCTCTATAGGTCAGTCCCTTGTAGGTCAGTCCTCTGTAGGTCGTCCTCTATAGGTCAGTCCTCTGTAGGTCAGTCCTCTGTAGGTCAGTCCTCTATAGGTCAGTCCTCTATAGGTCAGTCCCTTGTAGGTCAGTCCTCTGTAGGTCGTCCTCTATAGGTCAGTCCTCTATAGGTCAGTCCTCTGTAGGTCAGTCCCTTGTAGGTCAGTCCTCTGTAGGTCGTCCTCTATAGGTCAGTCCTCTGTAGGTCAGTCCTCTGTAGGTCAGTCCTCTGTAGGTCAGTCCTCTGTAGGTCAGTCCTCTATAGGTCAGTCCTCTGTAGGTCAGTCCCTTGTAGGTCGTCCTCTATAGGTCAGTCCTCTGTAGGTCGTCCTCTGTAGGTCAGTCCTCTGTAGGTCGTCCTCTATAGGTCATTCCTCTGTAGGTCAGTCAGGATAGACCAAATTTTCACAGTATTACGCAGATGAAAAAATGCAGTCCGTGAGGTTTGTTTTAAATGAGAATTAAAAGACAAATCTTGATCCAATATTACTCCGAGGTTTCTTACGGTAGTGCTAGAGGCCAGAGCAATGCCATCTAGAGAAACTGTGTCATCAGATAAAGAGTCTCTGAGTTGTTTGGGACCAAGAACAATAACTTCAGTTTTGTCTGAATTTAACATCAGGAAATTGGTGCTCATCCAAGTTTTTATGTCTTTAAGGCAGTTATGGAGTTTAATTAATTGATTACTTTCTTCTGGCTTCATCGATAAATACAACTGTGTATCATCCGCATAACAATGGAAATTTATAGAGTGATTTCTAATGACGTTACCTAAAGGAAGCATATATAGAGTAAATAGGATTGTTCCAAGCACAGAACCTTGCGGAACTCCAAAACAAACTTTAGTACGTAAGGATGATTCATTACGAACATCAACAAACTGAAAACGATCAGATAAATAAAATTTAAACCAGCTTAGTGCAGAACCTTTTAGGCCAATTAAATGTTCTGAGCATCTTCATTAGTCTGATGCATCCTCTTCCCTCTCTTCCTCCTCCTCTTCCTGTTCCTCCTCCTCAGATGCTCCTGTTGTCACGGCGATATCAGACTCCGTGTTGGTGATGGCTGGCTCTCCGCTCACACTCAGCTGCTCTGCGAAAGGAAACCCGGAGCCGACAATCACCTGGAGCTTCAGAGCTGCAGACAGCCAATATGAGTGGAGGCGTGGAGGTCATATGCTGGTCATGTGGGCAGTGACTCTGTCTGATGCTGGATGGTACGACTGTGAGGCGTGGAACAGCGAGGGGAACCAGACCGCCGGGCTGCAGGTCACCGTTCACGGTGAGTGTGAAGCCCCTATTTCATCTCTCTCTGTAGTTGCTGAGCTCCACACTGACACACCTGTCGACTCCTTCCACAGCTCCGCCCACCAACACCTCCCTCTTGGTGAGTCCAGGTGAGCAGGTGATGGAGGGTCAGCAGGTGACCTTTACCTGCCACTCAGATGGAGCTCCGCCCCCTACACTGGTACTGAGGAGGGATGGGGCGGAGCTTCAGAGGACTGACACTGCCTCCTCCTCGTTGCTCTCCTTCAGCCTCTCCTCCGCCCATCTGGAAGACTCCGCCCACTACCAGTGTGAAGCCTCCAACCAATACGGGTCCCAGCTGGTCACCAGCTCTGTCACTGTCACAGGTACTGGTTCCACTGGTTTCACTGGTCCCAGTGTTTCACACACTTGATTTTGATTTTATTTTGAAGGTTAGATTTCTGTCAGTTTTATTCTGAAGCTCAAACTTGTTTTAAAGCTCCAGTGTGTCAGATTCAGTGGCGTCTGTCAGTGAGGATTACAGATTACAGATTGCAGATTACAGATTACAACCAGCTGAAACTTCTCCTGGAATCTTCACCTCTCAGAACAAACAGAGCAGCTGATTGACACCAGGAAACACTCAGAACAAACAGGTTCAGGTTATAAACCAGTGTTTCTCTGTCGCTGCTGATTATGAACACATGAATGTCCCCATATAGAGTCAGTGTTTGGTTTGTCCGCTCTGGGCTACTGTAGAAACATGGCGGTGCAACATGGTGATCTCTGTAGACGAGGACCTGCTCTCTATGTAGATATAAACAGCTCATTCTGAGATAACGAAAACACAACCATTCTGATTTTGAGCTGATTAAACATCTGGCTGAGGCCCCTGTCTGCGAGCTCTTCAACTCCCACCTCTGGAAGAGTTTCTCATGCATCTGGGGGGGTTGGGGACATGAAGTCTGAGTGGTCCATGTTCAAAGCCTCCATTGTGGAGGCGGCTGCTAAAAGTTGTGGTCAGAAGGTTGTCAATGCCTGTCATGGTGGCAACTTGAGAACCTGCTGGTGGACACCAGCAGTGAGGGAGGCCATCAGACTAAAGAAAAAGGCTTTTCAGGTCTGGCTGGCCCAGGGGTCTCCTGAAGCAGTAGAGAGGTACTGGGTAGCCAGATGGGCTGCAGCTCTGGTGGTCGCCAAAACAAAACCTGGATGTGAGAGGAGTTCAGAGAGACGACAGAGCCTCAGGATGGGAAAGTAGGGCCTGTCTCAGGCTGTGTTCAGTAGAGAAGAACTGCTGACCCAGACTGGGGATACTGTTGAGCAGTGGGAAGAGCACTTTGAGGAACTCCTGAACCCGGCTATCATGTCCTCCATGGAGGAGGCAGAGTCTAAAGAGTCGGGGGAACTCTGGTCCACATCCCTGACAGAGGTCTCTGAGGTAGTCAGAAAGCACCTCAGCACAAGCCAGACGGGATAGGGGGAGGAGTCAGACATCTGGAGGGAGCTCGGAGTAGAGCCGCTGCTCCTTCATGTTGAGGTGGTTCAACATCTGATCAGGATCCTCCTGGTCCAGCTAGTAGGAGGCCCCGGGGCAGACCCAGAACACACTGGATGGATTATAGATCTCATCTGGTCTGGGAACACCTCGGGGTCCTCCAGGAGGAGCTGGAAAGTGTTGCTGAGGAGAGGGACGTCTGGAGCACTTTGCTCAGCCTGCTGCCCCTGAGACCTGGCCCTGGATCAGACAATAGACTGATGGTTTTTCTTTAAAGAAAACATAGTAGACGTCCATCTGAATGGACACACTGGACCTTTGACATGATGAAAGTTAAAATGTTTATAATGTTAATGATCAGTTTAACATTCAGTCTTTGTGTCGTCTGGTCAGCTCATCCTCTGCAGGTGGACCTGAGTTCTCACGTCTCTGCAGCAGAGCGGGGTTCATGTCTGCTCCTCACCTGTAGAGCCTTTGGATGTCCCCACCCTCCAACCCTCACCTGGAGGAGGACAGACCAGAACCAGACCATCCTCCAGAGGATAGACCAGAACCAGACCGTCCTCCAGAGAATGGACCAGAACCAGACCATTCTCCAGAGGACAGAACAGGACGGACTGTCCCTGCTCCGCGTGCAGGACCTAGACCTCCAGGATCAGGGAGGATACAGCTGTGAGGCCGAGTGTGGCTCTGTCATCAGAACTGGATCCATCCAGGTCCATGTCTACTGTGAGTCTGAGACACCTGAGCTCATATCTTCATTGCATCATTAATGACATCATCATTTCATATGGTGGCTTAGAGAGAACTAATATCTGCAGTTAAATCTGAGCACCCATCAATTCAATTTTATTTATAGAGCCCAATATCACAAATCACAATTTGCCTCACAGGGCTTTACAGCATACGACATCCCTCTGTCCTTATGACCCTCACAGCTGATCAGGAAAAACTCCCCAAAAAACCCTTTAACGGGGAAAAAACGGCAGAAACCTCAGGAAGAGCAACTGAGGAGGGATCCCTCTTCAAAAAGGAAAGTCTTAAGTCTAGTCTTAAATGTGGAGACGGTGTCTGCCTCCCGGACCGTAACAGGAAGATGATTCCACAGGAGAGGAGCCTGATGGCTGAAGGCTCTGGCTCCTGATCTACTTTTGGAGACTTTAGGGACCACGAGTAACCCTGCGTTCTCAGAGCGCAGTGTTCTGGTGGGATAATATGGCACTATGAGCTCTCTAAGATATGACGGAGCTTGACCATTTAGAGCTTTATAAGTTAACAGTAGGATCTTAAATTCAATTCTGGATTTTACAGGGAGCCAGTGCAGAGAAGCTAAAACAGGAGAAATATGATCTCGTTTCTTAGTTCCTGTTAGTACACGTGCTGCTGCATTCTGAATTAGCTGGAGAGTTTTTAAGGACTTACTGGAGCTACCTGATAATAGAGAGTTACAGTAATCCAGCCTTGAGTTAACAAAAGCGTGGACCAATTTTTCTGCATCTTTTCGGGTCAGGATAGGCCTAATTTTCACAATATTACGCAGATGAAAAAATGCAGTCCGTGAGGTTTGTTTTAAATGAGAATTAAAAGACAAATCTTGATCAAATGTTACTCCGAGGTTTCTTACGGTAGTGCTAGAGGCCAGAGCAATGCCATCTAGAGAAACTATGTCATCAGATAAAGAGTCTCTGAGTTGTTTGGGGCCAAGAACAATAACTTCAGTTTTGTCTGAATTTAACATCAGGAAATTGGTGCTCATCCAAGTTTTTATGTCTTTAAGGCAGTTATGGAGTTTAGTTAATTGATTACTTTCTTCTGGCTTCATCGATAAATACAACTGTGTATCATCCGCATAACAATGGAAATTTATAGAGTGATTTCTAATGATGTTACCTAAAGGAAGCATATATAGAGTAAATAGGATTGGTCCGAGCACAGAACCTTGCGGAACTCCAAAACAAACTTTAGTACGTAAGGATGATTCATTATGAACGTCAACAAACTGAAAACGATCAGATTAATAAGATTTAAACCAGCTTAGTGCAGAACCTTTTAGGCCAATTAAATGTTCCAGTCTCTGTAGCAGAATTTGATGGTCAAAACATCAAACTCTTAATTACACAACACCTCTGACGTCCAGACTTCGACTTCCTGTCCGATGATTAGACCTGATGTTCTGATTTACCTGCAGACGTCTGGACTCTGACTCAGAGTCTGTGAGGAGCTCAGATCTGAATCATCAGGATTAAATCTGATCCTGAGACATTCCTGCAGGTCTCAGGGCGTCTCGAGGGGGGCGGTTAGAGTCCATCAGAGTATGTTTAAATCCTGGACTTGAGTCTTCCTGTTGGTCAGAGCAGAGAGGTCAGAGGTCACAGAACTTCACGCTGTTCGTCGAGTGTTGTTTCAACACTTCCTCACACTGATCATTAATCTGATCTGAGGAGGACACACTGCAGCGCTCTGACCGACAGGAAGTGCCACAACACACACACACACACACACACGCACGCACACACACACACACACACACACACAAATCCTTCCAGTAAGACTCGGTGCTGTCCTCCCCCACAGAGACAGAAACAAACAGTGTTTCTCTTCACTGACTCTGAATCAGTTTGTCTTGTTCTGTCAGGACTTCATAAAGTTAAAGACTCAATACAGGAACATTAACTCCTTTAAACTTCATCACACACCCGCTGACGGACATTAAATCACAGGATGTCCTCACACAAGAGAGACGGAAAGAAAAGGTGGTGACTCGGTATGTTTTCATCTGAAGCTGTCATAAAGTCTGTTCCTCAATAACTCTACAAGTTATTATATTATTTCATGTTGTGTTCAAACCCAACGTGATGCCAATTTTCACGTCACGTTACGCAAGTTTGAATGCCAGAATATTTTCTGTTGACTCTCGTCATACATCGCTGACTCGATGAATGAATGAATGAACTTCCACCAGTACGTCCTCAGCATCATACGTCCCTGGAGGATCTCAATGCTGATTGGCTATCATGGTGCAAATTAGTCGCTGAAGTTCAGATTTTTCAACTCAAACTTTTGACGTGAAATCGAGCAACTCGCTTCATTCACGCTGCTTAATTAGTGTACTTCACATCCATCGCGCCGCCCAGCGAGAATTTGTTTCATGTCTTTCAAAAACAAATCATTAAATGATTATAAATCATAAAACGATCAACAGGATGTCACTGAAACAGGAAGTGATGTCAATGATCTCCTCTGATTGATCTGCTCCGTGTTAACATCTCTGTTCTGATGTTTTTCACCAGCGTTCCCATCTGATCCGGTTCTGGAGGATCCTGGTCCTGTCCTGCTGGGTCAGGAGGCGGTCCTTCACTGTAACATAAGCAGCGTCTTCTCAGCCAATCAGATGAGGATCCTGTGGCTGTCGGGGAACATGACACTGATGTCAGAGTCCTTCAGGTTCTCCGGTTCCCTACAGAATGTCTCGTCCGTTCTTCAGCACCTGGTCCAGGAGGATCAGCAGGTTCTGACTTGCAGGGCAGAGCTGCTGATGGAGGACGGAGACGTGTGGAGGTCCAGGATGACCAGCGTCCCCCTGCAGGTCCACTGTGAGTGTCTGAGGACATGACGACTTCCTGTTAAAGACTAAAGGCTTTTATTGCGAAGCAGCTGCAGGAAGTGTTGATTTAGGTTTCGATAATCTCAGGTTCAGGTTTTAATAATCTCAGGTTCAGGTTTTGATAATCCCAGGTTAAGGTTTTAATAATCCAGGTTCAGGTTTTGATAATCTCAGGTTCAGGTTTTGATAATCCCAGGTTCAGGTTTTAATAATCTCAGGTTCAGGTTTTGATAATCCCAGGTTCAGGTTTTGATAATCCCAGGTTAAGTTTTTAATAATCCCAGGTTAAGGTTTTAATAATCTCAGGTTCAGGTTTTGATAATCCCAGGTTAAGGTTTTAATAATCCCAGGTTCAGGTTTTGATAATCTCAGTCCTGGTCTGTGTGTGTCTCAGATCCTCCAAGGAGGACCTCCCTCTCAGTGAGTCCAGGTGAGCAGGTGATGGAGGGTCAGCAGGTGACCTTTACCTGCCATTCAGAGGGAGCTCCGCCCACCACACTGGTGCTGCGGCGGGATGGGGCGGAGCTTCAGAGGACTGATCCCACCTCCCCATCACTCTCCTTCAGCCTTTCGTCAGTCCAGCTGGAAGACTCTGCCCACTACCAGTGTGAAGCCTCCAACCAGTATGGGTCCCAGTTGGTCACCAGCTCAGTCACCATCACAGGTACTGGTTTACTTTGACTTCTTTGACTCCAGGTCCTCCCTTACCTCATCCATATGACCCTGGGGTGGAGTGATGATGTTACACTGTGAGGCTAAAAACACTGAAGACTGTAGTAGTCCGAGGACAGAGCCCTGTGGGACTCCATATAAAGACTTGTGCTGTTTGTGATGTTGCTGTTTCCTTGTTGTGACGGACATTATCTGACAAGTTGACCTCTCACTCCTTCACATGACGCTGTGGACAGAAATAACCTCTGACTCCACAGCTGAGTCATGTGTCCGACACTCAGAGCCTCCAGCTGTTGTCAGACGCTGGCAGAGACCAGGGCCTCAGCTATAGATTATTTTCATGTTTGTTCAATATTTTCTCGATTAATCGATGAGTTGTTCAGTCAGTAAATGTCAGTCAGTGTTTCTCAAAGCCCCGTACGACGTCCTCAGATGTTTGTCCTCAAACCAAAATTCTTCAGTTTACAGAATATTTGCAACAGAAATTATTCACATTTAAAAAACTTGAACCAGAATTTTGACCGTTTTTTTTTATTATTAAAAAGCTACTATACTAAAAAACTAAAATACTCGGACTGATTAATCAACTATAGAATTAGTTGGTGATTAATTTCATATGTGATAACTAATGGATGACTGATTGGAGCTGGTGTGGACTCTGTGAGTCTCAGTGACGTCCATTTTACTGTCCGTCCCAGATGTTTTGTGGTGTGATGACAGCTGAGCTGTTTGAGACTTTGTGACGACACTTTGGTTTAAAAATGTTTTTTAAATGGTGTATGACGGTGAATCTTTCAGTTTGTCTGAAAAACAACATGTTTGCAACATTCCTTAAAATAAACTAACAGGATACAAAGTTTATCAGAACAAGAAGTGGACAGGGTCCAGGATCAGGTGAGGACGTGTCGACTGAAGGTCAACGGGTTCACCTCAGCAGCTTCACAACATCACCTCCCAAATATCACAGTTTTTATAACTGTAATGTTTATTAGCAGCCACAGCGAGGCTGTTAGACTCAGCTGAACCACTGCTGCTGCTAAAACTTAAACTAAAGCAGGTTTGAACAGAAACATTTTAGTGAAGTGAAATAAAACCAGACTTTTTTTTTTTTTTAATATATTTTTTGGGGCATTTATAGCCTTTAATGGATAGTACAGACAAGTGTGAAAGGGAGAGAGAGAGGGAGAGACATGCAGCAAAGGGCCACAGGCTGGAGTCGAGCCCAGGCCGCTGCAGCAACAGCCTTGTACATGGGGCACCTGCTCTACCACTAAGCCACTGACGCCCCAATAAAACCAGATTTTAGTAAAAACAAAAACAAAAATGATTTTGTGCTCTGACAAAAATAAAATGAACTAAATTTAAAAATGAAAGTAATCAGGAAACATATTTTGTTTTAGTCTCAAATCAAAATGAAAATGACTGAATAACTGTAATGTGACATGTTAAAGTTCACCACAGTTTGACCTTTGACCCTGACTGTTTGTTTTCCCTCTATGTTTTCTCTTTTCAATAAACAAACATCAGTGTGAGAGGAACGTCAGTGTGTCTGCACCGACGACATCGGCCTGATAAAAATAATGTTATAATTTGAGGAGAAGCAGTCGGAGCTGAGTCAGCACGTCGACCGTTCCAAATGTCACTGAGGTTAAAATCAGCGGTCAGACTGCTCAGAGCGAGGACAGACGGAAAAACAGAAAAGAGCACATTCAGATGTTCACCAGCTCCAACCCCGTCACTGTAAAGTCACTGTAACCTCACTGTAACCTCACTGTGATGTCACTGTGATGTCACTGCGTCACTAAGAGCTCCACAGCTGTGACCTGATGTGTCAGCTCTGTAACGAACACTGTGACAGGTTGTTACCACGATGAAGACAAACAGCTGACAGACTGACTCAGTGTTGTGTGTTGTTAGATGAGGAGTGTGATGTTAGAACATGATGAAGACAAACAGTCTGACACACGTCCTCCCAGTCGTCTCTTCATCTCAGGACGAGGACGCTGGTGTTTGTCCAGCACTCTGCTGTTTAATCTCGAGTCTTCACAGAGACGTTGTTGTGAGTTTCCGTTCAGACTCCCTGCGACTGTTTGACACCATGAACCTCCTCCTCCTCACTCTCTGACAGTCTCACTACAGGAAACTGAAAACTGTCTTCATCCTTTAAACTACACACATCTGAAAAACACGTCTCTGCAGTTCAGCAGCTGTTTCAGATTCAGTCTTTGGATGAAAATGTTGCAAAGTTTCAGTCACATGTTAGTCCTGATGTTTTCCATCTGTTTTAATCTTTAAACTAATCCAGTGAGACTGATTTATGTATCAGAAATTAGACTCAAGGTTGAGTGGAGTCCTGTGGGGTGAAGCCGTGAAGTCCGGCGGCCGCTGGCTGTGAGCGGAGCTAACTGCTAACAGCTAACTGCTTACAGCTTACTGCTTACTGCTATTTACTGGAGTTTACCAGTCCGTCGCTCATCAGGCATCTGAAGATCATTACAAGCTGTCAGTGTCCGACAGTCCACCACCAACATTTACATCACGTCTCATCAACAGAAATCAAACACAGATTTCACGTTAGTTTTTATTATCAAGATCTATTTTTAGCTCGTCGTCGTCTCGTTTTCGTCGTTGGAAAAAAGTTGTTTTCACCAAAAATGAACATTGCATTTGAGAGGGTGAGAGCAGGACGATAATATTAGAGGCAGACAGAGAATACCGGTGACGGTTACAGTGGACGCTGTTTACTGTCCTCTGCGACGCAGTTTACAACCAGATGTTACGTAGTTCTGTCACACGAGAAGAAAACAGTGATCCTGACCATCAGTGGGATAATTACAGAAACACAAAATCATTTTATTCAGTTTATGTCATTCTTTGTAAACAATGTGACATCACCTTCACATCATGTCATCATGAATGTTTGGTTTAACCGTCAGACTGTTTGTTTGTTTGTCTGTTTGTTTGTTTGTGTGTGTGCCATCCAGAAGGTGTTTTCTATCTGTGTGATTGACATTATGCTTCTTCACTTCCAGAACATTTAGTCAACATGTCTCTTTAAACAGGGATCAGACTGTACCCAGCAAGCATTTTTTGGTTTAAAAAACGTCTAGTAGCTGTCTACATGAAGACCTGACGTCTAGGCTAAATCACGTCCAAAAAATGGAGATTAACATATTTTAATTACTGCTGACTCTCCATACGTGATTGAATATCATACCGCACGCTATCTGCAATGGCGAAAATTACATTTAATCAATTTCAAAATTAAATCGGCTAGATTTGGGTTACATGTAGCTAGACTAAATCGGAGCTAAATATAGCCAATACGTTTAAATCACAACTATTGCTTGCTGGGTAGAGTCAGGTGGGATGAAAACACCATTGAAACAGTATTTTTCTACACACCTATAAACTGTCTTCTGACAGGTTGAGTTATGAGCACACACTCACTGATCATCAGTTCATCCCTGTTTTTCAGAGGACAGAGGGACGCCTCTGAGGACAAGTGAGATCTGTGATATTGGCTTTATCAATAAAACTGGATTCAATTTGAAAGTCTCTAAATCTTGAACAGCTCATGTGAGACACCTGTGAGACACCTGTGAGACACCTGGGACTGTCTCCAGGCTGACTGTAATCTCTGACCGATCCATCTCACTGTGAAGAAGCAGAAAAATAACTTTACTGTCTTTTCTTCCTCACTGCACAAAAGCCCACTGACACCCACCAACATCTGGATTTTAGTGTCATGAGAAAGGTCACAGTCTTCATTCACACCCGGGTCACATGACTCTGCAGTAGTCAGGGGGGCGGAGGATTCATCAGCTCCGGCTCTGATCGGCTTCGATATAAACACGACACCCCTGTCAACACGCTAATTTTAGCTCCTTCACTGGAGAGATGCAGTGACAACATCACAATAGTCTCCGCCCACCAGCCTCAGACCGATCCAAACCAGTCTGTGCTGAGTTTCACAGAGAGACTGACTCAGTGGAAACCAGTGTAACGTTCTCACAGGCCTCCATGCTACTCTCAGGCCTGTCTGTGACGTCCAAGGTGACGCAGCAGGAAAGATGAACTGAAACAGCATCTGCTGCAGCGCAGCATACACAGCTCTGCACAGCTCTGCACAGCTGACCTTATCACCTGTTTTTAACAGGTTTTCCTGTGTTTAAAAAAAACCCTGCGGAGACGCACAGACGTTTGTGGGAAAGGACATAAATCTGCATCACTGAGCCTCACTGACCTCACTGAGCTTCACTGACCTCACTGAGCCTCACTGACCTCACTGACCTCACTGAGCCTCACTGACCTCACTGAGCTTCACTGAGCCTCACCTACCTCACTGAGCCTCACTGACCTCACTGACCTCACTGAGCCTCACTGAGCTTCACTGAGCCTCACCTACCTCACTGAGCCTCACTGGCCTCACTAAGCCTCACTGACCTCACTGAGCCTCACTAACCAAACTGAGCTTCACTGAGCCTCACCTACCTCACTGAGCCTCACTGACCTCACTAAGCCTCACCTACCTCACTGAGCCTCACTGACCTCACTAAGCCTCACCTACCTCACTGAGCCTCACTGAGCCTCACTGAGCTTCATCGACCTCACTGAGCCTCACTGAGCCTCACCTACCTCACTGAGCCTCACTGACCTCACTGAGCCTCACCTACCTCACTGAGCCTCACCTACCTCACTGAGCCTCACTGACCTCACTGAGCCTCACTGAGCCTCACTGAGCCTCACTGACTTCACTGAGCCTCACTAACAAATAGAGTCCAGGCACCGCTCTGATTTAATCTGTGTTCCTTTCCGTCTTTATGTTCTGATCTATGTCGTTCTGTGTGAGTCATGTGACCACTTCCTTTTTTCAACTTTAACCTGTTTCTTTTGGTCCAGCTCCTCCGAGGAACACCACAGTCCTCGTCCTGCCGTCTACGGTGGTCCAGGAGGGACAAAATGTCACCGTCTGCTGCCAGACCATCAGCTTTCCGCCATCAGCCGTGATCCTAAAGAAGCTGACCAATGGGACGGAGCTATATTCCACCAACGGCACCTTCCTATTGGTCAATGTCACGGCCAAAGACTCTGGGCTTTACCAGGTCAACGTGACCAACCAGCTCGGATACCAGGTCAAAGTGTTCAGCATCAGTGTCAGAGGTCAGTCGCACCAGTTCCACCAGTTCCACCAGTTTCCCCTACAGTCTCTGTCTGATGGGAAAATGGTTGAATGGTTGTTGTAACTTCCGGTTTAAGAAACTGATGTGTTTTAATTTTTCATTCTGAAATTTTTGTCTTGGTGGTTTCACACAGAGAGAAGCTCCAGTCCTCCTCCCAGTCTGAGCGCTGTCATCGTCCCAGTCATCTGCGTCGCCGCCGGGCTCGCAGCTGCCGCTCTGCTCCTGGACTACCTGAGGAGGTCCAGAAAGAAAGGCTTCTACCAGCTGCCGCAGTCTGCCCCCCCTTCAGCCTAAAGCTAACCCTGGGCTACCACTTCCCACCATGTGGCCGCCATCTCCCACCATGTGGCCACCATCTCCCAACATGTGGCCACCATCTCCCACCATGTGGCTACCATCTCCCACCATGTGGCCACCATCTCCCACCATGTGGCTACCATCTCCCACCATGTGGCCACCATCTCCCAACATGTGGCCACCATCTCCCACCATGTGGCCGCCATCTCCCACCATGTGGCTACCATCTCCCACCATGTGACCACCATCTCCCACCATGTGGCTACCATCTCCCACCATGTGGCTACCATCTCCCACCATGTGGCCGCCATCTCCCACCATGTGACCACCATCTCCCAACATGTGGCCACCATCTCCCACCATGTGACCACCATCTCCCACCATGTGGCCACCATCTCCCACCATGTGGCCACCATCTCCCAACATGTGGCCACCATCTCCCACCATGTGGCCGCCATCTCCCACCATGTGGCCACCATCTCCCACCATGTGGCCACCATCTCCCAACATGTGGCCACCATCTCCCACCATGTGGCCACCATCTCCCACCATGTGACCACCATCTCCCACCATGTGGCTACCATCTCCCACCATGTGACCACCATCTCCCACCATGTGACCACCATCTCCCACCATGTGGCCACCATCTCCCACCATGTGGCCACCATCTCCCAACATGTGGCCACCATCTCCCACCATGTGGCCACCATCTCCCAACATGTGGCCACCATCTCCCAACATGTGGCTACCATCTCCCACCATGTGACCGCCATCTCCCAACATGTGGCCGCCATCTCCCACCATGTGGCCGCCATCTCCCACCATGTGGCCACCATCTCCCACCATGTGACCACCATCTCCCAACATGTGGCCACCATCTCCCACCATGTGACCACCATCTCCCACCATGTGGCTACCATCTCCCACCATGTGACCACCATCTCCCACCATGTGGCTACCATCTCCCACCATGTGGCCACCATCTCCCACCATGTGGCCACCATCTCCCAACATGTGGCCACCATCTCCCACCATGTGGCCGTCATCTCCCACCATGTGGCTACCATCTCCCACCATGTGACCACCATCTCCCACCATGTGGCCGCCATCTCCCACCATGTGACCACCATCTCCCAACATGTGGCCACCATCTCCCACCATGTGACCACCATCTCCCACCATGTGGCCACCATCTCCCACCATGTGACCACCATCTCCCACCATGTGGCCGCCATCTCCCACCATGTGGCCACCATCTCCCACCATGTGGCCACCATCTCCCAACATGTGGCCACCATCTCCCAACATGTGGCCACCATCTCCCAACATGTGGCTACCATCTCCCACCATGTGGCCGCCATCTCCCAACATGTGGCTACCATCTCCCACCATGTGTCCGCCATCTCCCACCATGTGACCACCATCTCCCACCATGTGACCACCATCTCCCACCATGTGGCCACCATCTCCCTCCATGTGACCACCATCTCCCAACATGTGGCCACCATCTCCCACCATGTGACCACCATCTCCCAACATGTGGCCACCATCTCCCACCATGTGACCACCATCTCCCAACATGTGGCCACCATCTCCCACCATGTGGCCACCATCTCCCACCATGTGGCCACCATCTCCCAACATGTGGCCACCATCTCCCACCGTGTGGCTACCACTTCCCACCATGTGGCTACCATCTCCCACCATGTGGCCACCATCTCCCACCATGTGGCCACCATCTCCCACCATGTTGCCACCATCTCCCAACATGTGGCCACCATCTCCCACCGTGTGGCTACCACTTCCCACCATGTGGCTACCATCTCCCACCATGTGGCCGCCATCTCCCAACATGTGGCCACCATCTCCCACCATGTGGCCACCATCTCCCACCATGTGGCTACCATCTCCCACCATGTGGCCACCATCTCCCAAAATGTGGCCACCATCTCCCAAAATGTGGCCACCATCTCCCACCATGTGACCACCATCTCCCACCATGTGGCCACCATCTCCCACCATGTGGCCACCATCTCCCACCATGTGGCTACCACTTCCCACCATGTGACCACCATCTCCCACCATGTGGCCGCCATCTCCCAACATGTGGCCACCATCTCCCAACATGTGGCCGCCATCTCCCACCATGTGGCCGCCATCTCCCACCATGTGGCCACCATCTCCCACCATGTGACCACCATCTCCCAACATGTGGCCACCATCTCCCACCATGTGACCACCATCTCCCACCATGTGGCTACCATCTCCCACCATGTGACCACCATCTCCCACCATGTGGCTACCATCTCCCACCATGTGGCCACCATCTCCCACCATGTGGCCGCCATCTCCCACCATGTGGCTACCACTTCCCACCATGTGGCCGCCATCTCCCACCATGTGGCCACCATCTCCCAAAATGTGGCCACCATCTCCCACCATGTGGCCACCATCTCCCACCATGTGGCTACCATCTCCCACCATGTGGCCGCCATCTCCCACCATGTGGCTACCACTTCCCACCATGTGGCCGCCATCTCCCACCATGTGGCCACCATCTCCCAAAATGTGGCCACCATCTCCCAACATGTGGTTACCACCTTTTTCAGCATGGGATTTTAATATCTCCACATGACTATCATGTTCCAGTATTTGGCTACCATATCTATAATGATCCATAACTTTGCTTCCATGTCTCAACATCAGGCTACTTAATTCCAACACATCGTTGCATTAGTCCAGGACGTCTGTTCTATTCAGTGCTTGGCTAGTACGTCCCAACATGTGGCTACTACGAGGACATGATCAGCAGTGAGGTTCATTTCTAAGCGCTGCACATTAGTGTTTGTGACTCAGTGACTGATCCTCAGCTGTAGACTGTGTGTTGAGTGAACTGTCCCTTTAACTGAGGATCAAACAGGAAGTAGAAACGTGTCTCTGACTCGTGTTTTTGGCTCCTGGTGTGTCAGAAAATTCCCCCCGTGACTCCTGAAGGTTTTTAATAATGACGAGAGGAAGGTTTGTTTCTGTTTGAGCCTCAGGGTCCTCAGATGTCTGCTGGTTCGGTACTTGTGTGTCTCCAGTTCTGACGTTCTGCACACAGAACCTGGTGTTTGTGTTATGTTGAATTATGGGATGGATTTCTGATGTGGGCTGAATGTAGATTTGTTTCTCACTCCGTGCTTTTATTAAAGATATTTATTTCTTCACTGTGTTGTTGGAATGTTTGTGGGAGTTTCCTGCAGCCGATGTTTCTCTTTCACTTCTGTCTCATTCACCATTTACTGGAAGTCTGCAGGACGTCTCAGCCGTAACCATGGTGATGCCTCAGCTGCTGTTAAAGCCATCAGTCCTCCTGAAGATGAACAGACGGACTCTGTTTGTGTTTCACAGAAACTTTAACACCTTCAGATCCTCCTCTGCAAA
Organism: Epinephelus malabaricus; assembly: GCA_037127435.1. Classification (NCBI taxonomy): domain Eukaryota; kingdom Metazoa; phylum Chordata; class Actinopteri; order Perciformes; family Serranidae; genus Epinephelus; species Epinephelus malabaricus. The sequence continues at coordinate 47,336,821 of JANUFT010000006.1, read as the reverse complement.
CACTCTCACTGTGCTGCTGCTGTGAGGCTGAAGACGCCATGCTGCCGAGACCAAACCAAACCCATTTACAGTCAGCGCTCCTTTTCACACAGAAGTGGCTACAGTGTGTTTATGCCTCCTTTACATGTTTACACAGAACCCAGCGACGGCGGCATCATGTGGCTCCAGAGTGTGATGTCAGACAACATGATGACATCACAGACTGAAAAGAGGCGTGACATGAAACGCAACACAATAACATATCATATGATAACAAACAATAATGGCGTGTTATTCGCCACCTTGAACAGGAAGTGTAATAGATGCTAAAGTGTTTGTCGTGACGGTGAAGGTCATGAGAGGTCATGAGAAGTCATGAGAGGTCATGGACTCTGGCAAGGCAAGGCAATGTTATTTATATAGCACCATTCATACACAAGGCAATTCAATGTGCTTTACAAGAGAAATACATTAAAATAAAACATTGAAGGAACAATAGATCATTAAAAACAAAAGCTAAAAGCAAGACAATAAATAGTTAAAAACAGTGCAGAAAATGCATTTACAAAGCAAACATAAAGCAACAGCAGACAAATATAAAAACAATAGCTACAGATTATCCTAACAATAAGTTACATATCTAGTTCACTGGTAAGCTGCAGTAAATAGTAATGTTTTAAGACCTGTTTTAAATGAGCTGACAGTTTCAGCCGACCTCAGATATTCTGGAAGTTTGTTCCACAGGCGGGGAGCATAGAAACTAAAGGCTGCTTCACCTTGTTTGGTTTTGATCCTGGGAACACTGAGTAAACCTGTTCCAGATGATCTGAGGGGTCTGGATGCTTCATAATGTACAAGTATATCAGAGATGTATTTAGGCCTGAGACCATTTAGTGCTTTATAGACAAGTAACAAGATTTTAAAGTCTATCCTTTGACACACAGGAAGCCAGTGCAGTGACTTAAGCACTGGTGTGATGTGCTCCACTCTCTTGGTGTTGGTGAGGACTCTGGCAGCAGCGTTCTGGACGAGCTGCAGTTGTCTGATTGGTTTTTTACTCAGGCCTGTGAAGACACCGTTACAATAGTCCAGCCTGCTGAAAATGAAAGCATGAACAAGTTTTTCTGTATCTTGTTTAGACAGAAATTCTTTTATTCTTGCTATGTTTTTAAGGTGGTAGTAGGCTGATTTAGTCATTGTCTTAATGTGACTATTGAAATTTAGGTCTGAGTCCAGAACTACACCAAGATGTCTGGCTTGATTTGTAGGTTTTAGTGTCATGGCGTCAAGGTGAGCACTGACTATTGATCTTTGTTCTTTGGGGCAAAAAACAACTATCTCAGTTTTGTCTGTGTTTAGTTGTAGAAAATTCTGGCACATCCACGTATTGATTTCGTCAATGCACTTATTTAGTAGAGGGCGTTGTGATGAATGTTTTCAAACCTGAGACCCAGAAGTGTCCCGTCTCCTCTGCACCAATTAGTTTAATCTATTAGATTAATTTGTGAATGAGTCTGAAGTGTAAACATGTTTCCTGTTTTATCACAGTCGGTCTGAAACCTGCATCTCTGCTGACGATTAACGTCTTCAGGTTGTGACATCAGGTGACCAAAGTTAAATGTCAGGACGGCGCCTAACATCAACATCTGTTTAATGTGAAACACTGACGAAGGGTGACGTTATAGTTTCTTGCTGTCGGGTCTGTGTCCACACAGTGTTTTTTCTCAGCAGTAGTATCTTTATTCAGTTGTTCGGAGTGTGTGTGTGTGTGTGTGTGTGTGTGTGTGTGTGTGTGTGCGGCCGTGTGGAGACTAGGTGCCACAGAGCTCCGCCTTCTTTGTGCGGCCACTCGCAGCACTTCTAGTTGAAAATCTCTGAACTTTTCAGAAAGGCATTGATGACATCACTGCTGAGAGTGTTGTACTTTTATCACCATTAGCTTCATAATGTAGCGTCGTATTAGCTATCTGGCTAATGTTAGTGTTGTCATAGAAACAAAACTTACACCCAGTACGTCATTAAAAAAAGCCCTGATATGCTTTTCTGCTGAAAAATATATTTAAAAAGAAAACAAACAAAGCAGCGTGAAGACATGCGTCCTTAACAGAATAACAGAGCTTTAAACAAGGACATTTTGAAAAGCTACAACTGTACACGGTGCAAGTTTAAAGGCACAAACAAGTGACTACACAGAAACAAACCTGTACGACTGAACGAAGTCTTGTTAGCACACACACGTTAACACAACCAAACAGTGCGTCCACGCGCGCCGCCATCTTTACGCTTCCTGCATTGTGGACAGTCAGACTTCCATGTCCTCTGCTAAATAAAGCAGGTACAGGTGCACCTGTATAAATGCTGTGAACGTATCAAAGCGCTCCGTCCACAGAGAAACACACACAGCCTCTGAACGAGCGCTCAGGATTTCTGTGAATTTGTGATGTCACAACTTTACTGTGCAGACTGAAACAGAAACATCTGAATGTTTCCTGTCGCGTCCACTGAATATGAGTCAGAGAAGAAGGAACTCCACCGTCCTGTTAACTTCAATAAACTGTATCAGATAAATTACGTTTCGGTCGTCAGACCTTCGTCAGCTGACAGGAAGTAAACATGGAGCCAAGCTGTTGCCTAGCAACATAACTCCAGTGGAAGCTCCTGTAAAGAGTGTTTGAGACAGACGGTGGTGACAGGTGACTCGCCTCGTCTACCGCAGCACCTCCACGGACTATTACATCCAGACGGTCCCGGTGTTTCCTCCTCAGGCTCCACTTCACTCAGCTGCCTGATAAACCCGCTGCTTCTTCCCACTTTAACCTGAATAACAAACCAGGGCTCGGTGCTCCGGTTGGATCCAAACGGAGAGCCGGGGCTAACGTTAGCTGGGAAGCTAGCGGAGGCTAAGAAGAAGGGGGGGGGGAGGAGAAGGAGGAGGAGGAGGAGGAGGAGGAGAAGAAGAAGGAGGAGGAGAAGAAGAAGAAGAAGGAGGAGGAGGAGGAGGAGGAGGAGGAGAAGAAGAAGGAGGAGGAGGAGGAGGAGGAGGAGGAGGAGGAGGAGGAGGAGAAGGAGAAGGAGAAGAAGAAGAAAGAGAAGGAGGAGGAGGAGTAGAAGAAGAACGAGAAGAAGAAGAATGAAGGAGGAGGAGAAGAAGAAAAAAAGAAGAATGAGGAGGAGAGGTAGGAGAAGGAGAAGAAGAAGAAAGAAGAAGGAGGAGAAGGAGAAGAAGGAGAAGGAGGAGGAGTGGGAGAAGAAGAAGAAGAAGAAAGAGACGGAGGAGGAGAATGAGAAGAATGAGAAGGAGGGGGAGAAGGAGAATGAGGAGGTGGAGAAGGAGAAGAAGAAGGAGAAGAAGAAAGAGAAGGAGGCGGAGAAGGAGAAGAATGAGAAGGAGAAGGAGGAGGTGGAGAAGGAGAAGAAGAAGAAGAATGAGAAGGAGGAGGAGAAGGAGAAGAAGAAAGAGAAGGAGGTGGAGAAGGAGAAGAAGAATGAGGAGGAGAAGGAGAAGGAGGAGGCGGAGAAGGAGAAGAAGGAGAAGAAGAGAGAGGAGGCGGAGAAGGAGAAGGAGAAGGAGAAGGAGAAAGAAGAAGAAGAAGAATGAGAAGGAGGAGGAGGAGAAGGAGGAGGAGTGGGAGAAGAAGAAGAAGAAGAAAGAGAAGGAGGAGGAGGAGAAGGAGAAGGAGAAGGAGGAGGTGGAGAAGGAGGAAGAAGAATGAGAAGGAGAAGGAGAAGGAGAAGAAGAATGAGAAGGAGGAGGAGGAGTAGAAGAAGAACGAGAAGAAGAAGAATGAGGAGGAGGAGAAGAAGAAAAAAAGAAGAATGAGGAGGAGAGGTAGGAGAAGGAGGAGGAGAAGGAGAAGAAGAAGAAAGAGAAGGAGGAGAAGGAGAAGAAGGAGAAGGAGGAGGAGTGGGAGAAGAAGAAGAAGAAGAAAGAGACGGAGGAGGAGAATGAGAAGAATGAGAAGGAGGAGGAGTGGGAGAAGAAGAAGAAGAAGAAAGAGACGGAGGAGGAGAATGAGAAGAATGAGAAGGAGGGGGAGAAGGAGAACGAGGAGGTGGAGAAGGAGAAGAAGAAGGAGAAGAAGAAAGAGAAGGAGGCGGAGAAGGAGAAGAAGAAGGAGAAGAAGAAAGAGAAGGAGGCGGAGAAGGAGAAGAATGAGAAGGAGAAGGAGGAGGTGGAGAAGGAGAAGAAGAAGAAGAAGAGAGAAGAATGAGAAGGAGGAGGAGAAGGAGAAGAAGAAAGAGAAGGAGGCGGAGAAGGAGAAGAAGAGATGAGGAGGAGAAGGAGAAGGAGGAGGTGGATAATGAGAAGGAGAAGGAGAAGGAGGAGGCGGGAGAAGGAGAAGAAGGAGAAGAAGAGAGAGGAGGCGGAGAAGGAGAAGGAGAAGAAGAAGAAGAAGAATGAGAAGGAGGAGGAGGAGAAGGAGAAGGAGAAGGAGAAGGAGGAGGTGGAGAAGGAGAAGAAGAATGAGAAGGAGAAGGAGAAGGAGGAGGCGGAGAAGAAGAAGAAGAAGAAGAAGAAGAAGAAGAAGAAGAAGAATGAGAAGGAGGAGGAGGAGGAGAAGGAGAAGAAGAATGAGAAGGAGAAGGAGGAGGCGGAGAAGAAGAAGAAGAAGAAGAAGAAGAAGAAGAAGAATGAGAAGGAGAAAAAGAAGAAAAGAAGGAGGAGGAAGAGGAGGAGGAAGAGGATGAGAAGCACGACTCGGATGAATCTGGTCCAGAAACACTGGACGCTCTGATCCTCATTCACACCTCACATTTGAAGCCCTCCTGTTTCCATGACAACGAGCTGAGGAGCCAATGAGCTTTGTGTCAGAGACAAAAACCAAAAGAACATTTGATTCACCCTGTTAACAGCTGAGAGGGAGCCAGGAATTAGACTGATCCCACTGCCAGGACCACAGTGTTCCTGAGTCTCTTCACATGCAAATATTTAAAATCTGTCAGCGTTTGACTGTTTCATCGTTTCACTCATCACACGAAGAAAAAACTGAACTAATAATCAGCTGATAAACCAACAATAAACACGACCTCATCATATGAGCACAAAGTGAACCAAAGGATAAAAGGAGTTTCTGGTTTCCATGGAGACACCGATCAAGAGACTCTGTGATGCACCAACAAAGGCACCACAGAAGAAGAAGGCCAGTGTGCAGCGGGCGTCAGTATGATGTCACACAGACGTTGGACAGGTTGACGATATTTTAAACATGTAACGACGTGTGTGGACGTTTCACATGATGACGCTCTGCAGACGTTTTGTTCTTCGTACGTTACGACTGACTGACGTTATTCTGCGTCAAGATGACGTCAGCATGACACGTTTGGACGACGTTGGATTTTGTGCATTTAACAACATTTTAAAGGAGCAATAAGCGAAATTCATCATTTCTAGAACTAGAGGTGTAATTTCATCTGGAGTATAGCATGACCTCACACACCCTCTCTCTGTGTTGATCTCCAGCTCCTTGTTTACAAGCCGGTCTGGCTGCGCGTTCATGTACGTTCGTGTCAATCACCTCCTCCTCCTCCTCCTCCTCCTCCTCTCAGAGCCCTTGGCCCTCCCTCCCTATAAAAGGCTACAGCCAGTGAGCAATGGCAGTGTGTATTTTCGAAATGAAATGGCAGAGTCAAATGTCTGTTTTAATTAGTGTTACAGTAACCAGGGCTGCCACTTTTCAAAAAACCTTGGAGTGAGATTTGGAGGGGCCAACTGAAATTTTGCCACATGCACTACAATTTTTTGTATGGCCCATTCAGCGTCATTACCATACAACAAAAATGTTCATCAAATAGTAAACAGATATGCAACATCATGCAAGAAACATTTAAATAAAAATGAACACCCCCTAAAGCTACTGTGACATTTTTGAACATCCCCAAACTAAATGCAGCTAATACCAATTTAAATTAAAAAAAAAATTAAATTAAAGTTGAACCATTTATACAAACATTTCCCAAAATATGGAGGCTACTGTCAAAGTCCTTAAGATCCGTGTGCTTTGTTGCATTTGCTTGTGGCCTTTTTTAAGGCCTTGATGATTTCTGCGGAGGGCTCCCACGTGAAGCAGGACTCCAGGCCAGCCATCTTTATTGTCATTATTGATGACAGGGTTCATCCAGAGCCAGGCTGTTCCTGGTTTTAGTCTCTCTCTCTGCATCTGCATTGGAGTGGGGTAACACCAGGACCAGCTTTGCAATGGTGGCAAGCCTCATGAACAGACTTAACCCTGTCACCTATGAAGAATGAACCAAGAACACAGTGGAAAAAAAAAATCTCACATTCCTTTGAAAGATGAGTTGATAATTAATTTTGTCTAAAACAAAATGTACGCACCTACTGTATATGATGCTTTATACATACATAACAAATTATTCTAATTTGTATATACTACTATGTATACAGTAATTAATATACAGTTATAAAGCAGCATAGAGGAATGGTTTTGTATAGATAAAACAGACAAAATTAATTAGGCATCAACCTACAGTATACTTTTACAGCTGCACTGAAACCTCAAAATAATATGTACAAAGCTCTCGAAATGCCTTTGAATGATCTCACAACACACAAAAAACAAATATGCAAACGTTATTTAAAGTTTAACAGCACAAACACTTAACATACATACCTGAAAAGAGCGGGGGAAATCGATCTTCTTCTTCTTCTTCTTCTTCTTCTTCTTCTTCTTCTGAGTGCAATCCCGGTGTCAATTGGGCCACAGCGCCACCAACAGCCAATGCAGTGGTCGGGAGGTGTATTGCGCATTGAAACAGGGACTTTTTTTGTTTTGGCTCAGACGGACACCTCAGCGTGAGAAATCGGGGGGGGGGGGGGGGGTGGTGTCTCACGGCCAATGCGTGAGTTCGCAGCCCTGACAGTAACGTTAGGCACATGTTGCTATGTCGATTCAATTAAATTTAACATTACAATCGTAGCATGGGTTAATGTCCGGAGCCTGAGTTATTAGCGGCTCTGTCCCAGCAATGGGTCAGGCGTTTCGGTTGTGTTAGGTGAGTAGCCCGGCAGCCCAGTTAACATTTGCAATTAGCATTGTAAAATGTAGCCCGGCAGGCAGCCTGGCGGCTGTGTTTAGCTATTCCCCTGCCTACTTCAATGATGATGGTCCCTGTAATAAATGTGATATATTAGCTGAGATGGAGGCGAGGCTCAGTGACTAGAAGAGCTGGTAGAAGCGCTCCATGTAAATTATTCCAGTAGCCGTAGTAGCTCTAGTGCTAACTCCAGGAGCTAACGATAATGTCCCTACTCTGTGTGAGCCGGAGCCATGAAGAGTAGGAACGTTAGCGTGGCAGCCGACTAGTGCTAACGCTAACGGGAAAGCAGGGAAATAGCTAAACAGCAGAGGCCGAGAGTGAGTGAAAGACATCGCTAACTGCTAAACTAAGCCAAACTAAGCCTCCTCCTCCTCCTCCTCCTCCTTCTTCTGATTCTTTTCCTCCTTCTTCTTCTTCTCCTCCTCCTCCTTCTCCTCCTTCTTCTTCTCCTTCTCCTCCTCCTCCTCCTCCTCCTCCTCCTCCTTCTCCTCCTCTTCTTCTTCTTCTTCTTCTTCTTCTTCTCCTCCTCCTTCTTCTCCTCCTCCTTCTTATTCTCCTCCTCCTCCTCCTTCTTCTTCTCCTTCTCCTCCTTCTTCTCCTCCTCCTCCTCCTCCTCCTTCTCCTTCTCCTCCTCCTCCTCCTCCTCCTCCTCCTCCTCTCAGCTGCAGGAGCTCTCAGCCTGGTGTCTTGGGCTGAATCCAAATGCACTTGCAGACTCATGGACTTTGTGGGTGCGTTCACAGGAAGTCTGGAAGTCTGAGAGTGCTGAGTGCTCCAAAGCTACAAGTCATCCAGTCCACAGGACCGTCAGAAGGACTTCCTGCAGACTTCCAGAGAGTCCACTTGGGGTGCAGACTTCAGCAGACTTCACTGATTTAATGGCCCACAATTCATTGCAATACAGACGTGATGTGAGTTTTTCAATTGCCAAAAATACCCCTTACGAATGTTTAAAATAGTTATTGAAAGTTAGGTCTGTTAAAATGCTACTTGAATTGTGTAGAACTATTATTTAACCACGTCATGATACAGAGATATGTATATGTACAGGCTGCAGAGGCTGTGTTGTATTATTGCAGCCTGTCAGACTGTACAGTGTAACAGGGCAGACGGCTTTTAATGTAAGAAATCACCCAATTTATTGAGTTATAGTCCTTATTAGAAACATTTCTGGTTTTGAACACATGTAGCCTGTATGTTATATGTTATATATGTTATATACATATGATATATATGTTATATGTTATGTTACATAATGTTATATGTTAAGGTTTTTTTTCCCATTAAAGGGTTTTTTGGGGAGTTTTTCCTGATCAGCTGATTTGTGATATTGGGCTTTATAAATAAAATTGAATTGAATTGTTATATATGTTTAGGTTATATACATATTTTATGATATATATGTTATATGTTATATACATATGATATATATGTTATATGTTATGTTACATATGTTATATGTTATGTTATATATGTTATATGTTATATACATATGATATATATGTTATATGTTATGTTACATATGTTATATGTTATGTTATATATGTTTGGGTTATATACATATGTTATGTTATATATGTTATATGTTATATACATATGATATATATGTTATATGTTATGTTACATATGTTATATGTTATGTTATATATGTTTAGGTTATATACATATGTTATGTTATATATGTTATATGTTATATACATATGATATATATGTTATATGTTAAATATGTTTGGGTTATATACATATGATATATATGTTATATGTTATGTTACATATGTTATATTTTATGTTACATATGTTTGGGTTATATACATATATTATATGTTATGTTATAAATGTTTAGGTTATATACATATGATATATATGTTATATGTTATGTTATATATGTTTAGGTTATATACATATGATATATATGTTATATGTTATGTTACATATGTTATATTTTATGTTACATATGTTTGGGTTATATACATATATTATATGTTATGTTATAAATGTTTAGGTTATATACATATGATATATATGTTATATGTTATGTTACATATGTTATATGTTATGTTATATATGTTTGGGTTATATACATATGTTATATGTTATGTTATATGTGTTATATATGTTTAGGTTATATACATATGCTGTATGTTATTTGTTATATATGTTATGTATGTTGTATTCAAATGTCATATGTTACATATGCTATATGTTACATGTTATATATGTTATATGCATATGTTATGTTATTCATGTTATATGTTATGTATGTTATATTTAAGCAATATCACACTCGAGCTTGTGATGTTGTACTGTGTACAGGCCGAGTGCCTACGACCGAATCACAGCCGTGACGATATCACAGTACAACATCACGAGCTTGAGTGTGATATTGCTTTTATACAACAGTTCAACAGTTAAATAAGCAAGGCTGATTAAGAAATGTTGAAAAATGAGGACAAAATAGATAATTTAAGCATTTTATTTGTCTTCTGCCAACAAAAATAGTTCCCTCAGGACTCCGCTGTCACCGTTGCTATGTAACGCAGACATGGTGCGCCAGGCACTTACTCTTTATACACATTTATCTGCACGTTTCCATTAATTGTGCAGCCGGTGAAATAACTCTGTGGTGACTGCATGGTGGACTGTGGCTTCACAGGCACAGCCGACTCTGCCTTCTGATCTGACAGTATGTTGCTTTTCTCCAAGTCATTGAGCTCCGCTGATGAAACACTGACAGACCTGGATGTGTGCTCAGATGGATTCAGCTTCTCCTCTCCCTCATCTTCCTCTGATGACCATTCATAGTTCAATTCAAAACTTATTTTAGGAAAATTCTCGCGATATTTCGGCCGCGCTTTTGAAAGCAGAGCTAGATGGTAAACAAACATGGCAGCACACCGGTAAGGTAAGACAACACGTTTACACGTTTACACACAACACGTTCTCTGACATTTATCATAACGATATGAGGCGGTCTTTGTGGAAAAAAAGCTTGTTTAGTGGACTAACTTTGCACTTGAAGGTTGCCCGTTCACTTACGTTTTAACAGGTCTGACGCTACTATGCCCCCCCGGCTGTATCTAGGCTAACGGCTAACATGCTAACTATTATTTTTATGTCACTAGTGACTTCAAACAAATTTAGGACGATAGGAGACAGGTTGAAATAAACCGAAATTTCCCTTTAAGTATGTTATATATGTTATGTTATATATGTCATATAGGTTATATACATATGTTATATATTTTCTGTATGTTATGTATGTAATATCAATTTAGTCACTCAATTTTATTTATAAAGCCCAATATCACAAATCACAATTTGCCTCACAGGGCTTGGGTATGTTATATATGTTACATGTTATATATGTTATATACATATGTTATATGTTATGTATGTTATATGTTATATATTCAATTCAATTCAATTTTATTTATAGAGCCCAATATCACAAATCACAATTTACCTCACAGGGCTTTACAGCATACGACATCCCTCTGTCCTTATGACCCTCACAGCTGATCAGGAAAAACTCCTCAAAAAATGTGTAATGTGTAATGTATGTATGTTATATGTTATATATGTTATATAGGTTACATGTTATATATGTTATATAGACTCACAAGTCAGTCTTTAGACGCTTTGCTTAACTAAAGACTGATGACTTTCTCCCTGATTTTGTGTTTAGATGGGCGGATACAATTTCAGAGTTTAAAAAACTCCCTACATTGCAGAACCAATAGTAAATCTGCAGGGCGGTCCTTCGGTGACTCACTGAACTCTTGTGCTCGTAAACATAATCCCACTAGAAACACGTGTAGCGGTACAAAATGGCTCAGCCGTACTCGCAGAAAACGCCGTCAAAGTTAGTGGATGTTTGTCGCGTTTGTGGCGACACATTCTCGCCAACTAAAAGAAACAAACATAATCTTTTACAAGACCATGACTCATCCGTCCGGCCGGACTATAACGTTAGAGGGAATCGCCTTGTTGTTTACAAATACTTCCGGGCAGAAAACCAGCAGAGCTTTTAGCTATATATATATATATATATATATATATATATATAGCCTATATATCACATTTTTCACATCACTGTATCACCGTTTAGACTAATCTGATGTTTGTAAAGTCTATAAACACAATGATTGAACAAACATTACCATTTCTGTGTGCACGTTTAGCTGGGCTAACCGTTAGCTGTTAGCCCTGTTAGCCGTTAGCAGTGTCTGTAATAGGTAATAACTCAATAAACGGTCCGTGAATAAAATATTTTTTCCAGCGCATATCTTTGTCACAACATGATTGAGCTAGCAAAGCAGTTTTGTGTTGCTATGTGTGGTATTTATTCAGTTTTGGGAAATCACGATGTCTAGAAAGCATCAGTGGCTGCAGCTGACAGGGACAGCTAACAGCAGCAGCAAAGCTAACATCAGGATCGTCATCTGTTAAAAGCCTCCCGTTGTCGGATACGACATGAAACTACTCCAGTTAGCTCAATCATGTTGTAACTAAGACATCCGCTGGAAAAAATATTTTCTTCACAGATGAGCACACGTTTGATAAAATGGAGTTAAATCTCTCGGCATCCATTTTCAAGCTCTCTGTGTGTTTGTCTTCTTGCGGACGAGAAAAGGGGGAGCGCACATTTCTGAGAAGGTGTGTCCTTTTCAAAAATGCAAGAGGCGTTGCTTTGTTGCCGGCTGTTTTCGCCGATGTGTTAAACACACTTTAGAAAGGAGTGTCCCCAGACTATCAGAAGGCGGAGATCTCTGATTGTCTGGTGGCAAGACTAATATAGAGATGTATTAATACATTTGTATTCAGTCACAAAAAGGCTCTACATGGGATTTATTTCTTGTTATTTGCAGGAACAGATGAGGTCAGCACTGTTGATCAACTTATGACATCTGGTCCCTAAAGTCTCCAAAAGTAGATCAGGAGCCAGAGCCTTCAGCTATCAGGCTCCTCTCCTGTGGAATCATCTTCCTGTTACGGTCCGGGAGGCAGACACCGTCTCCACATTTAAGACTAGACTTAAGACTTTCCTCTGATAAAGCTTATAGTTAGGGCTGGCTCAGGCTTGCCCTGTACCAGCCCCTAGTTAGGCTGACTTAGGCCTAGTCTGCCGGAGGACCCCCCTATAATACACCGGGCACCTTCTCTCTCTCTCTCTCTCTCTCTCTCTCTCTCTCTCTCTCACACTCTCTCTCGTATTCTATTACTGCATCTTGCTAACTTGGCCATTCTGGATGTCACTAACTCGGCTTCTTCTCCGGAGCCTTTGTGCTCCACTGTCTCTCAGATTAACTCATATCACAGCGGTGCCTGGACAGCGTGACGTGTGTGGTTGTGCTGCTGCCGTGGTCCTGCCAGATGCCTCCTGCTGCTGCTGCCATCATTAGTCATTAGTCATACTTCTACTGTTATTATACACATATGACTATTGTCACACATGTATACTGTCAGATATTAATACATACTTTCAACATATTGTACCACAGTAGCCAGAACTATAACTATAATATTATTACTTTCATTAATGTTGTTGTAAGCTACTGTCATTACCTGCCTCTCTCTCTCTCTCTCTCTCTCTCTCTCTCTCTCTCTCTCTCTCTCTCTCTCTCTCTCTGTCTCATTGTGTCATATGGATTACTGTTAATTTATTATGTTGATCTGTTCTGTACGACATCTATTGCACGTCTGTCCGTCCTGGAAGAGGGATCCCTCCTCAGTTGCTCTTCCTGAGGTTTCTACCGTTTTTTTTTTCCCCATTAAAGGGTTTTTTTGGGGAGTTTTTCCTGATCAGCTGTGAGGGTCATAAGGACAGAGGGATGTCGTATGCTGTAAAGCCCTGTGAGGCAAATTGTGATTTGTGATATTGGGCTTTATAAATAAAATCGATTGATTGATTGATTGATTGATTGATTGATTGATTTGTGAACATGACAGCAGTGATAGTTGAACGTTTCTACAGCAACATATAAAACAGTCTCGAGGGTTGTCTATCAGCCGCCTGCAGTCTCTGCCCTCACAGACATTACGTGATGACAGTGAACACGTCACACTACGTTCAGCTGAAGTCAGCGAGGGCTCAGTCCTCAGGTCCAGAGTGTGGACATCTGGATTCATCCTCTGTCTTCATCAGTGGGTGGACTCTGATTGGTTGTTATGGAGCAGATGAACGGTCACATGATCGGTGGGTCATGTGATGATAGCTGGGTCATCTCCATGGTAACCGTGCAGACTGTGAGATGTGATTGACAGCAGTGACAGAGGTTTGTCAAAGGACTTTATCAATAAATAAAAATAAATGAATATTAATATTAACTGATTTGCAAATTAATAATTAGTTTGTGTGTGATCATTTTGAGGAGGTCAAACATCTGCAGATTCAGCTTTACAGCGGTGATTAATGTGTTTCTGCTGTTCTTCTCTCGTGGTTTGTTCAGTGTCCTGCCAGGCCTCCGTGACCTCTGACCCCTGCTGTGGAGCGTTCTGCTGTGTCTTCTCGTTTTAATCTGCTGGTATTTCCTGTCTGAGAGAAGATGGAGCACTTTGTTTTCCTCAGGAGCCTCTGTCAGCTCCGTCAGCAGCTCCTGTTGGACTGTTACACGTTGCATCAGATCTTCATCATCACAGAGTCTCCTCATCCTCTGGACTCCACAAATCTGTCACCTGTCGTGTTGAATATTTTCATCTGTAGAAACTCAGAGGAGACCTGAGGCTGCTGCACACCTGTGCCTCCATTCATACGGTCACCAGAGGGGAAATGATCCACTGCTGCAGTTTAGTTTTGGTTCCTGTTCACACTGACTTGTTACAGACCAACCAGGAGGAGTAAACAGGAAGTTGTGTCGGCTGACAGGTGACTGGTTGATTGGACAGTTTTGGCATCATCAGGACCCAGGTGGGGAAATCAGACAGAAGGTTGTGCAGCAGCACTTTAATGTTTCTAACATGTTTCTGTTTGTGTTGTTTGGTTAAACATGTAAACATTGTAAACATGGTTATCAGACTGCAGGTCACACACACACACACACACACACAGTCCACACAGTGACGGCAAATTGAACGGCTTTTTAATCAGCTGACCTGCATCTGTGTTACCATGGTCACACGTATGCATTAGCGTTAACAGGTTATAGGATATACATCATCTTTATCAGGATCAGCTGATGGATTTAATATTGGTGTATCTGCATCATAACATCCTGTGATTGGTTCGTTTTCTTTCACACCACAAACAGACCTGAGTTCATTTTAACTGAACCAAACAGGTGTGAAAGCATCCTAAGAGACCTGAGTCCCTGGTCATTATCCTGGTCCTGGTCTTTATCCTGGTCCTGGCCCAAAGGTCCAAAGGGGTTGTGTGTGTATCTGTCTGTCAGCATTCAAATAAACACAAGAAGTTTGTGCTCTAGAGAAAGGATCAGCACTCAGTGAATAACCTCCTAAGCCCTACGATAAGCTATTGTGGCAAGGCTTAACTATACAGACCAGTGAGCAGTGATAACTAACATGTCTTTGGGGTCATCGGGTGGGAACCTCCTTTCACCAGTGATTCGTCTAGTTAGTCCCACGACACCTCCAGGAGGCTAGACAGTGATCTCTGGCGTCCCAGAGACACTCCCCTATTGCCAGGTCTCACTGCTCCCCTCCCCACACCAACCCAACAACCTCCTTTACCCTTACTTACACATGGCTTTCTCAGCCCAAACAGCACTGCCACCTTCAACAAACCCAGGCTCCGTACATGCGAGCTCCAGGTAGAGACAGTGCTGATACTACCTTTCCTAGCACATTCACCATACTCTATTTCACACACTACATAGCATAACTACAATATAAGCTAAAGTTAAAGGAGCTAAATGAACTCACAGGATCAGCAAACACACTCACCTTGCAGCATGGCCTCAAACAAAAGGGATTCAAATAGGCCACTCCCACACTTAAATAACCTTCCTCTTCCTGGATTTCCTCCTGAGAGGAAGTGGATCTCTCCACCTGATCTCAAGGAGTTATGTGCCCTGCTCAGTAGTTCCCCCTGCTGGCCCCCAGCTGACATTATTTCTTCTCTTATAGATCCACTGGCTACATTTAATTGCTTCATCTGACATTTCCCTCACTGTCTTCCTCAAACTCTGTCCCCGCACTCCGAGTTCCCCCAGGAGCGAGACAGCTGATCTTGCTATGAATCCCCTACACCCCACTTCCACTGGACAAATCCTAGTCTTCCATCCTCGCTGCATATCTGCATATCTAAGCTTTTTCTTTCATAGGCTTCTTCCACTGAGTCTTCCCAAGGAACTGTCAGCTCAATGAAATAAACTATCCATTGACTCAGTGACCACAACACTATGTCAGGCCTCTGCTTGGTACAAACTATTTCCTGGGGAACAACAACAGCAGCTAATCTCACAAACTACTGGACCTGTCAGCTTCATATTTTGTATGACTGTATGCTCATTGACTGTTTTATACGTCACTGACTCCGCCCTCTTTTAATGACTTTTCCAGACTTTGTCTCAGCCGATAACAACAAGCCGTAGCGTCTGTGACAGTAAACATTTGACACATTCTGACCTTCATCATGGATCAAAAACTGGCGTCTGTAGAAAAGTCTTGTCTCATTTTGAAGCCTAGAATCTGCAAATTAATTCTACACCTGATATAAAGTCAGTCACTACATGAGACCCATCAGGGTTCCTTCTGGAGCACATACTTTTTTTTTTTAACTCTCAGTGTATCCTTAAATAATTCGGAGCATTACCTGCAGTCTGCTCACTGTCAGAACAGAGACCGTCTCCTGACATCACACCCTGAACTTTGACCCTCTGACTTTTAGATCCGTTACCATGGCCCAAGCTAGGGCCAGTCCTTTTGATACAGGGGCAAATACAAGTAGGGTCAAATATCGAAGTCTGAACAATAATATATATATATATATATATATATATATATATATATACATACACACACACATATATATATATATATATATATGTGTATTTAAAAGAAGAAGCTCTCTAAGACAGGCCCATTTATGGCAACCCACTGGATCCGTGGCATGCACAATCCGGCCGAGGCGCGGGTGCCGGGGGAGTTACGGGGGCATTTGCCCCTGCTGGCCCCCCCCCTAAAACCACCATTACAAGAGACTGCAAAATACGACCAGATGCAGTAGAACATCCTGGTATTTGTGGCGTACTGCATCTGACCTACTCTGTATTTTGACACACTGAATCTCTTGCTGGCGTACTGTACAGTCTTGTATGACG
>JANUFT010000006.1:47225508-47315508 GCA_037127435.1 Epinephelus malabaricus | reverse complement strand
GAATTTGAAAAAAAAAATGGACCTTCGAATGTGAAAATTGATATTCGATTGTGGAGGAAAATAAAACACCACCGCAGCTGTCCTCTTTGCGAGTGGGCATTGGCATGAGACGTGCATTTCTCCAGCCTGGTCGACAAGCGGTTCTGCTCCCAGCTGTTGTCTCCATCACCCGACTTGACACATTCGCTCGCGTATATATGTATATATATATATGTATATATATATATATATATATATATATATATATATATATACATATATATACATGTCTTATTGTTCAGACTTCGATATTTGACCCTACTTTATTTGCCCCCGTATCTAAAGGACTGGCCCTAGCTTGGCCCCCCCCCATTGAAACTGGCTTAGAACCGCCACTGCTGGTGTGTAGATGTAGTAATATCTATCTGCGCTGCGCCTTTATTGTGAAAGCGGAGCAGAGCGGAAGTTGACAGTTAGCATACCGTAGCTCGGTGTCTCCAGTGAGTGTGTGTGTGTCTGTGTGTGTGTGTGTGTGTGTGTTCAGGTGTGAACATGTTACCTTTATCTATTAAAGACGACGAGTACAAACCCGCCAAGTTCAACCTGCTGCTCAAGCTCTCAGGATGGTTCAGGTAAACTCACCTGCTGGAGCTAAATGCTAACGGAGGAGCTAACGGTCAAGCAGCTAACAGTTAGGATGAGCTGTTAGCCTGATGCTAACCGGTTAGCCTGATGCTAACAGATGTGTGGATTCTTTATTAAAGTGTGTCTCAGCTCACTGTGGGCTGTTACTGCAGGTGTTACTGTGTGTGAACGGGACC
Organism: Epinephelus malabaricus; assembly: GCA_037127435.1. Lineage (NCBI taxonomy): Eukaryota > Metazoa > Chordata > Actinopteri > Perciformes > Serranidae > Epinephelus > Epinephelus malabaricus. Next base: position 47,314,708 of record JANUFT010000006.1, on the reverse strand, counting down.
GCCAGCAGGGAATAACCCGGGTTTCTGTCGGGTTTCCTGTGTCGGGTTGTGTCGGGTCTGTCCGGTGATGGAGGTGTTGTGATTGTTTGGTGTTTTCAGGTCGATCCTCGCGGATAAAACCTCGCGGAACTTGTTCTTCTTCCTCTGTCTCAACCTCTCGTTCGCCTTCGTGGAGCTGACGTACGGCCTCTGGAGTAACAGGTGAGCTAACACTGTTAGCATCCGTTAGCATCAGCTGTTTGTTCTGCTCACGATGTGCCACGTAGTGTTAGTGTGTGTGTGTGTGTGTGTGTGTGTGTGTGTGTGTGTGTGCGCCTCCACACTTCCTGTCGAGCACTGATCAGACAGGCCTGATGTGTTTATTGATCAGTGATCAGATTATTCTCCTGTCCTCAGTAACAGAGGTGTAAACTTCTCTCAGTTCAGCTTCATCGCTCAAACTTGAGTTTCTGTTTAATTTTGATGCTTCAGCTGTCGCCATCTTTGATGTGTACCGTTACCATGGTTACTGACAGAACTGAACTGTTCTCTTCATACCTGTGAATGTCTCTGTGGAAAGACACAGTTAAACTACTTCTCCTACTTTAATGGTGCTGGGTGGCTCAGTCTTCACTAATCATTCAGTACAGGTGAGTTTTCATGTTCACCTCACCTGTACTTTGGACCCCAGGAAGACTTGTTGGTTACTACAGTACCAGATAATGGGGATCCTTAATAAACTAAACTAAACTGCTGAAAACCACAAAGTGATTCAGGACCTGAACTTCAGCTCAGAGCAGAGATTGATTCTTCTTAGGTCTTTACATGCTGCGTCTTTAACCATGTGTCCTAGCCTGTAGTAATAACTGTCACTATCTCACCTGTCTGTCTGACTGTCTGTCTGTGTGACTGTGTGACTGTGTGTTTGTGTGACTGTGTGTCTGTGTGTCTGTCTGTCTGTCTGTCTGTGTGTCTGTCTGTCTGTCTGACTGTCTGTGTGTCTGTCTGTGTGTCTGTTTGTCTGTGTGTGTGTGTGTGTGTGTGTGTGTCTGTCTGTGTGTGTGTCTGTGTGTCTGTCTGTCTGTCTGTCTGTGTGTGTGTGTGTGTGTGTGTGTGTGTGTCTGTGTGTGTGTGTGTGTGTCTGTGTGTCTGTGTGTGTGTGTCTGTGTGTGTGTCTGTCTGTCTGTCTGCATGGTCAAACAGAAGTCACGCTGTTTCCTGTTTTGAAATAAAGATGATGTTGTAGAGGCCTTGAGATGATCCGACAAACACACTTAGGGTTTCAGTGATTGTGTGTGTACTTGATGTGCGTGTTGTGTGTTTTCTCTCCAGTTTAGGTCTGATCTCAGACTCCTTCCACATGTTCTTTGACTGCACCGCTCTGCTGGCAGGTCTGGCAGCCTCCGTCATCTCCAGGTGGAGATCCAACGACAGCTTCTCCTATGGGTGAGACCAGCACTGTGCTCTGTTAGTCAGGTCTGATGATCTGTGCTCTGTTAGTCAGGTCTGATCTGTGCTCTGTTAGTCAGGTCTGATCTGTGCTCTGTTAGTCAGGTCTGATGATCTGTGCTCTGTTAGTCAGGTGTGATCTGTGCTCTGTTAGGTCCAATTCCAATCCGATCCCTTACAGACTCACTGACTTAGAGGTGCGTTCATGTGAAGTGCGTGAGTGTGTGAGGGCTGTCCCACTGTCAAATCAGTGAGTCAGTGAGTGAGCCCTTTATGCCCCCTTACCGTAGGTCAGCATCGATGCAGACTTATGGTAGGAAATTACCCACAGTTCATAGCGTTGTGACATCAAATACAGGGGTTGCCCTCGGAACACCGGAAGCGTTATAAAAAAAAACAGAAAACACGGTATATTTATATATCTATTTATATATCTATATATATATAGATATATAAATATATCTATGTATGTGTATATATACAGTACAGGCCAAAAGTTTGGACACACCTTCTCATTCAATGCGTTTTCTTTATTTTCATGACTATTTACATTGTAGATTCTCACTGAAGGCATCAAAACTATGAATGAACACATGTGGAGTTATGTACTTAACAAAAAAAGGTGAAATAACTGAAAACATGTTTTATATTCTAGTTTCTTCAAAATAGCCACCCTTTGCTCTGATTACTGCTTTGCACACTCTTGGCATTCTCTCCATGAGCTTCAAGAGGTAGTCACCTGAAATGGTTTCCACTTCACAGGTGTGCCTTATCAGGGTTAATTAGTGGAATTTCTTGCTTTATCAATGGGGTTGGGACCATCAGTTGTGTTGTGCAGAAGTCAGGTTAATACACAGCCGACAGCCCTATTGGACAACTGTTAAAATTCATATTATGGCAAGAACCAATCAGCTAACTAAAGAAAAACGAGTGGCCATCATTACTTTAAGAAATGAAGGTCAGTCAGTCCGGAAAATTGCAAAAACTTTAAATGTGTCCCCAAGTGGAGTCGCAAAAACCATCAAGCGCTACAACGAAACTGGCACACATGAGGACCGACCCAGGAAAGGAAGACCAAGAGTCACCTCTGCTTCTGAGGATAAGTTCATCCGAGTCACCAGCCTCAGAAATCGCAAGTTAACAGCAGCTCAGATCAGAGACCAGATGAATGCCACACAGAGTTCTAGCAGCAGACCCATCTCTAGAACAACTGTTAAGAGGAGACTGTGCAAATCAGGCCTTCATGGTCAAATAGCTGCTAGGAAACCACTGCTAAGGAGAGGCAACAAGCAGAAGAGATTTGTTTGGGCCAATAAACACAAGGAATGGACATTAGACCAGTGGAAATCTGTGCTTTGGTCTGATGAGTCCAAATTTGAGATCTTTGGTTCCAACCGCCGTGTCTTTGTGAGACGCAGAAAAGGTGAACGGATGGATTCCACATGCCTGGTTGCCACTGTGAAGCATGGAGGAGGAGGTGTGATGGTGTGGGGGTGTTTTGCTGGTGACACTGTTGGGGATTTATTCAAAATTGAAGGCACACTGAACCAGCATGGCTACCACAGCATCCTGCAGCGACATGCCATCCCATCCGGTTTGCGTTTAGTTGGACAATCATTTATTTTTCAACAGGACAATGACCCCAAACACACCTCCAGGCTGTGTAAGGGCTATTTGACCAAGAAGGAGAGTGATGGAGTGCTGCGGCAGATGACCTGGCCTCCACAGTCACCGGACCTGAACCCAGTCGCGATGGCTTGGGGTGAGCTGGACCGCAGAGTGAAGGCAAAGGGGCCAACAAGTGCTAAACACCTCTGGGAACTCCTTCAAGACTGTTGGAAAACCATTTCAGGTGACTACCTGTTGAAGCTCATGGAGAGAATGCCAAGAGTGTGCAAAGCAGTGATCAGAGCAAAGGGTGGCTATTTTGAAGAAACTAGAATATAAAACATGTTTTCAGTTATTTCACCTTTTTTTGTTAAGTACATAACTCCACATGTGTTCATTCATAGTTTTGATGCCTTCAGTGAGAATCTACAATGTAAATAGTCATGAAAATAAAGAAAACGCATTGAATGAGAAGGTGTGTCCAAACTTTTGGCCTGTACTGTATATATATATATATATATATATAGATACATAAATATAGATATATATTCTATATATTCTTTGTGTGTGGAATATATGCTGACAATAACAGATAAATGATCACGCCCAGAGCTGCCAGTGTCAACAACATTTTCTAGAAAGGGGGATAAGTGCTGTCCCATTCCTATTTGTAGCATCTGGAGCCCTTTCAGACTCTCACACTCAGTCACTTCCAGCTGACGTCAGTTAAGTCAGTGAGGGTTCAGGGCTTGAGTCTTTAGGGGCCGGGTTGGAATTGGGCCTTTGTCAGGTCTGATCAAACTGTATACAGGAAGTGGGCGGAGCCTGTGGGTCAGATGTTTTTCTAGCCCACTTTAGTTGAAGCCACACCCACTCCTGTGTTAACAAACAGGCTGTCAGACAATACGCACCTCTGATTGGCTGCCAGCTTGCTACTGCAAGTCGTACTGACAGCGTCACGCTGGCGCCCGATGAAACGTAGCAGCTTAACTTCAGCAGGGGTCGGATTCACAAAGCGTCCTCGTCACTAGGAGTTCCTCCTAGTGACAAAATTCTAAGAAAATTCTTAGAACTGTGACGTTTTCTTAGAATTTCCCCTAAAAGTTAAGGCTTAAAGTTAAGATTTAAAGTTAAGGCTTAAAGTTAAGACCTAAAGTTAAGACTTACAGTTCAGGCTTAACGTTAAGGCTTAACGTTAAGGCTTAAAGTTAAGGCTTAAAGTTAAGACTTAGAGTTCAGGCTTAACGTTAAGGCTTAAAGTTAAGACTTAAAGATAAGGCTTAAAGTTAAGGCTTAGAGTTAAGACTTAGAGTTTCCCCTTAAAGTTAAGACTTAGAGTTTCCCCTTAAAGTTAAGACTTAACATTAAGGCTTAAACTTAAGACTTAGAGTTAAGACTTAGAGTTTTCCCTTAAAGTTAAGACTATGAGTTTCCCCTTAAAGTTAAGACTTAGAGTTTCCCCTTAAAGTTAAGACTGTGAGTTTCCCCTTAAAGTTAAGACTGTGAGTTTCCCCTTAAAGTTAAGACTTAAAGTTAAGACTATGAGTTTCCCCTTAAAGTTAAGACTTAAAGTTTCTCCTTAAAGTTAAGACTTGGAGTTTCTCCTTAAAGTTAAGACTTAAAGTTGAGGCTTAAACTTAAGATTTAAAGTTAAGACTTAGAGTTTCCCCTTAAAGATAAGGCTTAAAGTTAAGAGTTAAAGTTAAGGCTTAAAGTTAAGAGTTAAAGTTAAGGCTTAAAGTTAAGGGGTGGTCGTGGTAAAGATAAAAGTCGTCCACAGAGCATGTCAGACCTGATAAGAGGAGACAAAGTGTTGGGAGCAGGAGGAGGAGTTTAAGAGTTTCTGAATCAGAGGAGAAAATGGTGGAAACACAAAGAGGTCAGAGAAATATTCTCCAAACACTGGACGACAGAGGAAATGAGACGCTGCAGATCAGATGATGTCATCAGGGATACACACACATTTCCCAGCTGACTCTGTAACGTCAGAAACAAAATGATGACATCATCACTGAGGTATGTGAGGTCAGAGCAGCAGTGATGAGTTGAGTCTGTCTCAACCTTCATCAGCAGTGATCACACTAACACTGACACTGTCACAGTCTGCAGTTCATCTCATGTCCACTGGGTGTCCTCACACCTTACAGGCTCACAGAGGGGCGTGTCTCTGACAACCAATCACATCACACCTAACAACAGGGTCGACCACACCTCCTCACTGAGGTCACAGTTTCTGTCCCTTCATCACTCACAGAACTTTCCTGAATCACTCCTGACCTCTGACCTCTGACTGCTGGCTAAAGGGTTTTAGGCTGAGTTAAGGAGCTCTGTCAGACACTTCTCAGGCTCTGAACACCACTCTTCTAAAAACACTGAGAGACTCCGCCCCCTCTTCTCCCTCTCAAGCAGGCAGCCAATCATCAGGCTTTGATGTCTGACAGCTCATTATGCAGAAGTGGGAGGGGCCTTATCTGAGGTGGCCTCTGGCTCTGACCAGCAGGGGGCGCCTCCGTCTGATTGGATAGAAGTCAATGAAAAAGTAAACAGTCACCTGATGATGTCGTGGTCTCACTGACCTGTGTGTGTGTGTGTGTGTGTGTGTGTGTGTGTGTGTGTGTGTGTGTGTGTGTGTGTTTCAGTTATGTCAGAGCAGAGGTTCTGGCCGGCTTCGTCAATGGACTCTTCCTCATCTTCACAGCCTTCTTCATCTTCTCTGAAGGAGTCGAGGTAACACACACACACACACTCACACACACACTCACACACACACACACACGCACACACACGAACACACACACACTGACAGATACACCCGAACCTGTCCGTCTGTCTGTCAGAGAGCTCTGGAGCCTCCAGACGTTCACCACGAGCGGCTGCTTCCTGTCTCTGTCGCCGGTCTGCTCGTCAACCTGGTCGGGATCTTTGTGTTCCAGCACGGAGGACACGGACACTCTCATGGAGATGAAGGTATGCTACCTGCAGAGCATCCAGAACCATGTAGAACCTCTCTGTGCCGCAGTAGAACCTCTCTGTGCCGCAGTAGAACCTCTCTGTGCCGCAGTAGAACCTCTGTACTTCAGTAGAACCTCACGTCTCTAACCCGTGTGTCCCTCAGGTCACTGTCACAGCCACTCTCTGTTTAACGGCAGTGTGAATCATGGACACAGTCACGGAGGACACGATGGACACGGACACAGTCACAGAGGACACGATGGACATGGACACAGTCATGGAGGACACGATGGACACGGACACAGTCATGGAGGACACGATGGACATGGACACAGTCATGGAGGACACGGGGGACATGGACACAGCCACGGCAGCCATGATGAGTCACACTGTCAGGGTGAGAGTACTGAAACATGTAGACTCTACAGTCCTGTCTGTGTCCCAGTGTTCTTTGTCTCCATCATCAGTATGTTCTTTAACATGAGGTCAGGTGTTGTCATGACGATGTCATTGATTAACACGACTCACTCTTTCCATTGATATATTTAAATGTTGATTTTTATCAGTAGAAAATACTTCATTTGTTTTAATGTGACTGTGATGTGTGAGTCAACTTTATGTTACTATGACGACAATCACATGTTCTCCTCATGTCGTACAGCTGCAGCTGCCATGTGTTATCTTTGACAAAAGACTGTCCTGTGTGTGTGTGTGTGTGTGTGTGTGTGTTGTTCCAGACGAGCTGCACACTCCGGGGAAAGGATCCAGCAAACAGATCCTGCAGGGTGAGAACTGATCACAACTACACCTCATCAACATCACAACAACACACCAACACAACATCATCACAACAACACACCAACACAACATCATCACAACAACACACCAACACAACATCACAACAACACACCAAAGGAATAATTGAGCTGAGTGACCTCAGACACGCAGGACGCTCTGTGAGTCGTCTGTTTGCTGATGCAGTGACATCATGTTCTAATGATCAATAATCACAGCTGATCAAAGTTTCATTTCATTTATTGTTTGTTTTTACAGGGACAGCACACAGTTAAAGTAACTGCACCACAGTTAGCTAACAGCTAATTTACATCTGTTGTCAAGAAAATCAAATACTTTCAGGATGTTACAGTGATGATTATTACAGTGATGATAATCCTTTGGTTTTATCTAGTACTGTTAGGATTAGTTTATAAAGTGAGTACATGGGCTTCAGTGCAGTCACACCGGCCTGTGACCAAGTTGTAAGTGCAGCTGCTCTGACCACCGGGGGGCGCTCACACACCATCATGTCCTCTCACATCCACCCATCTCCTCCTGTGACTTTCAGAGTAAAATGATCAAAGTTTTTCTCCAGCAGTTTGTCCTCAGGTCACATGACTCCCAGTGAAACATCTGTCTGTGTGTTGTATGATGTGTGTGTTAAATATGACCTGTGTGTGTGTGTGTGTGTGTGTGTTACAGGCGTCCTGCTGCACATCATCGCCGACACTCTGGGCAGCGTGGGCGTGATCATCTCCGCTCTGCTGATGCAGAAATACGACCTGATGATCGCCGACCCCATCTGCTCCATGCTGATCGCCCTCCTCATCGGAGTCAGGTGAGTTCACACTCTGTGTTTGTGGCTGTTCTCAGGCTCCGCCCACAGAGCCGCCACATCACGGAGAACATAGAAGAATCAGAGACATGAAACATGACGTGGTGACAGACAGCAGAATCAGCGTGCGTGCGTGCATGCATGTTCAGCAGGAGTTGGAACAGGAAGCTGAACAATAGAGTGAGGTCACTTCCTGTTTGCCTCCTGCTCTTCTCACAGAAAGTCTGAAACTGTTGAGGTTAATTTCCTGACGATGGTTCCACTGAGTTTCTCTGAAGAACCTTCAGACAGAACATCGTCACAGTCGTCTCGCTGTGAGGAGATAACCCTCTTTAATGAACACTAAACATCCCAAACAACTTCTTTCGTCACCGTTAGAACCTTGTGAACCCACAGAACTTCCTATCTGATCAGCAGAACATCTGAAAGGACCCATAGAACCTCCTCAGTGACGACTGCTACTGTCTAAAGGCCACAAAGAACATCTCAAAGAACCCATAGTATGTTTTTTATTGACCATTAGAACACGCTAAAGGATGGCCACCATAGCCGCCTAAAGAACCCGAAGAACCTCTTTAATTACCAGGAGAACCTCTCATAATGGCCCCTTCCCTAGAACTCCTTCACTGCACATCAGGGACTTCTAAAGAAACCTTTTAAAGGGCCCTGGAACCTCCTTAATGACCACCACATCCTCCACACTGACTGTCAGAACATTTCCAGTCATAACCTCCTGAGGAACTCACAGAACCTCCTCAGTGACACCTAGAACATCTTCAATGAGCACTAACTAACTCTCTGTGAAATAATCAGACATTATCAACTGTGAGGACTCTGAAGCTTTAAGATGTCAGAGTGTCCCTGAACACACCGCTGAGTTAACGTTCTCCGTATGACGTGGACAGACTTTTGAGAGAAACGTAAACAGTGACTGATGGATTATCTCTCAGGTTTCTCTCCGTCTGCCTGGAAGAAAGGAAATCCATCTAGAACCTGATGAGGTATTTTGGAAAATGGTTTCCACTAATGTCAAGAATGTGCAATTAGCAGTTAATGTGCTCCAACATGCCAAACCACCGCTGTGGAACTGGAGCGGTGCTGGAGTCCGGCCTCGGCACGCCGGTCCTCTGGATGTAAATGCAGTGGTCAGATTTCCCAGAAGCCCCGGTGATAAATGGACGTGATGTGTGCTGATGTGGTTTGATAGGCTGGAAGTGAACGCAGCTGCAGATTTAAACCGTCAGCAGAGCAGAGCTGTGGTCAGCTGAGAGGCCTTCACTTAACCACAGGCATCAGATTACTGCAGCTGGAAACTGCTGAACTCCACTGAGAGTCTCCACCAGCCTGAGCTCAGACACAAATCTACACGTTCTGGATTCCTGATGAAGCAGCAGTCGCTCACTGTGTCTCAAACTGTAGCAACAGAGCAGTGTTTATGTGTTCATTACAGAAGGTATTTTTAGTTACCATAGTAACTGAAGCAGTTCCTGATGTTTTACATGTAACAGCAGCTGAATATAATTGTACGTCTTTGTTGTACCTGAAGTAGTTTTAAAGAGACGGCAGTGTGTTTGTTTTTTGTGAGTATCCAGGGGTGCGTCCCAAGTCCCTTAAAATTACTGCTAGCCACCTTACCTAACTATTTAGTCCCTCCCACTGAGGAAAACATGCAAGGAGTGAGGAGTCAGGAGTCAGGAGTGAGGATTGCTGATAAGAACCATGAGACGGCCTTACTCTGAAGCATCACGTAAAGTGACGTCCTTTTCTGATGACGGCGGCACAGCTGGATCTGATTCAGATTCAGATTCAGAATACTTTATTAATCCCCGGGGGGAAATTGTTTTTGTTCCAATGCTCCGTGCAAAGTAGAAATAGAAATACAGCATGAATGGAAACAAGAGATAAAGATGAAGATATAAATGAGATACTAAAATAAATAAAAATAATAAATAAATAAATAAAATAAATATTATAAATATCTGCTGCATAACGGAGCCAGCGTTTGGCGTACATCACAAGTCACATTACATTACCCCCCCCCCCCCATGACTTTGGTCACACAGTTTTACATGTATTACCATTATTACTGAGTCATTTGCCCAAGTTTGTAGCGGTTACAGAACGGTCTGCAGCACTGCCACTGTCACTGTGATGAGCATCATTATCATTATCACTATTATTAAATCCACTCGCCATCATTCAACAAGTCAGCTGCTGAGTGAATAAGACATATCAGACCTGTCAGTCTGCCTCAATCAATCAATTTTATTTATACAGCCCAATATCACAAATCACAATTTGCCTCACAGGGCTTTACAGCATACGACATCCCTCTGTCCTTATGACCCTCACAGCTGATCAGGAAAAACTCCCCAAAAAACCCTTTAACGGATCCCTCTTCCAGGACGGACAGACGTGCAATAGATGTCGTACAGAACAGATCAGCATAATAAATTAACAGTAATCCATATGACACAATGAGAGAGAGAGAGAGAGAGAGAGAGAGAGAGAGAGAGAGAGAGAGAGAGAGAGAGAGAGAGAGAGAGAGAGAGAGAGAGAGAGAGAGAGAGAGAGAGAGAGAGAGAGAGAGAGAGAGAGAGAGATATGCAGGACAGACGGTAATGACAGTAGCTTACAACAGCATTAATTAAAGTAATAATATTAATTAATATTACCTACAGCCTATTAAACATTATTCCACTCACATGACATGCAGGACAATTAATGATGGGCAAATGTGTGTGTGTGTGTGTGTGTGGTTCTGGACATGAGCAGCTGCACATTTAACAGCCACACATCACAGACAGTCCGCTGAACAACGCAACGGGTTGTGAATGAAATAAAGTCTTGCAGGAAATCTCATCAACGTTACTCTTTGTAGTCACGTAGGCATGTGAATTACAGCGTGTCATTGCAAAGAATGCATGTAACGGGTACACTTGAGCTGTTTCTCCGCCATCTAGTTCAAATGAGCCAGATAAAGGGGGCGGGTATTTATACGTCATGGCCTCAAGCTGAAAAGACTTCCTGTTAGGAACCTCTCGTGTTACCTTACTCATCGCACCTAACAGATCCCTCCTAACTCCTAACGCTAACTCCTTACTGGCAGCAATAAGAGACATGAGACGGCCTTAAAGATGGCGGAGCTCCAACGACTTCCGGATCAAGTAAGGAGTTAGGAGTTAGCAGTATAAAATAAGAGACTTGGGACGTACCCCAGGTTGTGATGTCAGTGAGGGGTGGAGCCTCTGAATCAGCTGTTGGTGTTCACACATGCTCAGTGCGTTGTCTCTGTGACCTCTGACCCTCAGCGTGGTGCCATTACTAAAGGAGTCCATCGGGATTCTGATGCAGAGAACGCCTCCGTCACTGGACCACGCCCTCCCAGAGTGCTACCAGAGAGTGAGTACAGGCCACGCCCAGCAAGTTAAACCACACCCACAAACCACTCAGAGCACCTGGTCTGTTTTCATTGTACAGCAGAGACGCATCTAATTCCTGGTTTATTGTGTTGTGTTCAGGTGCAGCAGCTGCAGGGCGTCTACAACCTGCAGGAGCCTCATTTCTGGACTCTGTGTACGGACGTTTACATCGGAACACTGAAGCTGCTGGTTGCCCCCGACGCTGACACCCGCTGGATCCTCAGCCAGACGCACCACATCTTCACACAGGTACCTGAACGCACCACGTCTTCACACAGGTACCTGAACGCACTACATAATTAGACAGGTACCTGAACACACCACATCTTCACACAGGTAGCTGAACGCACCACATCTTCACACAGGTACCTGAACGCACCACATCTTCACACAGGTACCTGAACACACCACGTCTTCACACAGGTACCTGAACGCACCATGTCTTCACACAGGTACCTGAACGCACCATGTCTTCACACAGGTACCTGAACGCACTACATAATTAGACAGGTACCTGAACACACCACATCTTCACACAGTTACCTGAACGCAGCACATCTTCACTCAGGTACCCTGAATGCACCACATCTTCACTTAGTTACCTGAACGCAGCACGTCTTCACTCAGGTACCCTGAACGCAGCACGTCTTCACTCAGGTACCCTGAATGCACCACATCTTCACTGAGGTACCCTGAATGCACCACATCTTCACTTAGTTACCTGAACGCAGCACGTCTTCACTCAGGTACCCTGAACGCAGCACGTCTTCACTCAGGTACCCTGAATGCACCACATCTTCACTTAGTTACCTGAACGCAGCACATCTTCACTGAGGTACCCTGAACGCAGCACATCTTCACACTGGTACTGAACATGATAGTGGTGGTTTTATTGACCTGCGTTCACTCTGCAGTGTTATAAGTATTTGTGGTATTTGTAGTTTTAACTGTGTTGACTGTGTGCGCAGGCTGGAGTTCGACAGCTGTATGTTCAGATTGACACGGCCGCCATGTAGAAGCTCCTGCTCCTCTGAACACCTGGGACCAACCTCTGACCCCGCCCCCTCCCACACAGTCACTGGACAGACTGAGACCAGCGGGGGGAGGGGAACTAGACTGATCTCCCATGATGCTCCAGCCCAACTCAAACACAACCCCCCCCCCCCCTTTTTTAATCGTACCTGTCCGTGTCGATGGGCACCGTGATGACCCCCCCCCCCCCCCCCCCCCCCCCCCCCCCCCGCACTTTGTAGACTGGAGCAAAGCATTCTGGGTAAGTGCCTTCATCATGAATCAGAGACAATCTGAGAGCCCGTTTCCTGTCCGGACAGCCCCCCCGCCCAACCCCTCTCTGACATCACTGCTGGGACCAGACTGCTGCCAGCTGATTGGTCTGAGTGTGTGATGTCACTGTGTGTTCTTAACGTGCCAATCCATGTGACCAAACCATGTGACCAGTCGGTGGGTTTCAGTCTTTTTCAACTGTAATAAATAAGTCTGTTTCTCTGATTATTGATCTGAATCTTTATTGATGACATCACAGAGTACAAACAGATGACCTCATTAATTAATGACACAATAAAAAGACTGAATCTCATTTGTTTTTAACAGTTCAGAGGAGGATTATGGGTCGTTCATGTTTTTATATTATTTTGATGATCAATAAACGTCCTCTGTATGTGTGTGAGAGCTTGTATTGCTGTCTTTGTGAGGACCACAACTGTAAACCATCATAGTGAGGACATTTCTCCATTGTGGGGACATCCTGGCCTCTCCTCTCTCACTCGTATCTGTCTGAAGGTTCAGACTTTTTCTCAAAGGTCAAATTAAAATCAGGTCAAGTTTTGAGCTAGGGTCCTATTAAGACACCATGTCAATGACGGTCCCCACAAGAACAGTAAGACCAACGTGTGTGTGTTAGGAGCAGAAGGTGGAGCTGTCGATCATGTGCAGGTGTTGCAGTGCGTTTGATTCTTCGTTCACTCGCAGCATGTCCACCTCCAGCGGGTGGAGGTGACCAGTGATGACCAGCGAATGGAGGGGACCGCCGAGGTCACACGACACCAGCTGACGTAACGTCGCTGCGCGGATGGTCTGGTCATTGGCGCCAAGTCGGGCCACGCCCACACACACCGTGTCTTCCGTCATACCTGGGGGAACAATATTTGTCAGCTCTGTCATATTTTAGCATGCTATCACACATTAGCAATGACGAACATGTTGGCATGCTAACAAATGTTAGAATTCACAAGCATGCTAACATGCTAATTTACATCAGCGAGTGAAATATTACAATCCGTTTGCACAAGGTCATATTTCATCTTACAGTCATTAACATTTACCAACTAACACATTAGCTTGCTAACAGCTTATAACAGTGAGTTAAATACAGCAGAGTAACCCTGGGTAGCACACGGTCATATTTTAGTTTACTCACAGTCATTAGCGTTAACTAACATGTTAGCATGCTAATAGAAGTTAACGAGCAGATTGACAGAAATTAATGATGATGTAATGTTGGAGTCACTTCAGTGCTGAGCTCTGTTAGCTTTCTGTGCTAACAGGATGATAACACATCAGCTGGTTAGCCAAAATGATTTTTTTTTATTAGCGTATCAACGTAATCGATTTTATTTATGACGTTAATGTTTCCTAAAATGTATTTTCTCAAAATGTGTTGATGAGTTCAATGTTTGAATATTTTTTGTACATTTTTCTACTTTTTTCTTAATATATTTGACTTTTTTGATGATTCACAATTTTATGATTTTTTCACTTTGTTTTAGTTTTTGTTGAACTTTAATGATGATTTTACTCGTACACTTAACGACCTCATCCTATAAAATAGCTTCAAAAAATGAAAATAACTATTGTAATTTTTTTTTTTAAAATATTATCACTTTTTTTATTTACAAATTATTTGGGCCGTTTTTTTGCTCAAACCTGCGATACCTTAAAGTATAACACGTTTCCTTGCATATTTTTTTTTTTCCAACAGTTGCTCTTTATCTTTAGCTCAGTTACGGTTGTGTGTGTGTGAGTGACTCAATCAGATGGCAGATGACGAGCTGACACTCACCTAGCTCCTCCCCCTCCTCCTCCCTCCTCCTCTGTATGATCTGGATCAGCTGATCTGCAGCCTGGCTGACCGTCATGAAGCGAGGAGGCTCATAGATCTTCTTCCCCCTGGAATCAATCAATCTTATCAATCAATCAATCACCTGATGACAATGTTTGGACTTGTTAAAGATAAAGTGAAGCATTAAGGTTAGTGAGCGCCTGTCAGACTGAACTCAGGGCTGAGACACTGTGACGTGGGGACAAACATGGTTTAAATCAGCAGCTCAGACATCAGCAGTTCCTGCAACATCAGCCTGCCGCCGACGCACATACTCAATAAGGTCCACCTCACACGCTTAGAAAATACCAGCTGGATGACATCATCATGACATCACCAGCCTGAGAAGCTGAAACCACAGAGAGGATGAGCTGGGTCTCACCTCATCATGTTCTCGACGCTCTGCTCTTTGACTTTAATATCTGTCAATAAAGAAACAATAAACACAATAATCACACAATAAACAAACACACACTACATTCAGTTTGTTTCTTTTAGTTTAACTACATTTAATATTGTATGAGGAGCTGGTTTTGACAGGCTGCTGAAGACACCTCAGAGGACGGGTTTCTCCTCCATCACTGTTCAAACGACATCATGCTGCATCGTGTCACTTGTAATAACAGATGAAGTGAAATAAAATGTAATAAAAAACATTTTGAACATTTTCAAAATCAGTGAATCATCTCTGATGTTTCTACTTTTTATTTCTGAACAAAACATGAACTGCACCATGAAACACCCTGTCAAGGCAACTTTCAACTTTATGAACTGTTACATAGCGACATGCTACACTACAACGTTTTTTACGATTTTTGACGACATGTATACTATGACGTTTTTTACGTGATTTTTGATGACATGCTACACTACGACGTTCTTTCACGATTTTTGACGACATGCTACACTACGACGTTTTTTACGATTTTTGACAACATGTATACTGTGATGTTTTTTCACGATTTTGGACAACATGCTATACTATGATGTTTTTTCATGATTTTTGTTGACATGCTACACTACGACGTTCTTTCACGATTTTTGACGACATGCTACACTATGAAGTTTTTTCACGATTTTTGACGACATGCTACACTATGACGTTTCTTCACGATTTTTGACGACGTATAATATGACGTTTTTTCATGATTTTTGACAACATGCTACACGACGACGTTCTTTCATGATTTTTGACGACATACTGTACTATGACTTTTTTACGTGATTTTTGATGACATGCTATACTGACTTTTTTCATGATTTTTGACGACATGCTATACTATGACGTTTTTTCATGGTTTTTTACGACATGCTAAAATATAAATGTTTTTCATGGTTTTTGACGACATACTATACTATGACGTTTTTTCATGATATTTGACCACATGCTATACTATGACGTTTTTTTCATGATTTTTGACAACATGCTATTGTATGAAGATTTTTTATGGTTTTGGACGACATACTATACTATGACGTTTTTTCATATTTGACGACATGCTATACTATGACAAAAAAAGTTTTTGACGACATGCTGTACTATGACTTTTTTCATGATTTTTGACGACATGCTATACTATGACGTTTTTGACAACATACTATACTATAACTTTTTTCATGATTTTGGACGACATTCTTTACCATGACTTTTTTACGTGATTTTTGACGACATACTATACTATGACTTTTTTGATGATTTTGGACAACATTCTTTACCATGACTTTTTTACGTGATTTTTGATGACATGCTATACTATGACTTTTTTGATGATTTTTGACGACATTCCATACTATGACGTTTTTGACAACATACTATACTATAACTTTTTTCATGATTTTGGACGACATTCTTTACCATGACTTTTTTACGTGATTTTTGACGACATACTATACTATGACTTTTTCATGTTTTTGGACGACATTCTTTACCATGACTTTTTTACGTGATTTTTGATGACATGCTATACTATGACTTTTTTCATGATTTTAGACGACATTCTTTACCATGACTTTTTTACGTGATTTTTGATGACATGCTACACTATGACTTTTTTCATGATTTTGGACGACATGCTATACTATGACTTTTTTTTAAAGGTTTTGGACAACATGTTATACTATGACTTTTTTATATGATTTTAGACGACATTCTTTACCATTAATTTTTTTATGTGATTTTTGATGACATGCTATACTATGACTTTTTTCATGATTTTAGACGACATTCTTTACCATGACTTTTTTTACGTGATTTTTGATGACATGCTATACTATGACTTTTTTCATGATTTTGGACGACATGCTATACTATGACTTTTTTTCATGATTTTTGATGACATGCTAAAATATGAATGTTTTTCATGATATTTGACGACATGCTATACTATGATGTTCTTTCATGATTTTTGACGACATGCTATACTATAACTTTTTTCATGATTTTTGACGACATGCTATACTATGACGTTTTTTCATCATTTTTGACAACATACGATATTATGAGGTTTTTTCGTGATTTTTGATGACATGCTATACTATGATGTTTTTTCATGATTTTTGACGACATGGTATACTATGACGTTGTTGACAACATGCTGTACTATGACGTTTTTTCATGATTTTTGACGACATGGTATACTATGACGTTGTTGACAACATGCTGTACTATGACGTTTTTTCATGGTTTTTGACGACATGCTATACTATGACGTTTTTTCATGATTTTTGACGACATGCTGTACTATGATGTTTTTTCATGATTTTTGACGACATGGTATACTATGACGTTGTTGACAACATGCTGTACTATGACGTTTTTTCATGGTTTTTGACGACATGCTATACTATGACGTTTTTTCATGATTTTTGACGACATGCTGTACTATGATGTTTTTTCATGATTTTTGACGACATGGTATACTATGACGTTGACAACATGCTGTACTATGACGTTTTTTCATGGTTTTTGACGACATACTATACTATGACGTTTTTTCATGGTTTTTGACGACATGCTATACTATGACGTTTTTTCATGATTTTTGACGACATGCTGTACTATGATGTTTTTTCATGATTTTTGACGACATGGTGTACTATGACGTTGTTGACAACATGCTGTACTATGACGTTTTTTCATGGTTTTTGACGACATGCTATACTATGACGTTTTTTCATGATTTTTGACGACATGCTATACTATGACGTTTTTTCATGATTTTTGACAACATACGATATTATGACGTTTTTGCATGATTTTTGACGACATGCTGTACTATGACGTTTTTTCATGATTTTTGACGACATGCTGTACTATGACGTTTTTGACAACATACTATACTATGACTTTTTTCATGATTTTGGACGACATTCTTTACCATGACTTTTTTACGTGATTTTTGATGACATGCTATACTATGACTTTTTTTCATGATTTTTGACGACATGCTATACTATGACGTTTTTTCATGATTTTTGACGACATACTATGACTTTTTTCATGATTTTGGACGACATTCCATACTATGACTTTTTCAGGATTTTGGACGACATTCTTTACCATGACTTTTTTACGTGATTTTTGACGAAATACTATACTATGACTTTTTTCATGATTGTGGACGACATTCTTTACCACGACTTTTTTACGTGATTGTTGATGACATGCTATACTATGACTTTTTTCATGATTTTGGACGACATGCTATACTATGACGTTTTATCACGACTTTGGAAGACATGCTAAAATATGAATGTTTTTCATGGTTTTTGACGACATACTACACTATGAAGATTTTTCATGATTTCGGACGACATGCTATACTTTGACATTTTTTCATGATTTTTGATGACATACTATACTATGACGTTTTTCCATGATTTTTGGACGACATACGATATAACGTTTTTTCATGATTTTGGACGACACGCTATACTATGACGTTTTTTCATAATTTTTGACGACATGCTAAAATATGAATGTTTTTCATGTTTTTTTGACGACATACTATACTATGACGTTTTTTCATGATTTTTGACGACATACTATACTATGACGATTTTCCATCATTTTTGATGACATGCTAAAATATGAATGTTTTTCATGGTTTTTGGCGACATACTATACTATGACATTTTTTCATGATTTTTGACAACATGCTAAAATATGAATGTTTTTCATGGTTTTTGACAACATACTATACTATGACGTTTTTTCATGATATTTGACGACATACTATACTATTACGTTTTTTCATGATTTTGGACGACATACTATACTATGACTTTTTTCAAGATTTTGGACGACATTCTTTACCATGACTTTTTTACGTGATTTTTGATGACATTTGATGACTATGACTTTTGTCATGATTTTTGGACGACATGCTGTACTATGACTTTTTTCCATGATTTTTGGACGACATGCTATACTATGACTTTTTTCATGATTTTTGGACGACATGCTATACTATGACGTTTTTTCATGATTTTTGACGACATGACGATTTTCCACCATTTCTGACGATATGCTGTACTACGACGTTTTTTCATCATTTTTGACGACATGCTAAAACATGAATGTTTTTCATGTTTTTTTGACGACATACTATACTATGACATTTTTTCATGATTTTTGACGACATGCTATACTGTGACGTTTTTTCATGATTTTTGACGACATGCTATACTATGACAATTTTCCATCATTTTTGACGACGTTGATGGCATTTTTTCATGGTTTTTGACGACATAGTATACTGACTTTTTTCATGAATATCAAAGTATTACCTTTTTTTTTTAAATCATATTTTACATTTTGTTCTAATTACATCCTATAGTAAGACCTTTTCATTACATACTCTACATGACCTTTTTCAAACTTTTTGTTGTAATCACATCCCATACCATACTCCTACATACAACGTTCATGTGCAACTAAACTGTCAATTTTGTTAACAGGGACATCTCTAATACTAAAGTTTGTGAAATTAGTTTAAACAGTAACAGAGTCAGTTTATTGTGAAATAAAACAGAGGCAGATAAATGTGACTGAGTCTTTAATCTGATTTCAAATAGCTGAAATGAAAATTGAGTCAGTTTGTGAAACAGAGGGCAGCTGATGGATGAGTGTCTGTCTGTCTGTCGGTCTGTGTATTCAAGGTCTTTTATTCTTTTATTTCCTCTAATAAATATTAAGAACCAGCTGAGACTCGCTGACACACATTCAGCTCATTACACAAACAGTCACCAGCAGGTCATCAGCTCCCTCAAGACCGTGTTGGTGGTGTCCCAGGGGTGTCTGTCTCTGTCCATCTCTCTGTCTGTCTCTGTCTGTCTCTGTCCATCTCTCTGTCTGTCTCTGTCTGTCTCTGTCCATCTCTCTGTCTGTCTGTCTGTCTGTCTGTCTCTGTCCATCTCTCTGTCTGTCTCTGTCCATCTCTCTGTCTGTCTCTGTCCATCTCTCTGTCTGTCTCTGTCTGTCTCTGTCCATCTCTCTGTCTGTCTCTGTCTGTCTCTGTCTGTCTCTGTCTGCGTGTTGATTGATGGTGGTCTGCTCTGGATGACCAGACACCTGGTGGCGCTCAAACCTGCTCGATCCTGAACGCATCATCCAGCTGCTGCATTCAAGATCTGATTCTGTGAGCTTCAGAGAACAAATCTCCCAGTCCACCTTAAATTAACCAGTTTGATTTAATCCAACCAGTGCACCTTAAAAAAAAGGTTCAATTTAACAGGTGAGCATTCATTTTGGTCACTGAACACCCTGCGTGCTGTGAAGTAAACGTATCTTGTGTGTGTGTGTGTGTGTGTGTCTCACCCAGCAGACAGAGCGTGTGCAGTCCAGCTTTTCTGTTCTTACAGATTTTGTCATAGAAGCTCTCAGGTCTCCACGTCTCCGTCCAAAACACTAACGACACCGTCTCCCCGAAGTTATACAGCTGACAAATACACACACACACACACACAAACACACACCAGGTTTCAATAATGAACTTCAGAGACAGACGGTTGGTCTGCAGAGACGGACCTGTGTGAACATGACATCACAGTTTTAACCTCTTCAGTCTGACCCCTCAGTCGACTCAATATTACTGTGCTTCAATACTGATCCAGTAGTCCACTGTGGGGACACCAACTGGTCATGAGACACTGTGGGGACACTATCAGGTCATGAGACACTGTGGGGACACCAACTGGTCATGAGACACTGTGGGGACACTATCAGGTCATGAGACACTGTGGGGACACCAACTGGTCATGAGACACTGTGGGGACACTATCAGGTCATGAGACACTGTGGGGACACCAACTGGTCATGAGACACTGTGGGGACACCAACTGGTCATGAGACACTGTGGGACAGATTTTTTAAATAGTTTTCAGCGCTGCTAAACTTTAAAACATGTGCTGTCTGAATGACACTGTTTTTACGTCTGATACCACAGAAGAAGAAGATCATCACCTGTGTTTGCTGTAATGAAGTGAAACGTATTTACCCCCCATGATGATTGTTATGGGAGTCATGTGGTGAGGGGGCGGGTCCCACAGACAGCAGGGGCTGATGGGATTGACTCCCAGTGGAGGAAACACACGCTCATTTGCATATCCCACCCCTCATTAGCATTTTAACAACCTCCCAGTGGAGATGCTGCCCGCTCCGTTAGCATTCATTCTAATGTGTGTGTGTGTGGACAGCTGGGTCCTCTTCTCTGATTGGCTGCTCTGACAGGTCAGTTATTGATGACCATGATCAGATTAATGAGCTCCAGCAGCAGATGGGGCCACGGCCTGAGGGCGTTTCTGCCCTGAGTCCTGACTCCCAGGCTGACACAGAGACAACAGACCTTTACGTAAACACATCTGATGACGCTTTAGTTCAAAGTATTGAACATTAAACCATCTGTAATGACTGCTGAGACAGGTGGAGATCTGCAGCAGTGACACGTCATCAGAGGTGATTCACAGATTACTGATCAATCAATCAACTGATTGTTTCAGCTTTAATCTTAAGCTCCTGTTACAAAGAACATGTCGATGATAAAAAGCATGAAAATGCTAAAAGTTTGCTGTTAAATTTGTTTCTTCAGAACTATTGATGCTGCGTTCACGTGGAATCAGGCAGACGGCAAACTGGACTTGATGTTAGTGGACGAGAGCAGGACGGTTCAATGAGGAGAGAAACCCAGCGTCAGTAACGACAGACAGAGCTGCTGATTAAAGATGAAATGTTTTATCTTTCTGTCGTCCTCCATGACAGAATTATGATGTTACACAGCTCCGTCACACAAGGAGAATACACAGCCATCTGATCAATTACTGGACTTTAATCAAATAATTAAAACAATGAACATTAAATAATTTATTTTATTTTATATATTTTATTCATGTTTCATTTGACCGTCCTGCTGAGAACTGAAGTCCAACGCAGAAACCTGCAGACTGCTAGAGCTGGGTTGAAAAAAATCGATTTAATCGATTTGAATCGATTTTTCTTTAAATGGCACAATATCGATTCATTAATTAAAAAATCGATCTTTTACTATAACTATTTTCCTCCGTGGACGTGTTGTACAGCTGGTAGCAGCCTGCAGCAGTACTATCAACCCAGGTAGTTGTCAGTCAGCATTTAGCACCTGAGGTCATGCAGAGAGATCTCGCGAGACGGCCATGGGTCTACGGTGCGAGTATTTTCACTCGTATTTTCCCCTAAAAATATAACGCTAATAATGTACGAATGTTTATTAAATGCACATCAGTTTCACAGAAAAGATTAAGAAATACCACTAAGCATCAGCACACTGCTAACTGTAGCCTCAGTTTGGGCCTCATACAGATCTGCTGGTAAAGTTAACTTAGCGTTAGCAAGCGTGATACAAGACGGCAGAGAGGCGACGTTGTGCAAATTAACCAAAGATTTATTAATTCTCTGTAGCAGTAAACACATGGGCCGATAACAAATGTGCTAACTAACTATACTAAAGCTTTACAAGCTATTCAGGGCTGCCAACGATAACGTTAACATGACAAACAGCAAGGCTAACGTTGTGGCTAACAAGCTAACGTACTGACGCTACTCAGACACTCACACACACACACACACACACACACACACACACACACACACACACACACACACAGGACAGCCTCTTAGTCCTTAGCCGCTAACGTTAGCTCATGTACCACACAGAAACTTTTACAAAGGGTCATAATGTGCTTCTAGTGACTGTCAAATCGCCAGCGAACGTTGTTTACACTGCGGACACGGAGAACAGCTGCCTGATGTCATGGGACAAAGATCCTCTGAGAAGAAAGACGGTTCACTCTGCTCTGCCGCCAGGATCAAACTGGGAGGCAAAGATCCTCTCTGAGGAAGAGGGCTCACTTTGCTGCAGGGTTCACCTACGTATATTGTTTCTCTTCTGGTACAGTCAATGTCTGCATCACAACCACTGTAGTGTGTTGCACAAAAGCTTTATAAGACGGTTACAGGCAGCAAACTTGTGGATGTCCTTTGTTTACATTTTTTGTAGCCATTTCATTTAAATTGTCTGCCTTGTGATTAGATTTAATTTAAAATATTTATTTTGTATGTGTCAGGTAATGTTAAATAAAAGTACATGATGACTAATGTGCTGCTTTGGGGTCAATTCTTAATGTAAACAGTATTTTTAATAGTAATGCACCAGGTCAGAGGGTTCCTTGTTAAATACAGTACAGGTCAAAAGTTTGGACACACCTTCTCATTCAATGCGTTTTCTTTATTTTCATGACTATTTACATTGTAGATTCTCACTGAAGGCATCAAAACTATGAATGAACACATGTGGAGTTATGTACTTAACAAAAAAAGGTGAAATAACTGAAAACATGTTTTATATTCTAGTTTCTTCAAAATAGCCACCCTTTGCTCTGATTACTGCTTTGCACACTCTTGGCATTCTCTCCATGAGCTTCAAGAGGTAGTCACCTGAAATGGTTTCCACTTCACAGGTGTGCCTTATCAGGGTTAGTTAGTGGAATTTCTTGCTTTATCAATGGGGTTGGGACCATCAGTTGTGTTGTGCAGAAGTCAGGTTAATACACAGCCGACAGCCCTATTGGACAACTGTTAAAATTCATATTATGGCAAGAACCAATCAGCTAACTAAAGAAAAACGAGTGGCCATCATTACTTTAAGAAATGAAGGTCAGTCAGTCCGGAAAATTGCAAAAACTTTAAATGTGTCCCCAAGTGGAGTCGCAAAAACCATCAAGCGCTACAACGAAACTGGCACACATGAGGACCGACCCAGGAAAGGAAGACCAAGAGTCACCTCTGCTTCTGAGGATAAGTTCATCCGAGTCACCAGCCTCAGAAATCGCAAGTTAACAGCAGCTCAGATCAGAGACCAGATGAATGCCACACAGAGTTCTAGCAGCAGACCCATCTCTAGAACAACTGTTAAGAGGAGACTGCGCGAATCAGGCCTTCATGGTCAAATAGCTGCTAGGAAACCACTGCTAAGGAGAGGCAACAAGCAGAAGAGATTTGTTTGGGCCAAGAAACACAAGGAATGGACATTAGACCAGTGGAAATCTGTGCTTTGGTCTGATGAGTCCAAATTTGAGATCTTTGGTTCCAACCGCCGTGTCTTTGTGAGACGCAGAAAAGGTGAACGGATGGATTCCACATGCCTGGTTCCCACTGTGAAGCATGGAGGAGGAGGTGTGATGGTGTGGGGGTGTTTTGCTGGTGACACTGTTGGGGATTTATTCAAAATTGAAGGCACACTGAACCAGCATGGCTACCACAGCATCCTGCAGCGACATGCCATCCCATCCGGTTTGCGTTTAGTTGGACGATCATTTATTTTTCAACAGGACAATGACCCCAAACACACCTCCAGGCTGTGTAAGGGCTATTTGACCAAGAAGGAGAGTGATGGAGTGCTGCGGCAGATGACCTGGCCTCCACAGTCACCGGACCTGAACCCAGTCGCGATGGTTTGGGGTGAGCTGGACCGCAGAGTGAAGGCAAAGGGGCCAACAAGTGCTAAACACCTCTGGGAACTCCTTCAAGACTGTTGGAAAACCATTTCAGGTGACTACCTCTTGAAGCTCATGGAGAGAATGCCAAGAGTGTGCAAAGCAGTAATCAGAGCAAAGGGTGGCTATTTTGAAGAAACTAGAATATAAAACATGTTTTCAGTTATTTCACCTTTTTTTGTTAAGTACATAACTCCACATGTGTTCATTCATAGTTTTGATGCCTTCAGTGAGAATCTACAATGTAAATAGTCATGAAAATAAAGAAAACGCATTGAATGAGAAGGTGTGTCCAAACTTTTGGCCTGTACTGTATGTAAGGGATAATGTATAATGAGCCGGTGAATACTGGGAAAATAACTCCCGACAGGGAAGGGAGTTATTTTCCCAGTATTCACCAGCTCATTATACATTATCCCGCTTATTACACGGCTAATTATCAGTTAAATAAATAATGTTGTCTGTCTCTGCGAAGTGCATTAAAACCGACCGGATTCAACAACTTTTGGTGAAAGTTTTGTACTCACCCAGGCTTAGTGGACTGAACCGAGGCATAAAACTCAAGTAAAATGTCATTAAGCATCATGTCATTGACTGCCGAGTGTGTATTCAAATCCGTCTTCTTTTGTTTTTGGCAGAGAAAGTCCGTAGGTATTCTTTTTCTTCAGCGGCATCCGTTAAAATCAGCCACTTCTGTTTGTTTTTTCCCTCGGAAGTTGTTTGACAGCTGCAGTGTTGCAGGACGGCGTCCCTAGCAACGCTGGGCTACATAGCAACTGTGTGTAATGACCGTTGCTACTAGCAGCGGTCATTACACAGTAATATCAGACCGCAGAATGCCGCTACTGACCAATCAGAATACAGCATTTAATAGAGCCGTGTAATAAACTCAGTTAGTTCTCAGAAAATATCTTAATATCCACGCAAATTTTGTATCATAATTGAGATATACTCGACTGAATCGATATTAAACTGAATTGAATTGAATCGTGAATCTGATCGAACTGAGTCCTTGAAAATTGAATCCAATCGAATCGAATCGATCGCAGAAACATTTTCTGATGGTTTGTGTTATTGTTCACTGGCGCACGGTAAATATGCTCTGATTGTGCTGTTCATGTGCTAACTAGCTAACTAGCATCAAGACGCTCTTCCTGTTTCCCTTTTTCAATGATGAATACAGACGACCGCCGCCTGCTGCTGTGGAGACTTACTTCCTCCTCTGTCTGCTAAAGTCTTTGAGGTGTGTACAGGTGCAACTTTTTGGCCTTCGTCAACCCAGAGCATTATTTGCCCCTGTATCAGAATGATGCCGTGTGCTACATGACAAATAAACGACCCTGTTCAGGATATAAAGGTGTGTGAAGGTACCTGCAGCCCACAGCAGCCCACAGCGTTCATGATGGAGGCGTTGTGGATGACTTTGTACGGTATCCCAGCATGCACTGCTCTGAGGACGATGTCACTGTGGGTGGTGGCTCTGCAGGATGACACACAGGTTAAATTATTAACTTACAATAAGAACACAGAACAATAATAAGAGTGACGTGTGACTGTGCACATAAACATCTTATTCCTCTCAATATAGCTGAATATCTGATATCCACGCCGTACAGGATCAATCAGTCTGATAACTTCCTCTTTTCCCTCCAAAAACAGGTCAATAACAACATCAGCACCATTAAACAAATAAACACAAGCTTTATTTCTGTTTTAACTTTTAGCTCACGGTTTCATGTATCAGTCTGTTTTCATCTCTGTTAATCTGGTTCATGTGACGTCACAGCGACAGTTCAGCTCCACAGAGAGAGGAGTGTGATGCTGAGAGAGAAATGAGACGGTCTGGTCTGCGGAGGATTTCCTGGTTCCTGTTGGTGTTCCTGTTACCTAGCAACCAGCGGCGCTTGACAAAAAGAGGAGTAAGCTTGTAAGTTAAAGTTTAATCATTTGGAAGATGATTTGCCGCCGTCGCATTCATTTCAGGCTGATGGAGCGTTTTCAGGTGAACTTATTAAACTAAGACTGTTTAAGCTGTTTGCTTTTAGCTAACGTAATGTTGACAACAGTTAACCGTCAGCTAGTTAACAACTGTTAGTTAACTTCACTTAATATATAATCATCCCCAGCGTGCAATGCATCTTGGGATAGGCTGGGCCACGAAGGATTCATCCGTTGCATCCTCCAAATTCTGGAAAGAAGGCTGCATCAGAAGGAGCCTTGGAAATGGGACACTCTTGGTCGCACCGATGTGACGCAGTCGATCTTCATATGCAGCTGCAGCCCTGAGCTGAGACACAGCTAGTGTGTGTGGGACTGAGTCCAAATAAACTATGACATGTTTTAACACCAGTGGAGGAAGAAGATGTGTCTGTTGGGCTGAGTCTGAACATAAACATTTAATGACGAGATGATAAACACCATAGTTTAATGTGCGTCCACTGAAGCAGACGAGCTGAGAGAAATATTATTTCATATTGGTGTTGGGGACACAGAGTGACTGAATGACAGAGTAACATACAGATGCTGAGGTCACAGATGGGTTAACCCACAGTGATGAAAGAAAGACCATTTTTAGTCTTCAGCAGAACAAAAAAAGAAGGAGCTTCTCTTTTCATGTAAACTGTAAAACCAACATTCACATGAACAAATGTCAACAGAGTTTGAGGCAGCAAGCTGCAGACGCTCGACACTCTGTTATTAAATCTGGTGGTTTTGGGGAGAAATGTGGAGAAATGAAGGCCGAGCCGCTCTGAGAGAAGCTCTGTGGTCACATCAAACTCTGCCTGTGCTGACACAGCAGCCCTCAGCACCAAGGGATCAATATGAACTGCTGCTCACACACTCCTGATACGTGGACAACATGACTCACCCGAATGGGTCGCCCACCACCAGGAACGCCACATCAGTCACATCTGCATCCTTCAGGATCTCATCAGCCCCCTGTTCAACCAAGTCTCTGTCGGCCATGATCAGCTCCTTCCCATAATACTCCTCCTGAGGATGACACACAAATACAGTTACCGCACTAGTAAAATAGAGTAAGCTAGCTAAAGGAGTTAACACACTGCTGAAGGAGTTAACACACTGCTAAAGGAGCTAACACGCTGCTAAAGGAGCTAACAAGCTGCTAAAGGAGCTAACACACTGCTGAAGGAGCTAACACACCGATAAAGGAGCTAACACACTGCTAAAGGAGCTAACAAGCTGCTAAAGGAGCTAACACACTGCTGAAGGAGCTAACACACTGCTGAAGGAGCTAACACACCGATAAAGGAGCTAACACACTGCTAAAGGAGTTAACACGCCGATAAAGGAGCTAACACGCTGCTGAAGGAGCTAACACGCCGATAAAGGAGCTAACACGCTGCTGAAGGAGCTAACACGCCGATAAAGGAGCTAACACGCTGCTGAAGGAGCTAACACACTGCTGAAGGAGCTAACACACTGCTAAAGGAGCTAACACACTGCTGAAGGAGCTAACACACTGCTAAAGGAGCTAACACACTGCTAAAGGAGCTAACACACTGCTGAAGGAGCTAACACACTGCTAAAGGAGCTAACACACTGCTAAAGGAGCTAACACACTGCTAAAGGAGCTAACACACTGCTAAAGGAGCTAACACACTGCTGAAGGAGCTAACACACTGCTAAAGGAGCTAACACACTGCTGAAGGAGTTAATCAATCAATCAACTTCATTTGTAGAGCGCTTTTCCTGCACGGACATGCAACACAAAGTGCTTTACAGAATTAAAAGCAATCAACACAATTAAAGAAAGAAAAAAAATTACAAAGAAAGAAAGCCCCTCCCTCCCTCCCTTCATACTAGACACACACACACACACACACACACACACACACACACAATAGGGAGACATGGCATGGCACTGAGGATCAAGGAAACAAGGAAACACCACCTTTGGGGCCGTCCACACTGGGAGGAGCCGCAGGCCGTGCCATCGGGGGGGACCAGCACCCAGGCCCCCCGACTGCGACAGACAGGTGGACCCCCACATCGAAGGGAGGAGCCCCCAGCCGGCCGGGCCGAAGGGACCCAAGGACAGCACCCCCAGTAGCAGACCCGACACAGCTCCCAGTGTGGAGGACCCCCTTGAGGAAACACTGGAGTTAAAAGCTAAAGACTAAAAGCATAAAATAGGACTAAAAGAATAAATAAAATAAAATAAATACAGTACCAAAAATAAAATACATAAGATTATAAATAAAATAGAATAGATACAGTACCAGTGATAAATAAAAACAAAAAAATTAAGATTAATAACATCTTAAAAAGCAAGATAAAAGCAGCAACATAAAATGGGATAGAACCAGATAAGAACATAAGAAGAGTTTAAAATATTAGTTAAAAGCCTGATTAAAAAGGTGTGTCTTTAATCTTCTTTTAAAAATATCAACAGTCTCTGCAGTCCTGAGGCTCTCCGGCAGGCTGTTCCACAGGTGGGGGCCATAGTGGCTAAATGCTGCCTCACCATGGGTTTTTGTTCTGGGTTTTGGTATGGTTAAAAGGCCGGTGCCGGAGGACCTCGGGGTCTGCGAGGGTTGATATGGTAAAAGCAGATCAGATAAATAAGAGGAAGCAAGGCCGTGAACACATTTAAAAACAAGTCTTAAAATCGATCCTGAAGCGGACGGGGAGCCAATGCAGCGACTCTAAAACCGGTGTAATGTGCTCCCGCCCTCTGGTCCTTGTCAGCACGCGTGCGGCTGAGTTTTGTAATAATTGGTGATTTAAAATACTCTTTTTGGGAAGACCAGCTAACACACTGCTAGGTTTCAACATCAGTTAGATGTGTGTCAAATAATCCATATAGTAATCAGTCATGTCATGTTATTGACAGAATCAGAACTGATAGTAATTTAACGTTTTTTGTCTCAAAATGACTTTTTTTGTTTAGTTTCATGTCTCCTTGAACTAACAGAGAATTAACCAGCATTAGAAAACCAGTTTATACTGGGACACAAAAGGTTCTTTACTGGTTTTGGTGATTAAACCAGGAGACTCTGGGAACAAGTTATGGAAAATTTGCCAAATCTTCTCTTCCAATGCCAAACAGCTTCTTTTTTTTTGCTGTTGCTATTGACTCTTGTTTTGAGCTTCTGGTACCCCCAGGTGCTGACAATCAATCAGGTGCTGACAGTCAATCAGGTGCTGACAATCAATCAGGTGCTGACAGTCAATCAGGTGCTGACAATCAATCAGGTGCTGACAGTCAATCAGGTGCTGACAGTCAGGTGCTGACCTGTGAGCATGGGCCCTGCTGTGGTCAGTTGGTGTCTGCTCCAAGAATCGGCACGCCATGTTTGATCTGGATAGGGCCCGTGCGATAGGTCAACTGTATAATGTATATATTTTCATGGGCACAACTCTCGAACTCAGCTCTGCTGCTCATCCCACAAATACAGGATCCTTACAAATGTGGCTCCATTTAAAAAGGGAAATAAACAGGCTTTCCAACGGTATAAGATTTATTGCTGAGAAGCTTTGTTACAACAAAGAAATAATCTACCAAACACACATTTCCTCACTTTATTTCCTCATATATATGTACCTTCTCTGTGTTAAATATATTCTGTTTCATTCTGCTAACTTATGCTGCACTTGTTTATGTTTTTAATGTCTGGACTTAATGAACCTGGGGCCTGTATTACGAAGCGAGATAAACCTTTCCTGGGTTACCCAGACCTATCCTGTGTTGACTAACTCTAACAATGGCAATCAGGATAATCGGTATCACGACGCTGGATATCAACTCGGTAACTCAACCCAGGGTTGCTTTATCAAGAGCCGTGAACGCGCACGCAGCGGACCAATCACAATCATGAGAGAAGCGCAGCGTCACTGAGCATCACTGAGCGTCCTCACAGAGCGCCGTATGTGAGGAAAATAAAGTATTTCTCATGTGAGGATCAGAGATTAATTCTACTAAAATATGAGGAGGAGAAAAGCAACATTAGAGAAAAGGCCAACACCGTGGCAGCTGCAGGAGGAGGAAACATGCGTGGCAACACATAACGGGATGAATAATGTTTAGTTTTAGTTTAGATTAGTTTATTTGCACATAATGTTAAAAACAGACAGTATAACATTTACAAGATTAAAAAAAGAAAAGTGCCAGAGAGGTTAGAAGCCACTAAAAGAAAAATCAAGACAAAACAAGGCAGCAAATAAAATGATGTGTAGGTTAAATGACTCATCACTGGTTCAAGTAGCTACAGTACCTGTACCTGTACATCTGACACTGATCACACCCTTGAATCCCATGAAATCAATGCTGCGCAGATGAATTGCGTGTATTACAATTATCGTCTAACATCATTGCGTCTGATAAATTGGTCTTCTTTGTCATAACGTTATATATGCTACAATAAAGCTTAAAGCTGACGCCACAATTAAATCATATCAACACCAAATTGATAGTCTGAATAAAATCATCCTGATATTGAGCTGTGTTAGAAATTAACAGCTGCACAAAAATATACCTAGTGTCCCTCTTTAAAAAACAAAAAGGAAAATCCCTCAAACACCATGAAGTGTAGACATGATAGGCTACTTTCCACATTTCCAGCAGCAAAGCTGTCAGTTAGGCCCATTATCTTTAACAGGGATCATTTCCTCCAACAAAACAAAATGTTGGCACTAATTAATGGTGCTATTAAGTGTCTGCAAATGATCAGTTTCTTTCTTATGAAGGGGTGGGATGAAAGTTCCACTTCTTTCCACTCCTTTTTGAACAATCTTTTCATTGTCTGTTGTTGTTGCTTTCTTTTCTTTTTTAATGTTCAAAATAAACTTTCAAATCAAGAACAATCAAATGAATTAAACTTCCCGTCATGACTGGGCTGCATTTCTGTCAGCCATCAACAGCTGATTGGCCAGTGGGTGGTGCTTTTTATAGGATCAGATTCAACCCTGAACTTACCCTGCTCCGGAGCAGGATAGCCGTTCAGAGTAAGTTACCATGGTGATCTACCCCGATAAGACCTGAACCGGCTTCGTGAGACCGAAAACCCAGGGTTAACCCTGAAGTTACCTCGCTGAGACATTAATCCTGCTTCCTGATACAGGCCCCTGGTGACAAAAACACAGGGACACACCATGAGACAGACAGACAGATGTCTGACAGTCTCCTCTGTGAGGACAGAAATATATTAAAGTCCACGGACAGCAGGTGTTTTAAATCCAGCTGAGACATTTCTGGACATAACCCCTAGTTGTCCACAGAGCCATGGAGCTGTGTGTGTTGTGGACTCACCAGAGCCTCCTTCCCCACCGTCAGTATGGAGGTGTAGGCCTCCAGGTAAACTCTGGAGCAGCTCTTCACCGCCTGCAGACCCTTCACCGTGATGTCCGAGGCGTCTCCCAGCCCCAGGCCGATCAGATACAGCATCCTGCCGGCTTCACTCTCCGCAGCGACTCGGTGTCACTGCTGCTTCACTAACCGTCAACAAACCGTCATTAAAAAGTCTCATCAGTGTGTTAACTCACTGTTCCTCTGGTTTCACGTGCAGTCTCTCTGCACTGACCGGAATACGGTATGCCGTAAACTGTTTACGTGTCACGACAGCTTCAGCCGCGTTACGTTCTGTTCCAGAGTGGACGGATGTTAGGCCAGACTCCACTGATAAATCTGTGTATTTAATAAAGCCTTGAATGTCTGTAGGGCTTTGTGTAAGTAAGATATATCAATATCTGTATATTCTGGTGCATTATACATCTGTTATTAATTCGGCGTACATATAGAATAAATCATTTTATAAAACAATACTCTCGTTGCCTTCTATGTTCAGTGTGAAGCTAAGTCCAGGGAGAAGAGTATGGTGGTGGCCGAACTGAGGAGACTTTCTGCATGTACCACACAGTACAAAGTCAGTACATAAAACCTGACACAGTAGCGATTACAAAGAAACACACGCTATAAATGTAAATTTACGAATGGGGGCAGATTCACTTCCTAAAATGGGTAATAACTAATCTACAGTTTGATTCAATCAATCAATTAATTTGTCACCTTAAATTATATACAATGCAATTTTAGTGAAATGTAACAATAATAATAAATAATTGAGTTTGTTAGTAATAAATCTGCAACTATGAATTCAGTGTGATAGTTTTGTTTGTGGTAGTCTGGGCTGTTCAGTTAAAGGACTTATGAGACAAACGTGATCCAGCTCAGAGACTGGATCAGATTCAGGTGACAGTCTGAAACAGTTTCTGATTTATAAAACAGGCATTTCTTTTTTAATGAATGTTAGTTTGTGACACAAATATTCTGCCTTAAAGCCACAGTGTGTAGGAATTTCTCCCATCTGACGTTGAAATCATATATTGTATTCAAACAGATGGCGCACTCTAGCGCCTCACTGTTTCAAACACGTATTGCAACTACTGTAGCCGCTGTGTACCAAAAAGCTATGATAACACTGATGAAAACATGTCATCAGATACTACATGGAGTATTCATTCAGGCTGCTATACAGACACACGCCACGCGACTTGACAAACCCCCTCCTCACCATGCTGGCTGTGTTCACAACGTAGGACTGTTGGGGCGAGTAAATCGAAACAAACCAATCACGTCTTGTCCTTTGACAACTGACAAGTGGCTCAACCTCACACACCTCATCCTTCTCCTCGCAACACTGCGCCGCTAACAGCTGTTAGTGGCCAGGGGCACTACTGCCGCATAACAAAGTCCCACTCTTTGAGCATAATGCAGGGTCATGTATTATGCAGC
Source organism: Epinephelus malabaricus (assembly GCA_037127435.1). Classification (NCBI taxonomy): domain Eukaryota; kingdom Metazoa; phylum Chordata; class Actinopteri; order Perciformes; family Serranidae; genus Epinephelus; species Epinephelus malabaricus. The sequence continues at coordinate 47,281,787 of JANUFT010000006.1, read as the reverse complement.
ATCACGGGAGACGGAATCCTCGTCGTCAAGAAAGTGCAAAAGGGAATCAAAAAGGCAGCGTGACCGGCGAATTAAAAAAACAAGGGTCAGCATTGGGGTTGCCTTTCCCAGGTGGAGAGAGCTGCTGAAGGAGAAAGGTAATGCAATCACAGGCCAGCGCCGCTGTTGGCTGTTAGCCGCTGTTAGCGGCCAGTCGCTAACAGCCTCATCCCTCTCCTCGCATCACTGTGCCGCTGTTAGCCGCTGTTAGCGCTGGCCTGTGACTGCATTACCATTCTCCCTCAGCAGCTCTCTCTACCTGGGAAAGGCTACCCCGATGTGGGCCTTCGTTTTTTTAATTTGCCGGTCACGCTGCCTTTTCTATTCCCTTTTGCATTTTCTTGGCGACGAGGATTGTGTCTCCCATGATGCTGCATATGCATGATCCTGCATTATGCTCAAAGAGTGGGACTGTGTTTCAAATTTGCCAGGGTAGTAGTGAAGCGCCTCTTGCTCCTCTCCTTCGGCTCCTCAGTCACGCAGTGCTGGCCTGGCTCTCAACAAAAACGCCGAAGGCGGTGCTGTATGTCCCTTGCTGGCGGGTGTATTCTCAAGATGGCGAAAGGTAATGGAAGCCAACAGACGACTTACCCGCGCAATGTACAAACAAATCCAAAATTCTCCTTTTACGAGAATAAGTCAGATTATTGGTGGAGGTAATAGTACACCAGTGATGACATATTTATGAATGCAGACATCAATTTTTGCCAATAAACAACTGAAAACGTTACACACTGTCCCTTTAATTACTGTGGTGAAATCTGATGATGATGTCATCTGAAGCCTCTGCTATTTCCAAACACCTGCAGTTCCTCTAATGTCCACTAGAGGCTGGCTCCAACAGGGAGTCAGTCCCCACAGACCTCCATGTTATGCAGAATTTATACTTCTGCACTGAATCAATGCTGTAACCTCCATGTTGACACAGAGTCTACGCCGTAGCCCACGCTGTAGCCTGACGTGCACCTGCTCAGAGATGTAACTCCACGTCAGTGACGCAGACCTCCTGTGTGTCTCTGTAAGCTGAAACCATTTCCCTCAGTGGAAACAAAGCTTTGATTTACTTTAATTGCTACAGGTTGACTTTGCTCATGCTGTCGTATTCAGCCCTCTGGATCACATGCTGTTGACCTGGGACACAAAAATCAGACAAAACCACGTCGGCCTGTAACGACTGCGCACCTCTCCATCATCTCCCTGTCGGTACCATCTGAGGGCCTGTAGTCAGCTCAGGTGAAGGAACACCTAGATGAAGCCCCGACCCTGAGTCTCCCCCAGATTTCAGATGTTCAGTTTTTCCTTTTTGTTTTAATAGTTTTTAACGTGTTTTTTCTCATAAACAAAATCAGCATCATCACAGTTAATCAGGCTGTAAATCAACAGTGATGGTTAGCTCCGCCCTCTTCTCCAGATATGATCGGTTCAGGCTCCAGAGATCCATGAGGGCGACGGCCATGAGGCCAGACTGGAGGCCTTAAAATGGGAATCTACAAACTGATGTGTGACGTCACAGCAGCTGTTTACGACGTCTATGACATGTTGACGATGTGACGGTCACATGTTACACTGCTGCACTGTCCACATACTTTTGGCCACATCTTGTACCTCCACAGGGGTTAACTCAGATGTCAGACTGTTTCAGAGGAGCTGTCTCTCCCTCTCTCTGCTTGTTGCCATGGTGACGGCGGTCGGCAGCGCGGCGTGTGAAAGCAGTTGTGAATGAGTTGGTGGGAAAAACTGCTTCTCTCTCTCTCTTCACAGGGTATTTCTCCCTCGTTCGCCCCTTGTTGTGGTAAACAAGCCTCTTTGGACCACGTGACACCCCCCCCAATCCATCCTCAGCCCCCCCCTCCCCCATTCCCCTTCTCTCCTTCAACTGGGAACCAGTTAATGACTGGGAGGGTTGGTGGGTTACATAATGGGCTCCTCTCCTTTTTGGGGGGAAGTGGAGGGGGAGGGGGAGGATGGGGGGTGCAGAGGAGGATTGTGGTCTTTTGTTGTTGTGTTTCAGGGCTTGTTCGGCTTCAGTCATCCAGAGAATCAGCAGTGCTGCATCTCTTCTCTGTTAACTGTTTCTCTTCAGCTGCTGATCTGGATCCATCTGACGAGTCTGAGGACGGACACGACGACCGGCGCAGAGACAAAGCCAACGTCTCAGCAACCCAGAATCCTTTTACTGTGAAAGTGAGCCTGGCCTGCTCAGTGTATGAGGTGTGAAAAGTGCCAGTGACAACACAGCTCTCATCCCAACTCTAAATCTGACGCTGTCTGTTCCCTCCTGTGTCAGTTTTACATGTTCAGGGACGGCGTGTCCAACACTCAGTTTCTGCTCCTTTAATAAAAAACAAACCAAGTTCATTCATACAGCACATGTAATGCAAAGTCAGTGGCACACATATACACCCACTGACCACTTTATTAGGTACACCTGTTCAACTGCTCGTTAACACACATATCAAATCGAATGATGACATAGTTTCTCTAGATGGCATTGCTCTGGCCTCTAGCACTACCGTAAGAAACCTCGGAGTAACATTTGATCAAGATTTGTCTTTTAATTCTCATTTAAAACAAACCTCACGGACTGCATTTTTTCATCTGCGTAATATTGTGAAAATTAGGCCTATCCTGACCCGAAAAGATGCAGAAAAATTGGTCCACGCTTTTGTTACCTCTAGGCTGGATTACTGTAACTCTCTATTATCAGGTAGCTCTAGTAAGTCCTTAAAAACTCTCCAGCTAATTCAGAATGCAGCAGCACGTGTACTAACAGGAACTAAGAAACGAGATCATATTTCTCCTGTTTTAGCTTCTCTGCACTGGCTCCCTGTAAAATCCAGAATTGAATTTAAGATCCTACTGTTAACTTATAAAGCTCTAAATGGTCAAGCTCCGTCATATCTTAGAGAGCTCATAGTGCCATATTATCCCACCAGAACACTGCGCTCTGAGAACGCAGGGTTACTCGTGGTCCCTAAAGTCTCCAAAAGCAGATCAGGAGCCAGAGCCTTCAGCTATCAGGCTCCTCTCCTGTGGAATCATCTTCCTGTTACGGTCCGGGAGGCAGACACCGTCTCCACATTTAAGACTAGACTTAAGACTTTCCTCTTTGATAAAGCTTATAGTTAGGGCTGGCTCAGCCTTGCCCTGTACCAGCCCCTAGTTAGGCTGACTTAGGCCTAGTCTGCCGGAGGACCCCCCTATAATACACCAGGCACCTTCTCTCTCTCTCTCTCTCTCTCTCTCGTATCCTATCCACCTTATTTTCAATCACGGAAGTAAATAGTGATCAACTTCCATTTTTTGTGTGTGACTTCTGGTCAGCCACTTTCCCTTACCGGAGCTAACGGTGCAAGCTAATTTTTTTTTTCAATTTTCAGTTGTTTATGTTAGTCAATCAGTTAGTTAGTTAGTTAGTCTGTGTATTTTCTATAGATAACTGTGCCCACGTTTCCGTTATAACAGAAATTTATTCCCTCTAAATGCGAATAAATCGCACGTCAATCATAAACTATGAACCAAAAAAGCACAATCTATCCCGAGTGAGACAAACTGCTTGATCCCCGTCTCCAGTGTACCAGCAGAGAACCTGCAGAACCGAATCAGTGAAAAAACACACCGGGCTACACAGCCTCTCTACCTGAGCAGCTGAAGCTGCGGCTCACACCCTCGACACACAGACACACAGACGGTGCTTCTGCATGCCAGCCACACGTGTGCTCAACTGTGAGAAATAAATATGTGAGGTGTACGCTGCTTTTCTATCTTTTTTCCCTTTTCTTTCTTTCTTTCTGTCAGCGACATACACTCCTAACACAGGACGGGTTGTTTTAATTGACTGAGTTGATCATTAATCCATAGTGATGCACGGATCGGCTCTGATAGCACCTGAATCAGCATGTACGCATCAACCATCCAGCCGTTACAACATGATTGAGCTAGCAAAGCAGTTTTGTGTTGCTATGTGTGGTATTTATTCAGTTTTGGGAAATCACGATGTCTAGAAAGCATCAGTGGCTGCAGCTGACAGGGACAGCTAACACTAGCAGCAAAGCTAACATCAGGACGTCATCTGTTAAAAGCCTCCCGTTGTCGGATACGACATGAAACTACTCCAGTTAGCTCAATCATGTTGTAACTAAGACATCCGCTGGAAAAAACATTTTTTCACAGGCCATTTTGTGAGTTCAGTGAGTTATTACAGACACCGCTAACGGCTAACGGTTAGCCCAGCTAATCTACGATAACCATGTTATTAATTACAAACAAAACGTGCACACAGAAATAGTAACGTTTGTTCAGTCATTGTGTTTATAGACTTTACAAACATCAGATTAGTCTAAACGGTGATATAGTGACGTGAAAAATGTGATATATACATATATATACCTAAAGTCAACAAGGTAAACAACAAGGTGATTCCCATTTACACAGTGGTCAAGAGTGCTGGACCGGAAGTGTCGCACAAAAAAACGGAAGCTGGCTGCGTTCTGTTTTGCCTCCGTGTTTCTGTGAAAAATAAGGTGGATTACTGCATCTTGCTAACTCGGCCATTCTGCATGTCACTAACTCGGCCATTCTGCATGTCACTAACTCGGCCATTCTGCATGTCACTAACTCGGCTTCTTCTCCGGAGCCTTTGTGCTCCACTGTCTCTCAGATTAACTCATATCACAGCGGTGCCTGGACAGCGTGACGTGTGTGGTTGTGCTGCTGCCGTGGTCCTGCCAGATGCCTCCTGCTGCTGCTGCCATCATTACTCATTAGTCATACTTCTACTGTTATTATACACATATGACTATTGTCACACATGTATACTGCCAGATATTAAAGGGCCAGTGTGTAATATTTGGCATGGGTTATTGTCAGTCTGAATCTGAATCTGAATATTCTACCCATTAATATGTTTATACAAGTGTATAATCGCTATAAAATAAAATTCATTTGGCCTTCGTAGCCTTATAATTATGCTTTTATATATATATATATAGCAAGGGCCTTGCTTTAGAGAGGTCGCCATCTTGTATGTACGGCAGCCCGAGTGCACAATCCAGCCAGCCAGAGAACGCGTTTCGTGTGTATAAATGAACCAACGAAGACAGCGGAAGGAAGGAAGAAGGAGGAGGAAACAGCAGAGAGTGTTAGTAGTTCGTCGATAGAGAGTAGTGAAAAGTTTTTTTATTTATAAAGTTTGCGAATGGACCACACTTACCACGCAACAGGAGAGAATGAACCCGAACTGTCATCTGCGAGGAAAAGAAGACGCAACTTCACTCCTTGTGATGCACTCTCTGCGGCGCTTTTCCTCCTGATGATATATCTCCCCAACGATGGCAGCAGAAGCACCGAATCCCATTCTGTGCATTCAGCCTCTCTTCTCGCCCGCTCAGCATCAAACACATGGAGTTCCTCATCTGTATGCTCCGGCTCAAACAGGTATGGCTCTGGGTCTGTGTCCACTACAAGAAACTCTTCAAAATCGCGTTCAAAGTCGTCCATTGCAGCTACTATAGTTCGGAGATATCGCTAGGCTAAATAAACAGCTGAGCTCTGTTTATCGGCTACGCTGTCAGTCAGTGTGCGGGCTGGAGATTGGGGGAGCAGAGAGGGGAGGGGGGTCCCCACTTGGAATGGTAAATGAGTATGTGTGTATGAAGTGTGTCTGTTACGCTAGAAGAGTCAGCGTTTGGGACGGAGTCTTTTACCCCCTGGAGTGTTACAGGAGTTTCTGGAGTGCTCAAATAAACGGGCCTTTTTCCCTAACGCTCCTCTGGTCTCCTGCTCGTGAGGGATTCATTACAATATGTAACATGGTTTAGATTTCTAAATAAACATTCACCTCGTAGCTAGATAGACCTACTCCTGAAAAACTCATGCGCAAGGCTTTTTGTCCCTACGAGGCCACCGTCATTTACCCGACGGGAGAGGTGAGCGAGTGAGCCCTGCAATCTAGAATTTGGCCACTGATGTCACTGTTTTCAGCCCATTTTACACACTGGCCCTTTAATATATACTTTCAACATATTGTACCACAGTAGCCAGAACTATAATTATAATATTATTATCAATCAATCAATCAATCAATTTTATTTATAAAGCCCAATATCACAAATCACAATTTACTTACTTACTTACTTTCATTAATGTTGTAAGCTACTGTCATTACTGTCTGTCCTGCATCTCTCTCTCTCTCTCTCTCTCTCTCTCTCATTGTGTCATACGGATTACTGTTAATTTATTATGCTGATCTGTTCTGTACGACATCTATTGCACGTCTGTCCGTCCTGGAAGAGGGATCCCTCCTCAGTTGCTCTTCCTGAGGTTTCTACCGTTTTTTCCCCGTTAAAGGGTTTTTTGGGGAGTTTTTCCTGATCAGCTGTGAGGGTCATAAGGACAGAGGGATGTCGTATGCTGTAAAGCCCTGTGAGGCAAATTGTGATTTGTGATATTGGGCTCTATAAATAAAATTGATTGATTGATTGAATTGAATCAGCCAATCAGGTGTCAGCAGCTCATTAACATTTAGTCATGTAGACATGATGAAGACGAGCTGCTGGAGTTCAAACGGAGCATCAGAATGATGAAGAAAGGTGACTGAAGTGACTTTGAACGTGGCATGGTTGTTGGTGCCAGACGGGCTGGACTGAGTATTTACTGGGATTTTCAGCACAACCATCTCTAGGGTTTACAGAGGATGGTCCCAAAAAGAGCAAATATCCAGTGAGCCAAAATGCCTTGTTGATGCCAGAGGTCAGAGGAGAATGGCCAGACTGGTTCAAGATGATAGAAAGGCAACAGGAAGTCAAATAAGCACTGGTTCCAACCAAGGTGTGCAGAAGAGCATCTCTGAAGCAACAACACCTTGTCCAACCTTGAAGCAGATGGGCTACAGCAGCAGAAGACCACACCAGGTGCCACTCCTGTCAGCTAACAACAGGAAACTGAGGCTACAATTCACACGGGTTTTCTCACCAAAACTGGACAATAGAAGATTGGAAAAACCACATTCAGATGGAAGCATGGATCCATCCTGCCTTGTATCAACGCTTCAGGCTGCTGCTGGTGGTGTAATGGTGTGGGGGAGATTTTCTTAGTACCAACTGAGCATGGTTTAAACACCACAGCCTACCTGAGTATTGTTGCTGAGCGTGTCCATCCCTTTATGACCACAGTGTACCCATCTTCTGATGGCTACTTCCAGCAGGATAACGCACCATGTCACAAAGCTCACATCATCTCAAACATGACAATGAGTTCACTGTACTCCAATGGCCTCCACAGTCACCAGATCTCAGTCCAATAGAGCACCTTTGGGATGTGCTGGAACGGGAGATTCTCATCATGGATCAACTGTGTGATGTCATCATGTCAATATGGACCAACATCTCTGAGGAATGTTTCCAGCACCTTGTTGAGTCTGTGACACCAAGAATTAAAAAGAGGTCCAACCTGGTACCAGCAAGGTGTACCTAATAAAGTGGCCAGTGAGTGTAGTTCAAATTAAAATCAACACTGTCACTACAATAAATGGCAGTAGACATTACAAAGCGATATAAGATGTGCACAACCAAAGGCTGCTGAAAACACGTACGTCTTCAGATTGTCCTGAAAGTGTCGTTGGAGGAGAGACATCAGACTGAAAGCTGAAGGTTTTCCAAAGACTCGTCACATCCATCCAGTCTTTATCAAAATAAACTCACTACACAGACAAAACACTTGAAACACATAGTTCCTTCAGTTCAGGCAACAAAAGCAGGAGGTTCAGTTTAGAAACAAACATCTTGGTTTGACTTAAAATAAATACGGTTGTTATTAACAGCATGTAACGTCACATGACATAGTTACTTGCATTGCACACTTCACCTCCTAACACTCTGTGTTGTCATGAATTCGACTGACTTTCGGTTTCACAGGAAACAAATGGCTCCAGGGTGAAAGTCCAGAGTTAGTTTAATCAATCCACCTGCGCTCCTGGTGCAGACCTTCTCGCTCTGTGTACGACAGTATTCAACTGCAGTGTCACAAACAACTGCTGCCCGCTGCGTATCATACCTCCACTACGGGGGCCTCCATACGTCGCTGAGATCCACTGACAAAGCAGCAGTGTTTGACGAGCTGGGAGTGAGAACAGGCTGGATGACCTACAGAAGGAGACGGTCATGTGACACTGACACGTACAGTCTGTATTAAATGTGAATCATTAGCTGATTTTAAATATATTTGTTCTGACTGCTGCAACACTAAACACCCACAGTCTGTTTTTATGACATCAGAGAAAATGATTTATTAAAGCGGGACTTTTTAAAATCCATGTACACGTGTCAGTCCCGCTGAAATCGTACTTAAATGAATTCTAATACACCCAGAGAACTGGGAGTCGAATTACCCTAAAACTTTTATTAGTGGCCCCCCAGGCTAAGATTTGCTTCAATCACTGAACTCAACAGGCCTGTATTTGAGACAGGTCTTTTATTCCTTTCACACAAAACTGTTCCTCAGCAAAGATCAGGAAATACAATCAAAATGTTTATTTAAACCAGTCTGAATATTACTGTAGGCCTATAAAAAATAGGTTTCAAATAATACATCAGTTATGAATCATTGATTTGATCTAACGCTGACAGAGCATCAGAGAGTTACAGCACTCGAGGATCACGACACCCAACTTTAACCTGTTAAAACAATCCTCACAACTTGGATTCATTTTTATGAAAAACTTATTTGATTCCAGAATATGGCAGAATATGAATAACTTAGAGGGTAATCAAGGAACTGTTGGTAGCCAACAACCAGTTCTGTACATCCAAAGAACTTCTTTAAATTAACAGACCAGGCCTCTGATTGAGACAGGCCTTTATTTGTCAAAATGTGTAGTCACAGCGGGCTGTTAAAGACACTTGGCCTTTAATTCAAGTTTTATAGTACTCCTGCATGTATACAGTCAATCAGACCCAAACTGGCCGAGGCGCTCTGAGCATGCTCCACAGTTTCCGCCCCGGGCTTTGACCCGGAAGTCCAATAGCATTAAATGTGTAAGAGAAGAAGAAGCCGGTAACAACATGGAGAAATCTACATCCAGAGCCGTGACTTTTTGGACCGACCAAATGTACAGAGCTGTAAAGTTGTCCACCATGGTAGCAGTTAGCAGCTAGCTAACCGTAGCTAACTTGTTTGTCCATTGTTTGGTCTGTGACGTAATAGGTCAACAGGAAAAAGGTCCAATACTAACAAGCTGAAAGGGGGCATATCTCCACTTATCATAGAGGAGTCACACATACTTGGCTCAATAAATGGATTCCCCTCCCGTGCTGGTATACTGGGACAAGGACAGTAGGCCAGTTAGATGTCCTCGTCCAGCTGGGACTGGAGCTACACTTCACTGTTTCCATGAAAACGTGAAAGTTTGGGGCTCATGATGACTCAAGGCGTCTGATTATTTATTTAGATTTTATTTTGAAAAGTCTGTACAGGAAGCTCCAACAGGATGTGACACTCTTTATTTTAACATCACCTCTCAGGTGAGTTCACGGCTGTGTTCAGCGCTGACAAAACGTCTGCTCACAGGAGAACAGAGGCGTGTTGGGCCTCCTGCTGTGTTGTGCAGGGGTTCTGTCTTTTAGTACAGCGGGGTTTAATTCAGTTCAAAGAAGCTTTATTGGCATCATGGGAAAGGCATCTTTACGTGACCAAAGCAGGTGTGAAATATAAACAAAGGATATACAATAAAGATCTTATAGACTTTTGTTTGTATACACGTTGATGCCGATTGGCTGACACCTTCAACACACCCGACGAAAGAAAACCTCAAAACCTGTGTGAGCTCTGTTTTTAGGAAACATGTTGTTCAGCCGACTGAACGTGTCCCAGGTGTGTGAGGTCACATTACAGACAGAAACAGGATTAAACAGATAAAGAATCTGGGGAGGATTAAAACTGTCTGACCTCTGATCAGCTGACAGATAACGTCAGTGACATCACAGGTCCTCAGACTTTAGTCAGTCAGTGAAGAAACAGACGGACTGTGAGGTACCTGCAGGTCCTTCATACTTCGACCCTCCTACAGCTCAGAGGGACATATTGATCGTGTCACTGCTCTGAATTGATCTGATGACTTCAGTTTCTCTGCAGACTCAGATTATCCATGTAAAACTCAGATGTTGACACAGCAGAGCACGTCATCATCGTTGCAACAAAAGACATCAGAGGTGAGACAGACTGAGAGACATGGAGTCACATGACACAATAATTTCAATTCAATTCAATTTCAATTCAATTTTATTTATAAAGCCCAATTTCACAAATCACAATTTGCCTCACAGGGCTTTACAGCATACGACATCCCTCTGTCCTTATGACCCTCACAGCTGATCAGGAAAAACTCCCCAAAAAACCCTTTAACGGGGAAAAAAAAACGGTAGAAACCTCAGGAAGAGCAACTGAGGAGGGATCCCTCTTCCAGGACGGACAGACGTGCAATAGATGTCGTACAGAACAGATCAACATAATAAATTAACAGTAATCCATATGACACAATGAGACAGAGAGAGATAGAGAGAGAGAGAGAGAGAGATGCAGGTAATGACAGTAGCTTACAACAACATTAATGAAAGTAATAATATTATAGTTATAGTTCTGGCTACTGTGGTACAATATGTTGAAAGTATGTATTAATATCTGACAGTATACATGTGTGACAATAGTCATATGTGTATAATAACAGTAGAAGTATGACTAATGACTAATGATGGCAGCAGCAGCAGCAGGAGGCATCTGGCAGGACCACGGCAGCAGCACAACCACACACGTCACGCTGTCCAGGCACCGCTGTGATATGAGTTAATCTGAGAGACAGTGGAGCACAAAGGCTCCGGAGAAGAAGCCGAGTTAGTGACATGCAGAATGGCCGAGTTAGCAAGATGCAGTAATAGAATAAGAGAGAGAGAGAGAGAGAGAGAGAGAGAGAGAGAGAGAGAGAGAAAGAGAAAGAGAGAGAGAGAGAGAGAGAGAGAGAGAGAGAGAGAGAGAGAAGGTGCCCGGTGTATTATAGGGGGGTCCTCCGGCAGACTAGGCCTAAGTCAGCCTAACTAGGGGCTGGTACAGGGCAAGCCTGGGCCAGCCCTAACTATAAGCTTTATCAAAGAGGAAAGTCTTAAGTCTAGTCTTAAATGTGGAGACGGTGTCTGCCTCCCGGACCGTAACAGGAAGATGATTCCACAGGAGAGGAGCCTGATAGCTGAAGGCTCTGGCTCCTGATCTACTTTTGGAGACTTTAGGGACCACGAGTAACCCTGCGTTCTCAGAGCGCAGTGTTCTGGTGGGATAATATGGCACTATGAGCTCTCTAAGATATGATGGAGCTTGACCATTTAGAGCTTTATAAGTTAACAGTAGGATCTTAAATTCAATTCTGGATTTTACAGGGAGCCAGTGCAGAGAAGCTAAAACAGGAGAAATATGATCTCGTTTCTTAGTTCCTGTTAGTACACGTGCTGCTGCATTCTGAATTAGCTGGACAGTTTTTAAGGACTTATTAGAGCTACCTGATAATAGAGAGTTACAGTAATCCAGCCTAGAGGTAACAAAAGCGTGGACCAATTTTTCTGCATCTTTTCGGGTCAGGATAGGCCTAATTTTTGCAATATTACGCAGATGAAAAAATGCAGTCCGTGAGGTTTGTTTTAAATGAGAATTAAAAGACAAATCTTGATCAAATATTACTCCGAGGTTTCTTACGGTAGTGCTAGAGGCCAGAGCAATGCCATCTAGAGAAACTATGTCATCAGATAAAGAGTCTCTGAGTTGTTTGGGGCCAAGAACAATAACTTCAGTTTTGTCTGAATTTAACATCAGGAAATTGGTGCTCATCCAAGTTTTTATGTCTTTAAGGCAGTTATGGAGTTTAGTTAATTGATTACTTTCTTCTGGCTTCATCGATAAATACAACTGTGTATCATCCGCATAACAATGGAAATTTATAGAGTGATTTCTAATGATGTTACCTAAAGGAAGCATATATAGAGTAAATAGGATTGGTCCGAGCACAGAACCTTGCGGAACTCCAAAACAAACTTTGGTACGTACGGATGATTCATTACGAACGTCAACAAACTGAAAACGATCAGATAAATAAGATTTAAACCAGCTTAGTGCTGAACCTTTTAGGCCAATTAGGTGATCCAGTCTCTGCAGTAGAATTTGATGGTCAATTGTGTCAAACGCCGCACTAAGATCTAATAAAAACAAGAACAGAGACGAGTCCTTTGTCTGAAGCAATCAGAAGGTCATTTGTAATTTTAACTAGAGCTGTCTCAGTGCTATGATGCACTCTAAATCCTGACTGAAATTCCTCAAATAAATTATTATCCTGGAGAAAATCACACAGCTGGTCTCCGACTACCTTCTCAAGGATCTTTGACATAAAGGGAAGATTAGATATTGGTCTATAAATCAATTCAAATCAATTCAGTTTTATTTTATTTATGAAGCCCAATATCACAGATCACAGTTTGCCTCAGAGGCTTTACAGCAGACCTCATCCCTCTGTCCTTTGGACCCTCACAGCTGATCAGGAAAAACTCCAAAAAACCCTTTAACGGGGAAAAAAATCAGCTGTGATTAGTCACCATCAGCATTTTCAGCCTCACGTCTGGCGTCCACAGATGAAGGTGTTGTAGGGACAGAGTCGGTCGGTGTGACGGCTGTGATGTGACAGGAAATGGATGTTGGTTTTATCTCTCTGAGCACTGCTGCAGCTGTAATTATGACTCTGGTTCTGACTGTGGCTGTGATGATTACTGAGCCTCTGACACGTAAAGATTTAATACAGTATATGTGATGCTCCATCACTGCAGGAAGTCACACATCACAGTCTGACTATAAATCATGTGTGGTTTCACAGTAAAAGCTTCTTTACTTAGTCAGAAAACACGTCAGTACGACAGGAAGAGAACAGTCTTAGATGTGTGTTTAAGGTTTGTGTCCTCACAGCTGATTTTATCTTCTGCTGGAAGCTGAGGTGACAATCAGACATCAGCAGGACGTCGACCTGAACCATTCAGCTGGAACAGGAGGTGAAACTACCTGCAAAGGTTTGTCCAGGTGCACTGAGGTGACGTGTTCGTCGTCTCTATAAACAGACTCAGAGGTGTTCTGGTTCCTGAGGGGAGCTGACCCACCAGCCTGAAATATTGGCCCCGCCCCCAGGGGTTCATCACTATGAGGCCGACAGGCAACTGGTTCATAAATTGGTTTTGACCAAAGTTGGGTAACATTAAAGTATAGCTGGGGAACATTAAAGTATAGCTGGGGAACATTAAAGTATAGTGGGGGAACATTGAAGTATAGTCGGGGAACATTAAAGTATAGTGGGGGAACATTAAAGTATAGTGGGGGAACATTGAAGTATAGTCGGGGAACATTAAAGTATAGTGGGGGAGCATTAAAGTATAGTCGGGGAACATTAAAGTATAGCTGGGGAACATTAAAGTATAGTGGGGGAACATTAAATATAGTCGGGGAACATTAAAGTATAGTGGGGGAACATTAAAGTATAGTCGGAGAACATTAAATATAGTCGGGGAACATTAAAGTATAGTGGGGGAACTTTAAAGTATAGTGGGGGAACATTAAAGTATAATGGGGGAACATTAAACTATAGTGGGAACATTAAAGTATAGTGGGGGAACATTAAAGTATAGTGGGGGAGCATTAAAGTATAGTGGGGGAACATTAAAGTATAGTGGGAACATTGAAGTATAGTGGGGGAACATTAAATATAGTCAGGGAACATTAAAGTATAGTGGGGAAAATTAAAGTATAGTGGGGGAACATTAAAGTATAGCTGGGGAACATTAAAGTATAGTGGGAACACTAAAGTATAGTTGGGAAACATTAAAGTATAGTGGGGGAACTTTAAAGTATAGCTGGGGAACATTAAAGTATAGTCGGGGAACATTAAATATAATCGGGGAACATTAAAGTATAGTGGGGGAACTTTAAAGTATAGTGGGGGAACATTGAAGTATAGGCGGGGAACATTAAAGTATAGTGGGGGAACATTAAAGTATAGCTGGGGAACATTAAAGTATAGTGGGGGAACGTTAAGGTATAGCTGGGGAACATTAAAGTATAGTGGGGGAACATTAAAGTATAGTGGGGGAGCATTAAAGTATAGTGGGAACATTGAAGTATAGTGGGGGAACATTAAATATAGTCGGGGAACATTAAAGTATAGTGGGAACATTAAAGTATAGCTGGGAAACATTAAAGTATAGTGGGAACATTGAAGTATAGTGGGGGAACATTAAATATAGTCGGGGAACATTAAAGTATAGTGGGAACATTAAAGTATAGCTGGGAAACATTAAAGTATAGTGGGAACATTGAAGTATAGTGGGGGAACATTAAATATAGTCGGGGAACATTAAAGTATAGTGGGGGAACATTAAAGTATAGTGGGAACATTGAAGTATAGTGGGGGAACATTAAATATAGTCGGGGAACATTAAAGTATAGTGGGGGAACATTAAAGTATAGTGGGAACATTGAAGTATAGTGGGGGAACATTAAATATAGTCGGGGAACATTAAAGTATAGTGGGAACATTAAAGTATAGCTGGGAAACATTAAAGTATAGTGGGGGAACATTAAAGTATAGTGGGAACATTAAAGTATAGTGGGGGAACATTAAAGTATAGTCGGGGAACATTAAAGTATAGCTGGGGAACATTAAAGTATAGTGGGGGAACATTAAATATAGTCGGGGAACATTAAAGTATAGTGGGGGAACATTAAAGTATAGTCGGAGAACATTAAATATAGTCGGGGAACATTAAAGTATAGTGGGGGAACTTTAAAGTATAGTGGGGGAACATTAAAGTATAGTCGGGGGAACATTAAAGTATAGTGGGAACATTAAAGTATAGTGGGGGAACATTAAAGTATAGTCGGGGGAACATTAAAGTATAGTGGGGGAACATTAA
Organism: Epinephelus malabaricus; assembly: GCA_037127435.1. Taxonomy (NCBI): domain Eukaryota; kingdom Metazoa; phylum Chordata; class Actinopteri; order Perciformes; family Serranidae; genus Epinephelus; species Epinephelus malabaricus. The sequence continues at coordinate 47,266,767 of JANUFT010000006.1, read as the reverse complement.
AGTATAATGGGGGAACATTAAAGTATAATCGGGGAACATTAAAGTATAATGGGGGAACATTAAAGTATAATCGGGGAACATTAAAGTATAGTGAGTATAGTATAGCAAAACTGATTACAAGGAACATTATTTGATGATGGAACACATCGTGAGACAACAAAAGTTACTGAGAAGGAACACAACATTATATCATGAGGGAACGCAAAATTTGTGAGGGAACAAAGAAGCATTGCAAGGGTATACAGAACTATTGTGAGGGAACACAATAGTACTCTGAGGGAAGGCAGGCGTATGGTAAGGGAACAGAGAGGTATTGTGAGAGGATGAAAAAATATTGTTTAAAAGTGTTTAAGAAGATGGCCACTGACGTCTTACTGTCTGTTTCAGAAAAGCTACGGAGTCTGTGGGACAGTAAAGGGACATCATGATGGTGATGATGATGATGATGATGATGATGATGATGTCATGTGATGTTAAACAGGTGCAGGTTGATTGGGTCATCTGGATCCTGTGACGTTCTGCTATTTCCCCACTTTCACCAGATCATCTCCTGAAAACTGGATCTCTATGCAACAAGTTACACAACAGAGGAGGAGGTGAGGAGGAGGTGGAGAGGAGGGAGGAGCGTGGAGGGAGGAGAGGCTGAATCAGAGAGCAGTGGGGGGGGGGGGGGGGGGGGGGGGGGGGGGGGGGGGGGGGGGGGGGGGGGGGGTGGGGGGGGGGGGGGGGGGGGGGGGGGGGGGGGGGGATGAGGAGGAGGATGAGGAGGCCCTGGTTTCTTTGTGGCTCCCACAGAAACATCTCCAATTACAGGACAAAGGCGACTCATTCAGGCTGCAGCTCCAACACTGCAGCTTTGCATGTCTAATGAGTGCTCCGCTGAATGCTAAGAGGCCTCAAACAACCCCCCCCACCCACCCACCCCCACGCCCCCACCACACATACCCAAACACCCCCACACCCCCCATACGCCCCTGCAGTCGGACACCCAGGCCTCGTCTCCGTCACGTGTTCAAACTGTACGATGGAGGGAAAACTGCCAACAACACGCAGTAGTTTTTCTCTCCGGTCAGGTACTGATTCTGTCAGACTGTCATCATTTACACCAGGGAACACAGACTTCACTGTAAGTAAATCTTTTAAGGGAACTTACAAGTATGACTAGAGAACAAAACATTATTTTATGATGGAACACAGAAGGGAACATACTGACAGGGAACACAACAATATTTCACAAGGGAGCACAAATTTTACTGTGAGGAAATGCACAACACTTTTAAGGGAACATAAAAGCATTGTGAGGGAACACACAACTTATTACTAAAGAACAAAGTATTTTATGATGGAATGCAAAATGTATTGCAAGGGAACACAAAGTTTATGGTGAGGAAATGTCCAGAGTCAAAGTTTTTGAGGGAACACAAAAGTACCGTGAAGAAATGCAAAACTTATCATGAGGGACCACAACATTATTTTATAATGGAACTCAAAATATATTGTGAGGGAACTGAACTTACTGAGAGGAAGTAAAACTTTACTTGATGAGGGAACTCAAACTTTATGTTGAGGAAGCGCACAAGTCTCTTGAGGGAACACAGAAGTACTGTGAAGGAACATAAAACTTATAATGAGGGAACACAACATTGTTTTATGACAGAAAGCACAATGTATTATGAGGGAACTTAAATTACTGAGAGGGGGCAAAACATTACTTCATGAGGGAACACAAACTTTATTGTGAGGGAACGCACAAGTCTTTTGTTGGAACATAGAAGTATTGTGAGGGAACATAAAACGCATAAGAAGGTAACACAATATTATTTTATGGTGGAACAAGATGTGTTGCGAGGGAACTAAACTTCCTGTTTAATAGAGAAAGGATTCAGAGGATTTACCAAAGTAAAACTACCAACAACACTCAGTGACAGATAAACTTTAACCTTCAGCTGGTCCTGATACTGTCAGTCTTCATCATCATCATCACCATCATGAGGTGACAGGTGAGTCCAGCTGCTGACCTTTGACCTTTCCTGTTAATTCATAAATTCATCTGGAGCAGAGAGGAGACAGGAGACAGGAGAGAGGAGAGAGGAGACAGGAGACAGGAGACAGGAGAGAGGAGAGAGGAGAGAGGAGACAGGAGAGAGGAGACAGGAGATAGGAGAGAGGAGACAGGAGACAGGAGACAGGAGAGAGGAGATAGGAGAGAGGAGACAGGAGACAGGAGACAGGAGAGAGGAGACAGGAGACAGGAGACAGGAGAGAGGAGACAGGAGATAGGAGAGAGGAGACAGGAGACAGGAGAGAGGAGACAGGAGAGAGGAGAGAGGAGACAGGAGACAGGAGAGAGGAGACAGGAAACAGGAGAGAGGAGACAGGAGAGAGGAGACAGGAGAGAGGAGACAGGAGACAGGAGAGAGGAGACAGGAGATAGGAGAGAGGAGACAGGAGACAGGAGACAGGAGACAGAGGGACCAAGATGTGAGTAGAGGAGGTGAGGAAAGGAACTGAGGATCACCAAACTGAGAGCAGAGAGAAGCGGTTCACGATGTCCCAGTGAAGGTTTATTTTTGACTTCCTGTCGATGTTTGTTTGTTTGTTTGTTCTGAGGGAGGATCATCAGTGAACTTCCTGAAGCAGCCTGACGATGAGGAAACTGTGACTGACGACTTCATCATCTCTGAAGATACTCACGTCACATTGTTGGAACTTTTTTTTATTTAAAAACAGAAGTTTCAGCTGGTTGTAATCTGTGATCTGTGACCTGTAATCTGTAATCTGTGATCTGTAATCTGTGACCTGTGACCTGTAATCTGTGATCTGTGATCTGTGACCTGTAATCTGTGACCTGTGACCTGTAATCTGTAATCTGTGATCTGTGATCTGTAATATGTGACCTGTAATCTGTAATCTGTGATCTGTAATCTGTGACCTGTAATCTGTGATCTGTAATCTGTGATGCGTAATCTGTGATCTGTGACCTGTAATCTGTGACCTGTAATCTGTGATCTGTGACCTGTAATCTGTGATCTGTCATCTGTGATATGTGATCTGTAATCTTTGATCTGTGACCTGTAATCTGTGACCTGTTGCATGTAATCTGTAATCCGTGACCTGTAATCTGTAACCTGTGACCTGTAATCTGCAACCTGTGACCTGTAATCTGTGATCTGGAATCTGTGACCTGTTGCCTGTAATCTGTAATCCGTGACCTGTAATCTGTAACCTGTGACCTGTAATCTGTAATCTGTGATCTGTTGCCTGTAATCTGTAATATGTGACCTGTAATCTGTAACCTGTGATCTGTGACCTGTAATCTGTGATCTGTGATCTGTGACCTGTAATCTTTGATCTGTTGCCTGCAATCTATGATCTGTGATATGTGATCTGTAATCTGTGATCTGTAATCTGTAATCAGATGTTAGCAGTTAGCGGCTAACTATTGTTGTATAGATTTGTAATGATTTTGAATTTAATCTTTGTAGTTTAAGTTATATTTGTACAGGATATTTTGTATATTGTATTGGTTTGTAAGTTTATCCTATTTTGTTTAGAGTTGTGATGATTTTGAACTTAATTCTGTAATAGAGGTTGTACTTGTTTTTGTATAGGGTATTTGTATATTGTATTTTTATAGGATTGTGATTTTGTATGTTGTATGTGTTTGAAAGCCCAACTAGGGACAGGAGTTGAAAATTAGCTGTAGCTATAACTATATCCAGCACAATAGATTCATGCCTTGTATTGAAACTACGTTAACAGCATTGTCCCTACAAATAAATGAATTCAATTCAAACTCAAATGAGAAGAACAGCAGCTGTTAGCAGTTAGCAGTTAGCAGCTAACTCAAAGAAGAAGAACAACAGCTGTTAGCAGTTAGCAACTAACTCAAAGAAGAAGAACAGCAGCTGTTAGCAGTTAACAGCTAACTCAAAGAAGAAGAACAACAGCTGTTGGCAGTTAGCAACTAACTCAAAGAAGAAGAACAGCAGCTGTTAGCAGTTAACAGCTAACTCAAAGAAGAAGAACAACAGCTGTTAGCAGTTAGCAACGAACTCAAAGAAGAAGAACAGTGGCTGGTAAAAGTTATCAGCTAACTCAAAGAAGAAGAACAGCAGCTGTTAACAGTTAGCAGCTAACTCAAAGAAGAAGAACAACAGCTGTTGGCAGTTAGCAACTAACTCAAAGAAGAAGAACAGCAGCTGTTAGCAGTTAGCAGCTAACTCAAAGAAGAAGAACAACAGCTGTTGGCAGTTAGCAACTAACTCAAAGAAGAAGAACAACAGCTGTTAGCGGTTAGCAACTAACTCAAAGAAAAAGAACAGCGGCTGTTAGCAGTTAGCAGCTAACTCAAAAAAGAAGAACAGCAGCTGTTGGCAGTTAGCAGCTAACTCAAAAAAAAAGAACAGCGGCTGTTAGCAGTTAGCAGCTAACTCAAAGAAGAGGAACAGCAGCTGTTAACACTTAGCAGCAAAATCAAACAAGAAGAACAGCAGCTGTTAGCAGTTAGTAGCTAACTCAAAGAAGAAGAACAACAGCTGTCGGCAGTTAGCAACTAACTCAAAGAAGAAGAACAACAGCTGTTAACACTTAGCAGCAAAATCAAACAAGAAGAACAGCAGCTGTTAGCAGTTAGTAGCTAACTCAAAGAAGAAGAACAAAAGCTGTTGGCAGTTAGCAACTAACTCAAAGAAGAAGAACAACAGCTGTTAACACTTAGCAGCTAACTCAAAGAAGAGGAACAGCAGCTGTTAACACTTAGCAGCAAAATCAAACAAGAAGAACAGCAGCTGTTAGCAGTTAGTAGCTAACTCAAAGAAGAAGAACAGCAGCTGTTAGCAGTTAGCAACTAACTCAAAGAAGAAGAACAACAGCTGTTAGCAGTTAGCAACTAACTCAAAGAAGAAGAACAGTGGCTGGTAAAAGTTAGCAGCTAACTCAAAGAAGAAGAACAGCAGCTGTTGGCAGTTAGCAGCTAACTCAAAGAAGAAGAACATCAGCTGTTAACAGTTAGCAGCAAAATCAAACAAGAAGAACAGCAGCTGTTAGTAGTTAGCAGCTAACTCAAAGAAGAAGAACAGCAGCTGTTAACAGTTAGCAGCTAACTCAAAGAAGAAGAACAACAGCTGTTGGCAGTTAGCAACTAACTCAAAGAAGAAGAACAGCAGCTGTTAGCAGTTAGCAGCTAACTCAAAGAAGAAGAACAACAGCTGTTAGCAGTTAGCAACTAACTCAAAGAAGAAGAACAGTGGCTGGTAAAAGTTAGCAGCTAACTCAAAGAAGAAGAACAGCAGCTGTTGGCAGTTAGCAGCTAACTCAAAGAAGAAGAACATCAGCTGTTAACAGTTAGCAGCAAAATCAAACAAGAAGAACAGCAGCTGTTAGTAGTTAGCAGCTAACTCAAAGAAGAAGAACAGCAGCTGTTAGCAGTTAGCAGCTAACTCAAAGAAGAAGAACAGTGGCTGGTAACAGTTAGTAGCTAACTCAAAAAAGAAGAACAGCAGCTGTTGGCAGTTAGCAGCTAACTCAAAGAAGAGGAGCAACAGCTGCTAACAGTTAGCAGCTAACTCAAAGAAGAAGAACAACAGCTGTTGGCAGTTAGCAGCTAACTCAAAGAAGAAGAACAGCGGCTGTTAGCAGTTAGCAGCTAACTCAAAGAAGAAGAACAGCAGCTGTTAGTAGTTAGCAGCTAACTCAAAGAAGAAGAACAGCAGCTGCTAGCAGTTAGTAGCTAACTCAGATGAGAAGAACAGTAGCTGTTAGCAGTTAGCAGCTAACTCAAACAATGAGGTCCAGGAGCTCCTTACCCTCCAAGAGGACGAGATCAGCCGCCATATAACAGGGACGCTAAATGATTGTTACTGACATGTGATGTCATTGTTATTGTTTATAAAAAGCTGCTGACACGTATGTTATATGTCAAACTGGAGGAAGATGCTGTTCTGTTACATGTCACGCCTCGTTAGATTCTGAGCTGATAGGTCAGTCACTGTGATGACATCATCTCCCATCTCTCCTGCTGACAACTGATTCTGTTGCTTCTGTTTTTCACCTTCAGATCAGATGGAAATCCTCGTAACTCTGTTTGTTTAATAAAGTTCACTATTAAAGTACAAATCTGAGGTACTTAGTCCCTGCTCCTCCTCCTGCTCCGTCTCCTCCTCCTGCTCCTCCTGCTCCTGCTGCTGCTGCTCCGTCTCCTCCTCCTGCTCCTCCTCAGAGGAAAATCTACTTTTTACTGCACTACATTAGCTCCTTCCTGTCCAGTGAAAACCATGTATCTCCAGCCAGATGTGTCTGACTCAAATGTAATGGAGTATTTTCAGTGTCAGTAACTGTAACAGAGTTCAGGCAGCAGAAACTGGACTGAGAGGTTTAAATGATTCTGCTGGTCTGAAACTGATCCAGACCAAGAACCACATGATACGATCTGAAGGTCCAGAGCTGCTGCACTCTGGTCAGATCTTCTTCTGTGGTGCTTGTTGTGAACACAGAAGCTCCAGACACAACACACACACACACACACACACACACACACATTGACTTTGCCCCCCCACCCCCAATGGCGGGCTGCCACATTCCTCACTGCTGAGGAAACAAGGAACACATCACAGGAAGTGGGAGAGGAAGAAGCTGGCTAATGCTTTCCTGTTACACACTCACAGAGTCCAAACCATAATTACAGGCTGCTGATGTTCACTTCAAGTTTCACTGCAGAAAAATGAACCAGGACTGAGACCAGGACAAAGGGGACTCCTGACCCCTTAGTCTGCACAGATTCTAGTCCTGACCCAAAACTAAGACCAAGACTTGGACCTGGATCAGGTTCAGAACAAGGTCAAAGTTCAAATATCAGGACCAATACCATGATGGTGACAAAACCAAGACCAAGATCAGGACCAGGATAAAGAACAAAACCAAGACCAGGACCAGAACCTGCTCTGAGTTCACATACAGGATCCCCTGATGTCATTATAACTGCATCGTTCCATCAGATGGAAAAATTCAACATGTCTGCTGCTTCATTTCAGACACATTTACCCAGAATTCAGCTGCACAGATTTTAATTCCAGTAAACTGAGGGTGAGTTCACACCTGTCCCGTTTGGTTCAATTCAATCTAACTCCAGTTGGTTTGCCCCCTCAGTGCACCTCCTCCTGTACTGCCTTAATATGCACATTCAGCACATCCAATGCATCAAAACATTGTTTTCTAGTTGGAGCCGCGCCTCGTTTTCAAACTGTATGGTTTGACTAAAATGAACAATGACAGCAATATAGTCCACGATGAGCAGCGCTAAAATCAACCTGCGTAGTTGTCCCTCCATTGTGACATTAGAAAGTGTCACATTTATCTTGCAAGTGTACTCTTCTTCAACGTTTGCTTTACTTCCTGGATTTTTCCCACATGGAAATTCTGACCAATCAAGAGCAGCTTTCTCACACAAGGCATTTGATCTGGTCCTCTTGTAAATGCTGCCGTGAGAACACCAACCAACTCTAGGCAATTATACAACTTTGGAACAACATGAGTCCCTGATTCAGACCAGAGGAGACCACTCTAGGGCTGACAGCAGCCTGAGACAGTAATTAAACGGCTTAGTTTAACCTGTGTAATTAAAGTTAAACTAAAGTTAATCTGAAGTTAAACTAAAGTTAAACTGAAGTTAATCTGAAGTTAAACTGAAATCAATCTGAAGTTAATCTGAAGTTAAACTAAAAATGAATCTGAAGTTAAACTAAAGGTAATCTGAAGTTAATCTGAAGTTAAACTGAAGTTAAACTAAAGTTAATCTGAAGTTAAACTGAAATTAATCTGAAGTTTAACTAAAGTTAATCTGAAGTTAAACTGAAATCAATCTGAAGTTAAACTAAAATTAATCTGAAGTTAAACTGAAATCAATCTGAAGTTTAACTAAAATTAATCTGAAGTTAATCTGAAGTTTAACTAAAGTTAATCTGAAGTTAATCTGAAGTTAAACTAAAGTTAATCTGAAGTTAAACTGAAATTAATCTGAAGTTAAACTAAAGTTAACCTGAAGTTTAACTAAAGTTAATCTGAAGTTAAACTGAAATCAATCTGAAGTTAAACTAAAATTAATCTGAAGTTAAACTAAAACCGAAATCAAACTGAAATTAATCGGAAGTTAACCTGGTGTTAAACTGGTGTTAAAGTCTGTCTGTATGTCTGTGGGTCTGTAGGTGATCCTGTTCCTCAGTTTGGGAGTTGTTCTCCGTCTCGGTTCCCCCTGGTTCCCTCCAGCCGTTGTCATGGTGACGCTCAGCTATGCAGAGTCTGAATACAGTCAGCAGCTCAGAGGAAAGAGCCCTTTGTTACCCACAACCCCTTTCACCTCCCCCTCCCCCCTCTCCTCTCCCATCCAGCGTCTCCTCATCTCGGCTCCATTTTCAGACTCTGAGCAACAAACTGGAAACCAACTGTGGATTGGTCACATGGCCAACAACCAGTATGGACCCATTATGCTCCCAGTAAGATTTCACTGTAGTCCCTCTTTAACACGCCTCCTGAAACATTCCCAGTTCAGAGAATCTCAAAGTTTATTACTGGAATCATACTGGGAATGGATCCCTGTTATACTGGCACCACAGTGGAATCTAACTGGGAATATGTTGATACTGTGTCATTCTGGGAACACTGGAATGATACAGCTGGTATAATGGGAGTATACTGGGATCAAAGTGGGAATACACAGGAATAATAGCAGGGCCATACTGGATATATATGTTGGGAAATAGTGGAAATATACTGGGACCATAGTGAAGTCAAAGTGCAAACATACTAAACATCCACTGGAAATATATTTGGATTGTAGTGGGAACACTGCCCATATGGAAAAAAAATAGAAAAAACTTCCAGTTCCATCACCTTCAGTTTACGTTTTATGTATTGTGCATCATATAAGGCTTATATGATTTACTCTTGAAAGTGGCCACTTTTGCATTTTTTTCATACAAGAAAATAAAAAGAATTACATAAGAATCATATGAAATCTATGTATGTGGTATATAAGGAAAGTACATGTCAAAGTATGTTTTCCATACATGTTACATATAATTTTTGCAGTTTTTCCTATATGTCTGTTTTAAAGACATATGCTTTACATAGATGAACAAATACCATTATATATATGTATTCTGTATGTAAAGTCAATATATTTTGCAGGGGAATTATGCTTTATTTATATAAGCTCATTAAAGGTAAAGTTCCACTGATTGTCACACACCTGAGTGTGTGAAATTTGTTCTCCGCATTTGAATCATGTGGTGATCTAACCCCCACTTCCGACCCCTGATGCTGAGTGCCAAGCGGGGAGGCAATGGGTCCCATTTTTATAGTCTTCAGTATGACCCGGCCGGGGATTGAACCCGCGACCTCCCAGTCTCAGGGTGGACACTCTACCACTAGGCCACTGAGCTGGTTATATGTCATTTAATAAAAACCAGTAGGCTATAAAAACATATATGAATATGTACCATTACATATAGTTTTTTTGTATGTTAAGGGATATAATGTCATGATAAACTATGTTTTCTTTATGTTTTTTCTATAAGAATTCTTAAATGTCAGCCTATGAAATTTGAAATAAGATTATAAAAAATGCATACCTTATATATGCGAATCTATACAGTCAGTTTCATATAAGTTTGTGTCATAAGAAACACATGACTCACATATGAAAGTGACAAGACTTAATTTGTCCCTTTACCACTGCAATTGGATCAAACTGTGTAACAAACTAGCAATGCACTAACTGCTTGGTCAGCTCCCAGAACAACTACTTTCTACCATTCAAATTACATAAATGTTGTCTTTCAATACCTGTAATACTGAAAAAATGGCTGTTAAGCAAATTTTGAATTCAACGAACTTTATTCGCAAAACAAATTAGGCTTAGTCACTTATATTTACTAAAATTTACCACTGCTGAACAATAATCATTTCACATGGAACAGTGTGTTTTGTTTTCAACAATCTGAGTACTGAAATTACACAACAAACAACAAACAGCAACAAAGCTCAATTTAAGGGGATGCTTTACTTTTGGCACGGAGCTCTGTGATCTTGGCATTGATTGTGATGCCAGTGCTGGAGGGTTGGGTCCCTGCCACCTCTTAAGAGTTGCATCTACAGTATATATATATAACTATTTCTACAAGAATGGGATGAATAGTCTTTTTCAGTCTCTGCGTTACATTGAATACATTCGACAGGGAATATTTGCTGTGTTGATTTAATCATTTTTCCTACCTTATTGGATATAATTGTTAAACAATATTACCCATGTAATAATTTTTGGAAAATTAATTAGTTTAGAGAGAAGAATATGATGCCTGGCTTTGCAAAAATGCTAAACTTAGCAACATTTTAACAGTCCTTTGTCATTATATGTTGAAAACCTGCTTTCAGTCAACTCATATGCTTTTCCCTTCAATTTTATTATCAGATTATGTTGTTTCATGTTTGTGGCACCACAAATAAATCTTGTAAGTGTTTTCTATAATACTTACAAGAGTTTAGTTTCACTGATTATTGTCCAACTCATCTAAGTTTGATATTACATTTTTCTACTAAGGATATTGTATGTGGAATTACTATCATATAATGTTCTTATAAGTACCCAAATCATACAAGTTTCATTTTGTACAAATTTAATAAGTATCTTATATCTGGTTTCACTGTCATATGCATTACATACACGTTTCAGACAAAAGAGATACAAACTTTATAAGATTTATCTATATCTTTTCCATACGGGTGAGTAGAAAAACGTGGGACAGACAGAATGACTGACTGACAGAATGACACACTGACAGTTTCCGTGATTATGTACAGCATACCATACCATGACTTAGTCATACCAAACATTAGAAACAACACCAACATTGGTCCACAGGGGGAGCCACAGCGATCGGTCACATTTTAGCCATTTTGAAGCATTTTTCTGTTGTTATAGCGCCACCCAGTTGCCAGTTAGAGTTAAATTTCTCCAGTCACCTTGAGGCGTCCTGTTCTACATATCTACCAAGTTTAGTAAAAATCCATATGGCGGTTAGGCCTAGATAAGAAATGAGCTCTCTAGCGCCCCCCTTTTTGTTTGATGGGGTCAATAATGGAGGGGTCCCCTCAGATTATGTGTGGTCATATGCCTACAAAGTTGCGTGGTGATGGGTGAAACCCTTGAGATGTTATACACCTTTATGTGATGAGCCACGCCCTCCGCAATATTCATTGCCTTATAGAAGCTCAGTTTTAGTAAGTTTTCCAACTTTTGCCAAGAGGGAACTTTAGATATTGGTCCCTAGATTATGTTCACCCAGTTTCATGCAGATCGCTCAAACTTCCTAGGAAGAGATCCATTTGAAGTGTTTTTCAAAAAATTAAAAATGGTGGAAAATCTATATAAGCGGAAGTTATGGGTTCTTGAGGTAAATGTGTTCCTCATGAGGAGAGGCATCTCTGTGCAAAGTTTCATATGCCCATTCAAAGTTTGACATTTCAATGGGTTGCTATAGCGCCCCCCTTTAGCCAATTGATGTAATATTGCTTAATTGGCATCCTCCCATGACCCTCTACCACTGTGCCAAATTTCACATGGATTGACCAAGTCAGTGAGGAGAAAAACGTGGAACAGAGACACACACACATTTTTTGTCATTACAGTATATAGTAAGATTAATATCCCCACTGTTCCCAGTATGATTCCAGTATATTCCCATTGTCTCCAGTGCATACTCCCAGTGTTCCCAGTAAGATTCCACTCTGATGCCAGTTTGAATATACTCTATTCCCAGTTTGTGCCTAGATGAATTCCCAGTACAGACTATGAAAGCTGGCTATATACATATATAACATTAAACAAATTCTCAATATATTCACAGTATATCCCTGGTTTATTCCCAGTGCTCCCAGTGCTCCTCTTTGGTGCCAGTGTATTCCCAGTATATTCCCATGTATTGCTAGTGAGTATATTCTCAATATTTTTCCAGTATGGCACCATAATTATTTCTGTATTTTACCACTTTGGTCCCCAAAAATATTCCCATTATGTCCAGTATATATTCCCAGTGTTCCCAGTATGATCCCTATGTATTACCATATATTTACAGTGAGGCCTCACCTGTATAATTCCAGTACATATTCCCAGTGTTCCCAGTATGTTGCACAGAGCAATCTGTCAGTGTGGTCACCTTGACCCATGGCAACGGTGGCAGCGCCAGTTAACCAGCTGTTCCAGTTTGACCAGTTGACCTGAGGGTCTGAAACAACAATGCTGCCTGCCCTGCACAGGAAGTGAGGTCACACCACAGACGTCCCATGGAACTGATCCCACAATGCACCTCTTTGAGCAGTGTCAGCGTGCTCCTATTGATGGAGATAAAAACATCATCAGTACACAGAGATGTGAGGCGTGTGTGATGTCATCACTTCCGTCTGTGATGTCACAGCTGCTGTGAAGCATCAACACGTTTTTATTTTCTGGATGTGACACGTGACTCACATCGGCAGCTCGTCATGATACGCGTCCTGGTCCCGATCCAGATTACTATGTAAAGATGGCGTCCTCAGCTGATCAAAATAAATTTGTTTCTTTAATGTTACAGTTTTTTAGTTTGTGCTTAATGAGTGAAACAAACAAACAGCTCTTTTTAAATGAGCTGATGACGATGATGATGATGATGATGATGATGATGGTGATGATGATGATGATGGTCGTATGCTGTAAAGCCCTGTGAGGCAAATTGTGATTTGTGATATTGGGCTTTATAAATAAAATTGATTGATTGATTGATTGATTGATGATGGTGATAATAATGATGATGAAGATGATATCAGATGGCCAGCTCTTCTTCTGCTGCTGTTTAATAAACAGTGACCTCCACCTGCAGCACAGGCTGACCTGAGCAGGGCCTCTGTGGCTCCGCCCCCTGCTGACCTCACAAAGAGGATGGAGGTCAGAGGTCAGTGACACACAGAGCTGTGGGGGTGCATCAGCTGCTTGTTTCTCACACAGCAAACAAAGTAAAAAATATTTGTTTATTTAAACCTTCATAACAACATATAATACCAGCATATATTATCAACATATAATACCAGCATATAATACCAACATATAAAAACAACATATAATACCAGCATATAATACCACCATATAATATTAACATATAATACCAGCATATAATACCAACATATAATACCAGCATATAATACCAACATATAATACCAGCATATAGTAACAACATAATACCAGCATATAATACCAACATATAATACCAGCATATAATACCAGCATATAATACCAACATATAATACCACCATATAATACCAGCATATAATACCAGCATATAATACCAGCATATAATACCAACATATAATACCAACATATAATACCACCATATAATACCAGCATATAATACCACCATATAATACCACCATATAATACCAGCATATAATACCACCATATAATACCAGCATATAATACCAACATATAATACCACCATATAATACCAGCATATAATACCACCATATAATACCAGCATATAATACCAACATATAATACCACCATATAATACCAGCATATAATACCAACATATAATACCACCATATAATACCAGCATATAATACCAACATATAAAAACAACATATAATACCAGCATATAATACCAACTTATAATATCAACATATAATACCAGCATATAATACCAGCATATAATACCACCATATAATACCAGCATATAATACCAACATATAATACCAGCATATAATACCAGCATATAATACCAACATATAATACCACCATATAATACCAGCATATAATACCAACATATAATACCACCATATAATACCAGCATATAATACCAACATATAATACCACCATATAATACCAGCATATAATACCAACATATAAAAACAACATATAATACCAGCATATAATACCAACTTATAATATCAACATATAATACCAGCATATAATACCAACATATAAAAACAACATATAATACCACCATATAATACCAGCATATAATACCACCATATAATACCAGCATATAATACCAGCATATAATACCACCATATAATACCAGCATATAATACCAACATATAAAAACAACATATAATACCACCATATAATACCAGCATATAATACCACCATATAATACCAGCATATAATACCAGCATATAATACCACCATATAATACCAGCATATAATACCAACATATAATACCACCATATAATACCAGCATATAATACCAACATATAATACCACCATATAATACCAGCATATAATACCAACATATAAAAACAACATATAATACCAGCATATAATACCAACTTATAATATCAACATATAATACCAGCATATAATACCAACATATAAAAACAACATATAATACCACCATATAATACCAGCATATAATACCACCATATAATACCAGCATATAATACCAGCATATAATACCACCATATAATACCAGCATATAATACCAACATATAATACCACCATATAATACCAGCATATAATACCAACATATAAAAACAACATATAATACCAGCATATAATACCAACATATAATATCAACATATAATACCAGCATATAATACCAACATATAAAAACAACATATAATACCAGCATATAATACCAACATATAATACCAACATATAATTCCAGCATATAATATCAACATATAATACCAGCATATAATACCAACATATAATACCAGCATATAATACCAACATATAATACCAGCATATAATATCAACATATAATATCAGCATATAAAAACAACATATAATACCAGCATATAATAACAACATATAATAACAACATAATACCAGCATATAATACCAACATATACTACCAGCATATAAAAACAACATAATACCAACATATAATAACATATAATACCAGCATATAATACCAACATATAATACCAGCATATAATAACAACATATAATAACAACATAATACCAGCATATAATACCAACATATAATAACAACATATAATAACAACATAATATGGGCATATAATACCAACATATAATACCAACATATAATACCAGCATATAATACCAACATATAATATCAGCATATAAAAACAACATATAATACCAGCATATAATAACAACATATAATAACAACATAATACCAGCATATAATACCAACATATACTACCAGCATATAAAAACAACATAATACCAACATATAATAACATATAATACCAGCATATAATACCAACATATAATACCAGCATATAATAACAACATATAATAACAACATAATACCAGCATATAATACCAACATATAATACCAGCATATAATAACAACATATAATAACAACATAATATGGGCATATAATACCAACATATAATACCAACATATAATACCAGCATATAATACCAACATATAAAAACAACATATAATACCAGCATATAATACCACCATATAATATCAACATATAATACCAGCATATAATACCAGCATATAATACCAACATATAATACCAACATATAAAAACAACATATAATACCAGCATATAATACCAGCATATAATACCACTATATAATAACAACATATAATACCAGCATATAATACCAACATATAATACCAGCATATAATATCAACATATAATACCAGCATATAATACCAGCATATAATACAACTATATAATAACAACATATAATACCAGCATATAATACCAACATATAATACCAGCATATAATATCAACATATAATACCAGCATATAATAACAACATATAATACCAGCATATAATACCAACATATAATACCAACATATAAAAACAACATATAATACCAGCATATAATACCAGCATATAATACCACTATATAATAACAACATATAATACCAGCATATAATACCAACATATAATACCAGCATATAATATCAACATATAATACCAGCATATAATACCAGCATATAATACCAGCATATAATACCAACATATAATACCAACATATAAAAACAACATATAATACCAGCATATGATACCAGCATATAATACCACCATATAATAACAACATATAATACCAGCATATAATATCAACATATAATACCAGCATATAAAAACAACATATAATACCAACATATAATACCAGCATATAATATCAACATATAATACCAGCATATAATATCAACATATAATACCAGCATATAATATCAACATATAATACCAGCATATAAAAACAACATATAATACCAACATATAATACCAGCATATAATATCAACATATAATACCAGCATATAAAAACAACATATAATACCACCATATAATACCAACATATAATACCAGCATATAACACCAACATATAAAAACAACATATAATACCAGCATATAATACCAACATATAATACCAACATATAATACCAGCATATAATACCAACATATAAAAACAACATATAATACCAGCATATAATACCAACATATAATACCAACATATAATACCAGCATATAATACCAACATATAAAAACAACATATAATACCAACATATAATACCAGCATATAAAAACAACATATAATACCAGCATATAATGCCAACATATAATACCAGCATATAATACCAACATATAATACCAGCATATAATACCAACATATAAAAACAACATATAATACCAGCATATAATACCAAAATATAATTCCAGCATATAATACCAGCATATAATACCAACATATAATACCAGCATATAATACCAACATATAATACCAGCATATAATACCAACATATAAAAACAACATATAATACCAGCATATAATACCAACATATAATACCAACATATAAAAACAACATATAATACCAGCATATAATACCAGCATATAATACCACCATATAATACCAACATATAATACCAGCATATAATACCAACATATAAAACAACATATAATACCAGCATATAATACCAACATATAATACCAACATATAAAAACAACATATAATACCAGCATATAATACCAGCATATAATACCACTATATAATAACAACATATAATACCAGCATATAATACCAACATATAATACCAGCATATAATATCAACATATAATACCAGCATATAATACCAGCATATAATACAACTATATAATAACAACATATAATACCAGCATATAATACCAACATATAATACCAGCATATAATATCAACATATAATACCAGCATATAATAACAACATATAATACCAGCATATAATACCAACATATAATACCAACATATAAAAACAACATATAATACCAGCATATAATACCAGCATATAATACCACTATATAATAACAACATATAATACCAGCATATAATACCAACATATAATACCAGCATATAATATCAACATATAATACCAGCATATAATAACAACATACAATACCAGCATATAATACCAACATATAATACCAGCATATAATACCAGCATATAATACCAGCATATAATACCAACATATAATACCAACATATAAAAACAACATATAATACCAGCATATGATACCAGCATATAATACCACCATATAATAACAACATATAATACCAGCATATAATATCAACATATAATACCAGCATATAAAAACAACATATAATACCAACATATAATACCAGCATATAATATCAACATATAATACCAGCATATAATATCAACATATAATACCAGCATATAATATCAACATATAATACCAGCATATAAAAACAACATATAATACCAACATATAATACCAGCATATAATATCAACATATAATACCAGCATATAAAAACAACATATAATACCACCATATAATACCAACATATAATACCAGCATATAACACCAACATATAAAAACAACATATAATACCAGCATATAATACCAACATATAATACCAGCATATAATACCAACATATAAAAACAACATATAATACCAGCATATAATACCAACATATAATACCAACATATAATACCAGCATATAATACCAACATATAAAAACAACATATAATACCAACATATAATACCAGCATATAAAAACAACATATAATACCAGCATATAATACCAACATATAATACCAGCATATAATACCAACATATAATACCAGCATATAATACCAACATATAAAAACAACATATAATACCAGCATATAATACCAAAATATAATTCCAGCATATAATACCAGCATATAATACCAACATATAATACCAGCATATAATACCAACATATAATACCAGCATATAATACCAACATATAAAAACAACATATAATACCACCATATAATACCAACATATAATACCAGCATATAATACCAACATATAAAAACAACATATAATACCAACATATATTACCAGCATATAATACCAACATATAAAAACAACATATAATACCAGCATATAATACCAGCATATAATACCAACATATAAAACAACATATAATATCAACATATAATACCAGCATATAATACCAACATATAAAACAACATATAATACCAACATATAATACCAGCATATAATACCAACATATAAAACAACATATAATATCAACATATAATACCAGCATATAATACCAACATATAAAACAACATATAATACCAACATATAATACCAGCATATAATACCAACATATAAAAACAACATATAATACCAGCATATAATACCAACATATAATACCAGCATATAATACCAACATATAATACCAGCATATAATATCAACATATAATACCAGCATATAATACCAACATATAAAAACAACATATAATACCAGTATATAATAACAACATATAATACCAGCATATAATACCAACATATAATACCACCATATAATACCAACATATAATACCAGCATATAATATCAACATATAATACCAGCATATAATACCAACATATAAAAACAACATATAATACCAGCATATAATACCAACATATAATACCAGCATATAATATCAACATATAATACCAGCACATAATACCAGCATATAATATCAACATATAAAAACAACATATAATACCAACATATAAAAACAACATAATACCAACATATAATAACATATAATACCAACATATAATACCAGCATATAATAACAACATATAATAACAACATAATACCAGCATATAATAACAACATATAATAACAACATAATACCAGCATATAATACCAACATATAATACCAGCATATAAAAACAACATAATACCAACATATAATAAAATATAATACCAGCATATAATACCAACATATAATACCAGCATATAATAACAACATAATACCAGCATATAATACCAACATATAATACCAGCATATAATACCAACATATAAAAACAACATATAATACCAGCATATAATACCACCATATAATATCAACATATAATACCAGCATATAATACCAACATATAAAAACAACATAATACCAGCATATAATACCAACATATAAAAACAACATAATACCAGCATATAATACCAACACATAAGAACAACATATAATACCAGCATATAATACCAACATATAAAAACAACATAATACCAACATATAATACCAACATATAATACAGCATATCATACCAACATAATAACAACATATAATATCAACATATAATACCAGCATATAATAACAACATATAATAACAACATAATACCAGCATATAATACCAACATATATTACCAGCATATAATAACAACATAATACCAGCATATAAAACCAGCATATAATAACAAGATAATACCAGCATATAATACCAGCATATAATAACAACATATAATACCAGCATATAATACCAACATATAATACCAGCATATAATACCAGCATATAATACCAACATATAATACCACCATATAATACCAGCATATAATAACAACATATAATACCAGCATATAATACCAACATATAATCCCAGCATATAATAACAACATATAATACCAGCATATAATAACAACATATAATACCAGCATATAATACCAACATATAATACCAGCATATAATACCAACATATAATAACAACATATAATACCAGCATATAATAACAACATAATACCAGCATATAATAACAACATATAATAACAGCATATAATACCAGCATATAATAACAACATATAATACCAGCATATAATAACAACATATAATACCAGCATATAATAACAACATAATACCAGCATATAATAACAACATAATACCAACATATAATAACAACATAATACCAGCATATAATACCAGCATATAATAACAACATATAATACCAGCATATAATACCAACATATAATACCAGCATATAATAACAACATATAATAACAACATAATACCAACATATAATAACAACATAATACCAGCATATAATACCAACATATAATACCAGCATATAATAACAACATAATACCAGTATATAATACCAGCGTATAATACCAACATATAATAACAACATAATACCAGCATATAATAACAACATATAATACCAGCATATAATAACAACATAATACCAGTATATAATACCAGCATATAATACCAACATATAATAACAACATAATACCAGCATATAATACCAGCATATAATAATCAATCAATCAATTCAATCAATTATATTTATAAAGCCCAATATGACAAATCACAATTTGCCTCACAGGGCTTTACAGCATACGACATCCCTCTGTCCTTAAGACCCTCACAGCGGATAAGGAAAAACTCCCCCAAAAAAACCCTTATATACAATATATAACAACAACATGTCACAGTCTTATATGTCATTATTAGTTTTACACAACGTGCTTCATTTAATTATATCATTTGTTTTGTTTTTAAATCAACAGAATCACATTTCTGTCGTCGTCAAACAGACACGAAGAAAATGTCAGAAATGGCCTTTATTATTTATTAAGGGCATATAGCAGCTAAAGATTTACAGATGAGTTACAGATGAGTTATAAATTTACAGAGGAATTAGAGATTTAGAGATGAAGTTATAGATTTACAGATGAGTTACAGATGAGTTATAGATTTACAGATGAATCATAGATTTACAGATAAAGTTACAGATTTACAGATGAATTATAGATTTACAGATGAAGTTATAGATTTAAAGATGAGTTATAGATTTACAGATGGAGTTATAGATTTAAAGATGAAATTGTAGATTTACAGATGAAGTCATAGACTTACAGATGATTTATAGATTTACAGATGAATTATAGATTTACAGATGAAGTCATAGATCTTTCAGATAAAGTTGTAGATTTACAGATGAGTTATAGATTTACAGATGAATTATAGCTTTACAGATGAATTATAGATTTACAGATGAAGTTATAGATTTACAGACGAAGTTGTAGATTTACAGATGAATTTATAGATTTACAGATGAATTTATAGATTTACAGATGAATTTTAGATTTACAGATGAAGTTATAGATTTAAAGAGGAATTATAGATTAAAAGATGAAGTTATAGATTTACAGATGGGTTATAGATTTACAGATGAAGTTATAGATTTACAGATGAGTTATAGATGAGTTATAGATTTACAGATGAAGTTATAGATTTACAGATGGAGTTATAGATTTAAAGATGAAATTGTAGATTTACAGATGAAGTTATAGACTTACAGATGATTTATAGATTTACAGATGAATTATAGATTTACAGATGAAGTTGTAGATTTACAGATCAGTTATAGATTTACAGATGAAGTTATAGATTTACAGATGAGTTATAGATGAGTTATAGATTTACAGATGAAGTTATAGATTTACAGATGGAGTTATAGATTTAAAGATGAAATTGTAGATTTACAGATGAAGTTATAGACTTACAGATGATTTATAGATTTACAGATGAATTATAGATTTACAGATGAAGTTATAGATTTTTCAGATAAAGTTGTAGATTTACAGATGAGTTATAGATTTACAGATGAATTATAGATTTACAGACGAAGTTGGAGATTTACAGATGAATTTATAGATTTAAAGATGAATTTTAGATTTACAGATGAAGTTATAGATTTAAAGATGAATTACAGATTAAAAGATGAAGTTATAGATTTGCAGATGGGTTATAGATTTACAGATAAAGTTATAGATTGACAGATGAAGTTATAGATTTACAGATAAAGTTATAGATTGACAGATGAAGTTATAGATTTACAGATAAAGTTATAGATTTACAGATGAGTTATAGATGAGTTATAGATTTACAGATGAAGTTGTAGATTTACAGATGAAGTTATAGATTTACAGATGAAGTTAAAGATTTACAGATGAAGTTGTAGATTTACAGATGAGTTATAGATGAGTTATAGATTTACAGATGAGTTATTGATTTACAGATGAGTTGTAGATTTACAGATGAAGTTATAGATTTACAGATGAAGTTGTAGATTTACAGATGAGTCATAGATGAGTTATAGATTTACAGATGAGTTATAGATTTACAAATGAGTTATAGATGAGTTAAAGATTTGCAGATGAGTTGTAGATTTACAGATGAGTCATAGATGAGTTATAGATTTACAGATGAGTTATAGATTTACAAATGAGTTATAGATGAGTTAAAGATTTGCAGATGAGTTGTAGATTTACAGATGAAGTTATAGATTTACAGATGAAGTTGTAGATTTACAGATGAAGTTGTAGATTTACAGATGAAGTTATAGATGAGTTATAGATTTACAGATGAAGTTGTAGATTTACAGATGAGTCATAGATGAGTTATAGATTTACAGATGAGTTATAGATTTACAAATGAGTTATAGATGAGTTAAAGATTTGCAGATGAAGTTGTAGATTTACAGATGAAGTTGTAGATTTACAGATGAGTCATAGATGAGTTATAGATTTACAGATGAGTTATAGATTTACAAATGAGTTATAGATGAGTTAAAGATTTGCAGATGAAGTTATAGATTTACAGATGAAGTTGTAGATTTACAGATGAGTCATAGATGAGTTATAGATTTACAGATGAGTTATAGATTTACAAATGAGTTATAGATGAGTTAAAGATTTGCAGATGAAGTTGTAGATTTACAGATGAGTCATAGATGAGTTATAGATTTACAGATGAGTTATAGATTTACAAATGAGTTATAGATGAGTTAAAGATTTGCAGATGAAGTTATAGATTTACAGATGAAGTTGTAGATTTACAGATGAGTCATAGATGAGTTATAGATTTACAGATGAGTTATAGATTTACAAATGAGTTATAGATGAGTTAAAGATTTGCAGATGAAGTTGTAGATTTACAGATGAGTCATAGATGAGTTATAGATTTACAAATGAGTTATAGATGAGTTAAAGATTTGCAGATGAGTTGTAGATTTACAGATGAAGTTATAGATTTACAGATGAGTTATAGATTTACAGATGAAGTTGTAGATTTACAGATGAAGTTATAGATGAGTTATAGATTTACAGATGAAGTTGTAGATTTACAGATGAGTCATAGATTTACAGATAAAGTTATAGATTTACAGATGAGTTATAGATTTACAGATGAAGTTGTAGATTTACAGATGAGTTATAGATTTACAGATAAAGTTATAGATTCACAGATCAGTTATAGATTTACAGATGAGTTATAGATGAAGTTATAGATTTACAGATGAGTTATAGATGAGTTAAAGATTTACAGATGAAGTTGTAGATTTATAGATGAGTTATAGATGAGTTATAGATTTACAGATGAGTTATAGATTTACAGATAAAGTTATAGATTGACAGATGAAGTTATAGATTTACAGATAAAGTTATAGATTTACAGATGAGTTATAGATGAGTTATAGATTTACAGATGAAGTTGTAGATTTACAGATGAAGTTATAGATTTACAGATGAAGTTAAAGATTTACAGATGAAGTTGTAGATTTACAGATGAGTTATAGATGAGTTATAGATTTACAGATGAGTTGTAGATTTACAGATGAAGTTATAGATTTACAGATGAAGTTGTAGATTTACAGATGAGTTATAGATGAGTTATAGATTTACAGATGAGTTATAGATGAGTTATAGATTTACAGATGAAGTTATAGATTTACAGATGAGTTATAGATTTAAAGATGAAATTGTAGATTTACAGATGAAGTTATAGATTTACAGATGGAGTTATAGATTTACAGATGATGATTTTTCAGATTTGTAGATTTACAGATGAATAGATTACAGATGAATTATAGATTTACAGACGAAGTTGGAGATTTACAGATGAATTTATTTATAGATTTACAGATGAATTATAGATTTACAGATGAAGTTATAGATTTTTCAGATAAAGTTGTAGATTTACAGATGAGTTATAGATTTACAGATGAATTATAGATTTACAGACGAAGTTGGAGATTTACAGATGAATTTATAGATTTAAAGATGAATTTTAGATTTACAGATGAAGTTATAGATTTAAAGATGAATTACAGATTAAAAGATGAAGTTATAGATTTGCAGATGGGTTATAGATTTACAGATAAAGTTATAGATTGACAGATGAAGTTATAGATTTACAGATAAAGTTATAGATTGACAGATGAAGTTATAGATTTACAGATAAAGTTATAGATTTACAGATGAGTTATAGATGAGTTATAGATTTACAGATGAAGTTGTAGATTTACAGATGAAGTTATAGATTTACAGATGAAGTTAAAGATTTACAGATGAAGTTGTAGATTTACAGATGAGTTATAGATGAGTTATAGATTTACAGATGAGTTATTGATTTACAGATGAGTTGTAGATTTACAGATGAAGTTATAGATTTACAGATGAAGTTGTAGATTTACAGATGAGTCATAGATGAGTTATAGATTTACAGATGAGTTATAGATTTACAAATGAGTTATAGATGAGTTAAAGATTTGCAGATGAGTTGTAGATTTACAGATGAGTCATAGATGAGTTATAGATTTACAGATGAGTTATAGATTTACAAATGAGTTATAGATGAGTTAAAGATTTGCAGATGAGTTGTAGATTTACAGATGAAGTTATAGATTTACAGATGAAGTTGTAGATTTACAGATGAAGTTGTAGATTTACAGATGAAGTTATAGATGAGTTATAGATTTACAGATGAAGTTGTAGATTTACAGATGAGTCATAGATGAGTTATAGATTTACAGATGAGTTATAGATTTACAAATGAGTTATAGATGAGTTAAAGATTTGCAGATGAAGTTGTAGATTTACAGATGAAGTTGTAGATTTACAGATGAGTCATAGATGAGTTATAGATTTACAGATGAGTTATAGATTTACAAATGAGTTATAGATGAGTTAAAGATTTGCAGATGAAGTTATAGATTTACAGATGAAGTTGTAGATTTACAGATGAGTCATAGATGAGTTATAGATTTACAGATGAGTTATAGATTTACAAATGAGTTATAGATGAGTTAAAGATTTGCAGATGAAGTTGTAGATTTACAGATGAGTCATAGATGAGTTATAGATTTACAGATGAGTTATAGATTTACAAATGAGTTATAGATGAGTTAAAGATTTGCAGATGAAGTTATAGATTTACAGATGAAGTTGTAGATTTACAGATGAGTCATAGATGAGTTATAGATTTACAGATGAGTTATAGATTTACAAATGAGTTATAGATGAGTTAAAGATTTGCAGATGAAGTTGTAGATTTACAGATGAGTCATAGATGAGTTATAGATTTACAAATGAGTTATAGATGAGTTAAAGATTTGCAGATGAGTTGTAGATTTACAGATGAAGTTATAGATTTACAGATGAGTTATAGATTTACAGATGAAGTTGTAGATTTACAGATGAAGTTATAGATGAGTTATAGATTTACAGATGAAGTTGTAGATTTACAGATGAGTCATAGATTTACAGATAAAGTTATAGATTTACAGATGAGTTATAGATTTACAGATGAAGTTGTAGATTTACAGATGAGTTATAGATTTACAGATAAAGTTATAGATTCACAGATCAGTTATAGATTTACAGATGAGTTATAGATGAAGTTATAGATTTACAGATGAGTTATAGATGAGTTAAAGATTTACAGATGAAGTTGTAGATTTATAGATGAGTTATAGATGAGTTATAGATTTACAGATGAGTTATAGATTTACAGATAAAGTTATAGATTGACAGATGAAGTTATAGATTTACAGATAAAGTTATAGATTTACAGATGAGTTATAGATGAGTTATAGATTTACAGATGAAGTTGTAGATTTACAGATGAAGTTATAGATTTACAGATGAAGTTAAAGATTTACAGATGAAGTTGTAGATTTACAGATGAGTTATAGATGAGTTATAGATTTACAGATGAGTTGTAGATTTACAGATGAAGTTATAGATTTACAGATGAAGTTGTAGATTTACAGATGAGTTATAGATGAGTTATAGATTTACAGATGAGTTATAGATTTACAGATGAAGTTGTAGATTTACAGATGAGTCATAGATGAGTTATAGATTTACAGATGAAGTTATAGATTTACAGATGAAGTTGTAGATTTACAGATGAGTCATAGATGAGTTATAGATTTACAGATGAGTTATAGATTTACAGATGAGTTATAGATGAGTTAAAGATTTGCAGATGAAGTTGTAGATTTACAGATGAGTTAAAGATGAGTTATAGATTTACAGATGAGTTGTAGATTTACAGATGAAGTTATAGATTTACAGATGAGTTATAGATGAGTTATAGATTTACAGATGAAGTTGTAGATTTACAGATGAGTCATAGATTTACAGATAAAGTTATAGATTTACAGATGAGTTGTAGATTTACAGATGAAGTTATAGATCTACAGATGAGTTATAGATGAGTTATAGATTTACAGATGAAGTTGTAGATTTGCAGATGAAGTTGTAGATTTACAGATGAGTCATAGATTTACAGATGAAGTTGTAGATTTACAGATGAGTTATAGATTTACAGATAAAGTTATAGATTCACAGATCAGTTATAGATTTACAGATACAGTTATAAATTTACAGATCAGTTATAGATTTACAGATGAGTTATAGATGAAGTTATAGATTTACAGATGAGTTATAGATGAGTTAAAGATTTATAGATGAAGTTGTAGATTTATAGATGAGTTATAGATGAGTTATAGATTTACAGATGAGTTGTAGATTTACAGATGAAGTTATAGATTTACAGATGAAGTTGTAGATTTACAGATGAGTTATAGATGAGTTATAGATTTACAGATGAGTTGTAGATTTACAGATGAAGTTGTAGATTTACAGATAAAGTTATAAATTTACAGATGAGTTATAGATGAGTTATAGATTTACACATGAAGTTATAGATTTACAGATGATGTTATAGATTTACAGATGAAGTTATAGATTTACAGATCAGTTATAGATTTACAGATAAAGTTATAAATTTACAGATGAGTTATAGATTTACAGATGAAGTTATAGATTTACAGATCAGTTATAGATTTACAGATAAAGTTATAAATTTACAGATGAGTTATAGATGAGTTATAGATTTACACATGAAGTTATAGATTTACAGATGAAGTTGTAGATTCACAGATCAGTTATAGATTTACAGATAAAGTCATAGATTTACAGATCAGTTATAGACGAGTTATAGATTTACAGATGAAGTTGTAGATTTACAGATAAAGTTATAAATTTACAGATGAGTTATAGATTTACAGACGAAGTTATAGATTCACAGATGAGTTATAGATTTACAGATCAGTTATAGATTTATAGATGAAGTTATAGATTTACAAATCAGTTATAGATGTACAGATAAAGTTATAAATTTACAGATGAGTTATAGATGAGTTATAGATTTACACATGAAGTTATAGATTTACAGACGAAGTTATAGATTTACAGATCAGTTATAGATTTATAATTTTCCAGATGAATTATAGATTTACAGATGAGTAAGGACTGAAGCTGTCAGAATATCTTTCTGTTATTAAACTCATAACTTAAGGTTTGTTATTGTTTATTTCTTTATGAGATTCTGATCTACTGTTATAGATAATCATTAACTTTATTGATCTGATCACCGAGAAACAGAAACACAAAGAGGAGAGCAGGAGGAGGGCAGCATCTTCATCCTGCTCCTCCTCCTCCTCCTCCTCCTCAGTGTGTGTGTGTGTGTGTGTGTGTGTGTGTGTGTGTGTGTGTGTGTGTGTGTGTGTGTGTGCGTTGTCTCTGTGCAGTGTCTCAGCTGCGGTGTGTCGGACTCTTTCCTCTCTTCGGACTCTGAAGGTAAAAATTCTCTTTAATCTTTGAACTGATTTTTGATTTCAAACTTCCGGTGAATCTTCATCATCAGCTGTTTGATCTCGTTTATTTCATGAAGCTGATGTTGAGTTTGATTTGATTCAATGTGCGGAGCCTCACGAGCTTCAGCTTCAGCCTGACGACGGGAACCCGCTTTAACGGAGAGTCAGAGTCACGGTAAAGACTTAACGGAAGCCTTTCACATTATTTACTAATCACACTAAAGTGACGAAGTGACGTCAGAGTATCTTTTATTTGTTTTTCTGTCGAAAATAACTCGAATGATCGAATTTCTGAAGACAATGTAACCGTTAATAAACACTGATACGTGATCGATTTCTCACCAAACTTAAATCCGATTATTTACAAAAGTGTTTGTACGAAGCTAAAGGTGATAAGTGATCGATAACTGATCAGCTTCATGTTTCATCTGATCAGAGAAGTTTCGGTTCTTTTCTCTGCAGCTGAACTCATTCAACATTAACGTGTTTATCAGGATGTTTGTTTGTTTGTTCTCTGCCGAGCTGATCACACATCACTTCAGTTTACTGATGAAGCAAAGTGAGGCTGAAGCTTCCTCAGTCTGACCTCGGCACAGATGAAGAGTGTGAAGGACGTTTAGTTTTTCATGAACTGATCCAGGAACAGATTCAAAGGTTCCTCAGCGCGTCTTGAAGTCGTGCCAGACTCTGAGGAACATTGTTCTCTGAAGAGCTGATGACACACATCAGTTATTGAAGGGTTAACTGGACGAAGCTTCAGCTGGTTTATGATGATGTAAATGTTCTCCAGCAGAAGGCAGACCTTCATTAACAGCCTGCGCTCTGAATAAACATTCTTTAGAGCTAGGG
Source organism: Epinephelus malabaricus (assembly GCA_037127435.1). Lineage (NCBI taxonomy): Eukaryota > Metazoa > Chordata > Actinopteri > Perciformes > Serranidae > Epinephelus > Epinephelus malabaricus. The sequence continues at coordinate 47,237,707 of JANUFT010000006.1, read as the reverse complement.
TCACTCAGCAGTTAATAACTGAAGAACATTTATCTTATAGATTTACATCATCATAAACCAGCTGAAGCTTCGTCCAGTTAACCCTTCAATAACTGATCTGTGATCAGCTCGTTAAAGAACAAACTTTAACCTCCTCTTTCTAAAATCAAACCTGCTGAAACAACAGTCGTGATAAATAAAGTCAGAGGTCTGAGACACTCTGAGTCTGTTCCCTAACGAGCTGATCACAGATCAGATGTTGAAGGTTCAACTGGACGAACCTTCAGCTGGTTTGTGATGATGTAAATGTTCTTCAGTAAAAAGAAGTTTTAATTAACTGCTGAGTTCTGACAGTAAACCTGCTCTTTTCTTCCTGTTGACGATGCAACGTCTGTCCTCTGGGGTCAGACCGACCTGCAGGTAGCAGGAGGGTTCAGAGACACTCTGAGTGTTGGAGGAGGTTAAAGTTTGTTCTCTAACGAGCTGATCACAGATCAGATATTAAAGGGTTAACTGGACGAACCTTCAGCTGGTTTATGACGATGTAAATGTTCTTCAGTCAAGCGCAGAACTTCATTAACAGCCTGTGATTTTTTACTAAAAGCAGATTAAAGTGTTTTGGTGTCGTATTGAGTCCCAGGTTTAAGAGAGTGTTTTGACGTGACGTTGTCTGTCTCCCTGCAGGACCATGTCCCCCTCCAGCAGCAGGACTGTCTCTGCTCCTCTTCAGGGTTACTACCTGACATGAAGGACTGAAGTGTGAGGACGCAGCGCCCCCCGCTGGACTCCTGCTGCACCTGCAGGCCATGGCTGAGCCCAGTTACTCTGACCTGATCGCCAAACACTACAACTACACCGGCAAGTTCCGCAAGACGCAGCAGGACTCGGGCCTGAAGGCCGACTCGGTGGTCTTCATCATCGTGTGCTGCTTCATCATCCTGGAGAACATCCTGGTCCTCGCCACCATCTGGAGGACCAAGAAGTTCCACAAGCCCATGTACTACTTCATCGGGAACCTGGCGCTGTCCGACCTGCTGGCCGGCGTCGTCTACACCGCCAACATCCTGCTGTCGGGCGCCAACACCTACAAGCTGACGCCCACGCAGTGGTTCTTCAGGGAGGGCAGCATGTTCGTGGCGCTAGCAGCGTCTGTCTTCAGCCTGCTCGCCATCGCCATCGAGCGCCACCTCACCATGCTGAAGATGAAGCTCCACAACAACGGCAACACCTGCCGCGTCTTCCTGCTCATCAGCACGGTGTGGATGATCGCGGCGGTGCTGGGCGGCCTGCCGGTGATGGGCTGGAACTGCATCCAGAGCATGACACAGTGCTCCACCGTGCTGCCGCTCTACCACAAGACCTACATCCTGTTCTGCACCACCGTCTTCAGCATCATCCTCATGGCCATCGTGGTGCTCTACGCTCGCATCTACGCGCTGGTGCGCACTCGCAGCCGCAAACTCGTCTTCCGCAAGGTGTCCAACGGCCGCAGCAACGCCAGCGCCAACATCAAGAGCTCGGAGAAGTCGATGGCGTTACTGAAGACCGTCATCATCGTCCTGAGCTGCTTCATCGCCTGCTGGGCACCGCTCTTCATCCTCCTGCTACTGGACGCGGCCTGTGAGACGCTGAGCTGCCCGATCCTCTACAAGGCCGAGTGGTTCCTGGCGCTCGCCGTCCTCAACTCCGCCATGAACCCGCTCATCTACACGCTAACCAGCAACGAGATGCGCCGTGCCTTCCTCAAGACGCTGCTGTGCTGCACCGCCTGCGTCCGGCCGAATGCCAAGTTCACAGGTCCAATCATGGGGGCAGAGTTCAGCCGCAGCAAGTCGGATAACTCCTCCCACCCCAACAAGGAGGAGGCGGAGTACTCGCCGAGGGAGACAACGGTGGTGTCCTCAGGGAACGTCACCTCGTCGTCCTAAACGAGTCATAGCACGTCAGACGTAGAGTTTGTGTTTGTACAGGAAAGAGGTGTGAATGGCGCCAGGCGGCGTCTTCACGGAACCTTCAGCACTTACAGAGAATTTCAGACTGGTTGAACTGGGACCAGTGACCCCGCCCACAGAGGAGGTCCGCACTTTGTAAGAAGCTCACACCTGTAACATGTCATCAGCTCACCTGCAGCTGTCAGTGAGGATCCAGGTCACATGACTGTAATAATCAATGTTAGTGATCGACAGATCTGAGCTCCGTAGAAAGTGACGTTTTACTGACCGTCTAAGAACAAGTAGAATCTGTAGATGTTAAACACGCCGCGGGAAAATATTTAAGACGACAAATTAATTCATTCTGTCCCTTCAAAATAAAATCACACCTGAGGTCAGAGTTCGGGTGCTTCTCATGACCTCATCGCCACACGTGACGCCACACGTCCTGTTTAAAGATGAAGGGCAGTTTCTGTGGTGACGAACATCAGAGACTGAAAATCGGTCGTTTGAAGTCAGGACGTCAGAGGTGAATCCATGATTAAAAATCAAATCGCCCAACTGACACAGAAACACGTCATCATAACAAACAACCAACAAACAGAAAAACAGGAAGTAAAAATCAAATCTGAAACTCTAAACTTCATCATCTATATTTCATGTTACACTTTAAACAAACTTTAATAATAACTTTTATTCATAAAACACTTTTTTAAGGTTAAAACATTGAAAGGAAAAAGTTTTTACAGTCTACAGAAACACAACAGCTGATCAGAGTCAGGTGATGACATGAAAAGTTTCTTGTTATAAGAAGATATTTTCACTCTTTCACAAAATGATGTCATTTTAGAACAAGAAACTTTTCATGTTAAAAAAAAAACAAACTTCTCATTAGAACAATATTCTTATTTATTTATAAAACATAAAAAGTTAAACTTTATATGTTGGAGAAGGAGGCGGCGGTGTGTTCAGGGACCACAAACACATTAAAACACCGGCTGGTTTCCACCCTCAGGTCACCTGATGAAGACCTCAGGCTCGTAACCAGTCGCTGTTTCAATGTGAGCGTGTCTCAAGTTCATCTTTCCTCCCAAACTTTTCATGTTCGTCCCAGAAACACATCGCTGTTGCTTTGAACATTCTGTGCCTCCATGTGATCGTCCTCTTTGTGACAGACAACATCAGATCACGTGTATCAAACAGCTCTGAGAAGTAATCAGTAACTGTGGGTCAGGCTGATGTGCAGCAGGTGAAATGTAAATAAAGGAAACACGTGTGTTTAAAGATGATGTCACACGAAGCAGCCGAGAAAAGAACAAACGGATAAAACTGAAACAGTTTTGGTGCAGATAAAGTAGAGACATGGTGATAACAGAACCAGGGGCCTCGTAGTCGGGGGGGTGAAGTGGGACTGATTACCAGGGGCCCCAAAGGAAGTGGGGCCCTCAAAGAACCTGGAATCAAAAGTCTGTTTTTTATTTCTAAGGACTTTGTGTTGTAACCGAATCAAGTGGCTCATCAGTGGAATGACTGACCTTTGTTTAAAAAGATAGGGGACGCTCTCTGAGGCTCCGCCCACCCCTCAGGGGCCAAACACACGCTGCGTTTTTTGTGCCCTCAAATTCATTGTTTTCAATATAGACGTGCGGCAGGCGCACTGAAGTGCCAGAGTGACGCCAGAGCTGTGGCACACAATCCCAAGCGCCTTCTTTTGAGGACACAACAGCTGCTCCCTGAGACAAACAAAGTTCAATCTTTGGAACACAGCAGCGTGCACGCCGCATGTCATGTGACGAAGACCGACCAATCACAGCCCACAGATATCTTTCCTGCTTCAGTAAATATCAGTGTGTGATAAATATGGAGGAGAAGTTGATCATGTTAGTGCAGAGCTATCAGAGCGTCACATCTGTCCCACAGACACACAGGAAGTAGATCAGCTCAGACCTCAGGGTTTCAGGTAAACAGGCTGTGATACTGTGCTGTTATGGTCGCTTAGCAACCTCAGACACAACCTGCCGCCATGTTCTTGAAATTTGTCACAGAGTAGCGCCCGTTAAAGACGCGGCATGTAAACGACCCCGAAAAGCTCCAGTGAGTCAGATTCAGTGTCATCTGTCAGCGAGGATTACAGATTACAGATGACAGATTACAGATGACAGATTACAAATGACAGATGACAGATGACAGATTACAGATGACAGATGACAGATGACAAATGACAGATGACAGATGACAGATGACAAATGACAGATGACAGATGACAGATGACAAATGACAGATGACAGATGACAGATGACAGATTACAAATGACAGATGACAGATTACAGATGACGGATTACAGATGACACATGACACATGACAGATTACAAATGACAGATGACACATGACAGATGACAGATTACAGATTACAAATGACAGATGACAGATTACAAATGACAGATGACAGATTACAGATGACACATGACAGATGACAGATTACAAATGACAGATGACAGATTACAGATGACACATGACAGATGACAGATTACAGATGACAAATGACAGATGACAGATTACAGATGACACATGACAGATTACAAATGACAGATGACAGATTACAGATGACGGATTACAGATGACACATGACAGATGACACATGATAGATTACAAATGACAGATGACAGATTACAGATGACACATGACAGATGACAGATGACAGATGACAGATGACAGATTAAAAATGACAGATGACAGATGACAGATTACAGATTACAGATGACGGATGACAGATGACAGATGACAGATTACAAATGACAGATTACAGATGACGGATTACAGATGACAGATAACAGATTATAGATGACAGATTACAAATGACAGATGACAGATTACAGATGACGGATTACAGATGACACATGACAGATGACAGATGACAGATTACAAATGACAGATGAGAGATTACAGATTACAGATTACAGATGACAGATTACAAATGACAGATGACAGATGACAGATTACAAATGACAGATGACAGATGACAGATTACAGATGACGGATTACAGATGACACATGACAGATGACAGATGACAGATGACAGATTACAAATGACAGATGACAGATTACAGATTACAGATTACAGATGACAGATTACAAATGACAGATGACAGATTACAAATGACAGATTACAGATGACGGATTACAGATGACAGATTACAGATGACAGATTACAAATGACAGATGACAGATTACAGATGACGGATTACAGATGACACATGACAGATGACAGATTACAAATGACAGATGACAGATTACAGATTACAGATTACAGATGACAGATTACAAATGACAAATGACAGATTACAGATGACAGATGACACATGACAGATGACAGATGACAGATTACAAATGACAGATGACAGATTACAGATGACGGATGACAGATTACAGATGACAGATGACAGATTACAGATGACAGATTACAAATGACAGATGACACATGACAGATTACAAATGACAGATGACGGATTACAGATGACAGATGACAGATTACAGATGACAGATTACAAATGACAGATGACAGATTACAGATGACGGATTACAGATGACACATGACACATGACAGATGACAGATTACAGATGACAGATTACAAATGACAGATGACAGATTACAGATGTCGGATGACAGATTACAGATGACGGATGACAGATTACAGATGACGGATTACAGATGACAGATTACAGATTACAAATGACAGATGACAGATGACGGATGACAGATTACAGATGACAGATGACAGATGACAGATTACAGATGACAGATTACAAATGACAGATGACACATGACAGATGACAGATTACAGATGACAGATTACAAATGACAGATGACGGATTACAGATGACAGATGACAGATTACAGATGACAGATTACAAATGACAGATGACAGATTACAGATGACGGATTACAGATGACACATGACACATGACAGATGACAGATTACAGATGACAGATTACAAATGACAGATGACAGATTACAGATGACGGATGACAGATTACAGATGACGGATTACAGATGACAGATGACAGATTACAGATGACACATGACAGATGACAGATTACAGATGACAGATTAAAAATGACAGATGACAGATTACAAATGACAGATGACAGATTACAGATGACGGATTACAGATGACACATGACAGATGACAGATGACAGATTACAAATGACAGATGACAGATTACAGATGACGGATGACAGATTACAGATGACGGATTACAGATGACACATGACAGATGACAGATTACAAATGACAGATTACAAATGACAGATGACAGATTACAGATGACAATTGACGGATTACAGATGACACATGACAGATTCCAGATGACAGATTACAGATGACGGATCACAGATGACACTGACAGATTACAGATGACAAATTACAGATGACAGATCACAGATGACAGATTACAAATGACAGATGACAGATTACAGATGACGGATGACAGATTACAGATGACGGATTACAGATGACACATGACAGATGACATATTACAAACGACAGATTACAAATGACAGATGACAGATTACAGATGACAATTGACGGATTACAGATGACACATGACAGATTACAGATGACAGATTACAGATGACGGATCACAGATGACACTGACAGATTACAGATGACAAATTACAGATGACAGATGACAGATTACAGATGACAGATTACAGATGACAGATGACAGATTACACATCACAGATGACAGATTACACATCACAGATGACAGATTACAGATTACAGATTACACATGACAGATGACAGATTACAGACTACAGATTACAGATGACAGATGACAGATTACACATCACAGATGACAGATTACAGATGACAGATTACACATCACAGATTACACATCACAGATTACAGATTACACATCACAGATTACACATCACAGATGACAGATTACAGATTACAGATTACACATCACAGATGACAGATTACACATCACAGATGACAGATTACAGATTACACATCACAGAGGACAGATTACAGATCACAGATGACAGATTACACATCACAGATGACAGATGACAGATTACAGATGGCAGATTACACATGACAGATGACAGATGACAGATTACAGATGACAAATTACGTATTACAGATGACAGATGACATTACAGATTACAGATTACAACCATCTGAAACTTCTTCTGGTCAGAATTCCTTCAGTGTTGATTGTTGAGGAGCTGAATTATTGTCAGAGGTCTCTTCCTCTCAGAAACAAACACACCAGCTGATTATGAACACATGAATGACTCTATCTAGAGTCAGTGTTTGGTTGGACCATTCTAGGCTACTGTAGAAACATGGTGGTGCAACATGGTGATCTCGGTAGACGAGGACCTGCTCCCTGTGTAGATATAAACAGCTCATTCACAACCATTCTGAGCTGATTAAAGAAGACACAACCATCAGATCAGATTCAGCTGCTCTGGAGCTTTAAGGTGCGGCTCAGTCCGCCGCCACCTGGACTGGTCTCTAAACACAGGTAGAGTGCAGGGAGTGAGTGACTGCAGCACTAACATACTCCATCAAGTCTTTCCTTGATGCACAGAGTCCAGAATCTGGTGCAATGCCCCAACTACAAACATGTGACTACTGACACACACACACACACACACACACACACACACACTACAGATATGAAATAACAACAGAGAATAAAACATTAAAGTCGGACTTTGACCTTTGACCCTGAGGGTGTGTTGGAGACGCTGAGCAGAGTTTGTGTTAATTATAATAATTTACTTTACACGTGTAATGTTTCTGTGTCATCATGAAAACACAGTCAGAGTCTGTTTTATTAATGTTTGTCTGTTTGTGGCTGAAAAACCTCCTCTGACACTTCCTGTGATGTCATCAGGCGCCCGCTGGATTTCCTCCAGAAGAGAACGACGTGTGTGTGTGTGTGTGTGTGTGTGTGTGTGTGTGTGGAGACAAAACAACATCTCGTCAGTATTTGTCCTCTGAAAAGCTCCTGAACTTTGACCTGACGTGTTTTTGTTCCTGTGACATTTTGTAAAAAGTTAACGTGTAAACGTAGGAACTGTCGGTCAGAATGTATTTTCTACTTCCTGTCTGTGTCGTCGTCGTCATTGTTGTCAGTAGAGACGTCAGTGTAGTCGCATTAATTTATATTTGAAGAACTTCATTTTGTTGGTCACATAAATGACACAAGGTTTTGTTGAGGTTCAGACGTACGGAGGCTCCTTCCTGCCCGCACAAAACATCAAAAGAAAAATAACTCAATGAAATATATTTTAACAGTTAAATCAAATTTTAAAAAAACTCAGAGTTTACAACTGACATTGACAACAAAAGTTGTGAAGAATAATCTCACCCTTTAATGGCTCCTCCTGAGCTTTTGATCACATCACATGATCTGCATCGACAGATTTACAGGACAAGAACAAAGTCTGAAGGTTTTAAATCAACAAGTGGAAAAAAAAAAAGGAAATTCAATTTTATTTTTGGAGATTCGTCTCTTTAAAAACACACATTTCTAATCTGTGTGTTTGTTTCTGAACGTTGAATAATTCTTCTTCATTTGATTATGAATAAACAGTTTGTTTAAAAAAAATAGGAAATCTAAAATATAGTTTTCTGACAGCTGGATGAACTCTGTCTGCGGAGGAGGATCATGTGACGTGGTTGAAAGCTGCTGTTCAGAACGTCTCAGAGAAACATCAGGATTTAACTTTTGGCAGGAACGGGCTTCCGTACAGATCTGACTCTGTTACCATGGTGACCAGTCCTTTTGTATCAGGAGCTGATGGATTAACCCTTTAACTCCTGTGTCTGTGTGTCTGTCTGCACTGTTTAACTCCTGATGTTGGTTCGTTAGTTTAATAAAGACAGAAATAGAAACACAAAGTTCCAACATTCCTTCAACAAAAGTCACTGATTCAAATTTAATATTAATATTAAGAAAAGGAAACCGTTTCTGAGGCTGTTTTCACACTTCGTCTTTTCAGCTCTCTGAACAGACTCAGAGTGGTGACTCAGCATCCTGAGGTGGTCCCAGTTTGGTTCTATTCAAGTCCGTGGTGCGGTTCGCTGAACCTGTGACCTGTGAACACAAATGCTCCAGGTTCACTCTGCTCTTTGCCGTTGTATTAAACCCTCTGGATCTCATGCTGTTGACCTGGGACGCTTGAAAAAACAGACAAAACCACGTTTTGGTCCACAGAAGATACTGCACGTCTCCAGATGTGGACCATAGAATACATCAAACAGGAAGTTCATCTGAAAGTGCGGAGCTTCATAACCGCACTGCAGGGACATGTTAACGTAAAAACAGAACTGTCAGTATATATTATATTCAGGCTACAGTGTGAACAGGAAGAACGGAGTCCTTCTTCTGTTGCTCCACTTTTTGGTGCACTTTAAGAGTTCAGTTTGTTTAAAAAGGACTAAATGTGAAAACACTCTGAAAGGTTTTGTGTTTTAAGGTGAACGCTGCCTGAAGAAAAGCTCTGACATGTTTCTAACATGACCTCAGATGGTTTAATGATCCACATGTGAACAGAAGCTTCAATCTGACACACGTTTGTCTGGTTTAAAGTCTGAATAACATTTGGTTTGTTTTCTTTTTCAGAGCTGAATGAATTCATATCGGTCCGATCACAGGAAAGCCTTTTCTTTCTTTAATGAACATCAACAGGTTTTTATCTGATGAAATATTCTAACATCTTCACTGCCGGCACAAACCGTTGTTTCTTTGTCTCTCTGCACTCAGACGACAAACGCACAGAGTCACCCTGAACTTGTAGTTCTGACGTTCTTGTCAAAATGCAGTTTTTCATACATTTTTATTCTGTGAAGACTTCTTAACATCACGTGAATTTTTCTGCCTCTGCACCGGTGACATCATGTTTTCAGGTCCTTGTAAACACAATATTGCCTGAAGGGAATTTTAAAAAAATCAAATTTGGCACAAATGTCCACAAGGTGGTGATTCTAGTTTAAATTATTGGCAATATGGATGTTTGATTTATAAAACAGAACAGTTGTATTTCCAAAATCAAATTCCAGCTTGATCCTTTAAGTTTCTGTCTGTGAGCCAATCAGCACATTGAAGATGGGTTCCAGAAAGGAACACTGGATCCCACTCTCTCCTTTAAGGAACACGTCAGAAACACCAAATTGAAAGTTAACTCCCAAAATAACATCCTCCGGAAGCCGACCAACTCCAAATGGGGAGCCACAGCACAAACATTAAGATCTACTGCTCTGGCCCTGTGCTACTCCTCTGCGGAGTATGCGTGTCCTGTTTGGGAGCGATCATCCCACGCTAAGAAACTAGACCCAGCGTTGAATAACACCTGCCGCTCAATCACTGGCTGCTTGAAGCCCACCAACATTAACAACCTGCACCTCCTCGCTGGCATTGCCCCTGCTGATGTGAGACGGAGAGCCGCCAGCCGAGTAGAGATGACCAAGGCCACCAGTGATGAACGCCACCTCCTCTACGGACGTGTACCCCCGGCCCAACGGCTGAAGTCCAAGAGAAGCTTTCTCAGCCATGTCCAGCCCCTGATAGCATTACAGGAAGAAACCAGACTCCACCTATGGACAAAAAGGCTTGAGGATGACCCCCCTCCTATTGACATGGGTATCCCTCCATCTGAAGCCCTCCCCTGGGCTTAGAAGCACCATGGGTCCAGTGGAAGACGCTCAACAGCCTGAGAACAGGAACAGGGCGATCAAAAGCTGCCATGGCCAGATGGGGCTATGAAACTGGCCAAACCACCTGTGAATGTAGAGAAGAGGACCATACAATGCAGCGCTGCCTTGTCTGCCCCTTACTATCCAACCAGTGCAGCTCAAAGGATCTTGCAGTGTTCAATAAAAATGCAAAGGACTGTGTAAAGAAATGGGAAACTGTCATATAACCAACCAGCTTCAAAGACACGAAAAGAAGAAGAAGAAGCACTTCTTAAGCTGTTGTTCTGCGTTTGCTCGGTAATAACTGGTATCTAAACATGACAACGCTCATTTGACGTCACCGCCACCTGCTTGAAGGTGGGCTTTTACACTTTTGGACCTAGTTCAGAGAAGGCCCATGTCCGGCGCAGCTCGGCGTGGCTCAGCACGTCTAAACCGACAATAGGAAAACGGTTTGTTTCTGCTCCTTTGCTGAATGAAGTGAAATCAGTCCACGTTCAGTTGATAGAAGTTCAAATGTGAGCTGCGCTCAGCTGCGTTGAACTTCCTGTTGTGTTATACAGGCAAGCTACCTTTCAATATGGCGGGATCAGTTCAGTGGCGGTTTATTGGCGTCCTGTAAAACTGAACATTAAACCACCAAAGCAGGTTTAAAACAAAACAAAAAAAACAACTGTTCAATAAGTAAAAATTTGTTGGAATCTGGTTCATATCCACCTGGTTGCTGATTGGCTGACAACTCTGACACACACACACGCACCAAACCAGAGAAAACACACGGCATCATGTGGTTAAAGGTGTTTTCAGATGGAGCGTGTTCCTGACATGTCGGCTCAGCTGTGACGTGTTGAGTTGGCAGAGTTCAGCCGTCTGTAGTGACGTCACACGAAGAGCTGCTTCACATTGTCTTTAAAAGCTCTGCAAACACGAAACATGTTGGGACGGAAGTCACCTGAACAGGTGTGTTACGGAAGCCACAGTGCATGCTGGGTATTTGTCAGACTCAACAGGAGATTTAAATCTGATCTGAATCTTCTTCACTTGTTTCAAATGTCACTTTGAGAAAATGAAACTGAATGTTTCAAAGATTTTTACTTTTTAAGTGAAGAAGTTTAAAGTTTTATTTTTCACTTTATAAACTGATCAAAGCGTCAGTTTGTTGAGAGGGGGCGGAGCCTCACTGAGTCTAAAGGGAAACATTCATATAAATATCAGCTCTCTGATTGGACGTCCAGTTCACAGTCAGCTGATGACGTCAGTGTCTGACCTGGAGTCAGTTTGACAACATGACATCATTTCACTCATCAAATCAAACATCAGGAATCACCTGACAAACATCTGGCAGATGTGACAAAACATGTCTGATCTGCATCAAAGTCCTGATCAATAATCAATAATCCAATTTCCCTATGGAGACAATAAAGTATATGGTATCATATTAATAATCAATAATCACCTCAGTGACAGATCACAGCTGACCTCATTCCACCTTAAATCTCCCCTCAGGTGTCTGCAGAGCAGCGTCTGTCTCATGTTGGAGGAGGAGACGCTCCACACTCACCTCCTTCATCCAG